>SJYA01000868.1:688967-853142 GCA_006410615.1 Neotragus moschatus
TGGGGGTGGGGTGGGTCAAATTGGCTGATTTGAGGAACTAAATTTACAGAGGTTAAATTACCTGACAGAAGCCACTTGTTACAACCCAGTTTTTTATTTAAATTAAATGTGGTTTTTTTTTTTCTGATAAAGCATCCCTTCTTATGTTTTAAAAGTATTTTAATGTATTTTATTCTACAGTGCCATATTTTAATAGGAATATAGTGCTTTTATTACCTGTTACTTGTCTCAGGTACCTTCCTGAGAAACATGTATGTCTCCTGAGAGATCGCTATGCGGGTCAACAAGCAGCAGTTAGAACCAAACATGAAAAATGGAGTGGTTCAAAATCAAAAAAGGAGTCCATCAAGGCTGTATATTGTCACCCTGCTTATTTAACTTATATGTAGAGTACAGAATGCAAAATGCCATGTTAAATGAATCCAAGCTGAAATCAAGATTGCTGGGAGAAATATCAACAACCTTATATATGCAGATGATAACACTCTAATGACAGAAAGTGAAGAGGAGCTCAAGAGCCTCTTGATAACGGTGAAAGAGGAGAATGAAAAAGCTGGCTTAAAACTCAACATTCAAAAAACTAAGATCATAGCATCTGATGCCATTATTTTATGGCAATTAGAAGGGGAAAAAGTGGAAGCAGTGACAGATTTTATTTTGGGGGGCTCCAAAATCACTGTGGATGGTGACTGCAGCCATGACATTCAAAGACACTTGCTGCTTGGAAGAAAAGATGTGACAATCTAGATAGCACATTAAAAAGCAGAGACATCTCTTTGCAGACAAAGGCCCATACAGTCAAAGCTGTGGTTTTTCCATTAATCATGTACTAATGTGAGTGTTAGACAATAGAGAAGGCTGAGTGCTGGAGAATTGATGCTTTCAAATTGTGGCGATGCAGAAGACTCTTGAGAGTTGATTGGACAACAAGGAGATCAAATCAGTCAATCCTAAAGGAAATAAACTCTGAATATTCATTAGAAGGACAGGTACTGAAGCTGAAATTCCAATACTTTGACCATCTGATGTGAAGAACTGACTCATTGGAAAAGACCCTAATGCTGGAAAGATTGAGGGCAAAAGAAGAACAGGCAGCAGAGGATAAGATGGTTAGATAGCATCACTGACTCAACAGACAGGAGTTTTAAAAATTATTTGTTTTAATTGGAGTATAATTACTTTATAACATTTTGATGAGTTTTGCCATACAGTGACATGAATCAGCCACAGGAGGATAATTACTTTATAACATTTTGATGAGTTTTGCCATATAGTGACATGAATCAGCCACAGGTAAACTTGTGTCCCCCCATTCTGAACTCCCTCTCACCTCCCTCCTCACCATATCCCTCTGGGCTGTCCCACAGCACTGGCTTTGGGTGGAATGCTTCATTCATCAAACTTGCATTGGTCATCTATTTTACATATGATAATACACATGTTTCAATGCTATTCTGTCAAATCATCCCACCCTTGCCTTCTCTCACAGAGTCCAAATGTCTGTTCTTTACATCTGTGTCTCTTTTGCTGCCTTGCATGTAGGATCATCATTACTGTCATTCTAAATCCCATATATATGTGTTAATATATAGTATTTGTGTTTCTCTTTCTGATTTACTTCACTCTGTATAATAAGCTCCAGTTTCATCCACCTCATTAGAACTGAGTCAAATGTGCTCCTTTTTATAGCTGAATTATATTCCATTGTGTATATGTACCACAACTTCCTTATCCATTCATCTGCTGATGGACATCTAGTTTGCTTCCATGTCCTAGCTTTTGTAAATAGTGCTGCAATGAACATTGGGGTTCATGTGTCTCTTTAAATTCTGGTTTCCTCAGGGTGTATGCACAGCAATGGTATTGCTGGGTCATATGGCAGTCATATTCCCAATTTTTTAAGGAATCTCCACACTGTTCTCCATAGTGGCTGTCGGGGGCCAGCGTGGGAATCCCACCCATGACAAGGTCATGCGGCAGAGATTCCCCCTGAGTTTCCCTGAGCATCTACACCCGGAAAAAAAGGAAACCAGAATATGCCTGCTGCCGGGAGCCAGCGTGAGGAATCCCACCTGTGACAAGGTCATGTGGCAGGCTTGATGGGCAAGGACGATTCGAGTCTCAGGGTTTCCCCTGGTATTTCCTGAGCATGTACCCCCAAAATAAGAATCTGCCTGACATTGTACTTTTTCTATTCTTCTGACACTCTCTGGAAAAAGTTAATTCAGGGCTTTAGTCTTCTGCATTTGAAAGGAGTGTTTCAGCTCAACCCCCTCTGATAATGCTCTAACTTAAACTCTCTAATTTGCCTAACAGGTTCCCTGGACCTTTTGCAGCTTGTGAATTGCTTAAGCCCCCAACTTCGAGGGGTACAAAGCTTAAAGTATCTTAAAGTTACAGAGCCTTTTCAAAAACATATTGGTGACAGGATTTCACTGTTGACTCAATGATTGCTGCCAGACCTCCTTATTTTTTATCTTTTAGGCACCTGGGAGGATGTTAATCAATGTAAATGAGATATGGACAAAGATATATAGTAGTTTTGATGTTAGCAATACTAGACTTGAATTAATTACTTTTCTTTTATTATAAATCACTGTACTCCTTTTACTTGTTACAAATTGTTGTACCTTTGCTATGTAACTTTATTTAGTGCTTTCTGAGAATAGCACCAGACTCTGGGAAGAACAACACTTTTAACACAAATAAGCCTTCTGGTTAACAAACCATTATCAGAAAAGGGCCAGAAAATGTTAATTGGCCTTTTGACCGGAAGAAGATATAAATCAGCTAAGGCTTGTGAATACAACTAGGTATGCAGAGAGAAAAGCCCGGTTTTGATGAGTCTGGGCTGCTAACACTGCATTATTTTGTATTACCTCTTGATCTCTATGTACAATCAAAAAAGGTATAAAAGGCTTTGAAGTTCAGTAGGGGCCAGGGACCAGTCATTGGAAGGACTGGTTTCCCGCATGTCTCTTTCTCTTTCTCCCTCTCCCTCCCTCTCCTTTTCCAGCTGAATTCCCATCTGGAAAAGGGAGGCTCACCATGTCTACTTACTTGCTCTGGCTTCTAAGATCCACTCGAAAGGGAGCCCAAGGTGGGGCACCCTTAGATTTTCAAGTGGGCGCCAATGGCCCAACATAGATGGTGCAAATCTCTTGTCCTGAGATTTTATTGGTTTTCCCTGTAACCCAAGTTATTCAGCCTCTTCTCTCCACCTAAGTTTTCCTATACTATTATTTCCTAATCTTATATTTCTAAATAAATAAGTTTTTCCTCGCTGACTCCGTCCCCACTTCGAATTCCCTGGATCCACCGGGGCTGGACCCCGGCAATTGGCTATACCAGTTTGCATTCCCACCAATAGTGTAAGAGGGCTCCCTTTTCTTCACACCCTCTCCAGCATTATTGTTTGTAGACTTTTTGATGATGGCCATTCTGACTGGCATGAGATGATACCTCATTGTGGTTTTGATTTGCATTTCTCCAATAATGAGTGGTGTTGAATATCTTTTCATGTGTTTATTAGCCATCTGTATACCTTCTTTGGAGAAATGTCTGTTTAGTTCTTTTGCCCACTTTTTGACTGGGTTGTTGATTTTTCTGGTATTGAGCTGTATGTGCTGCTTGTATATTTTGGAGATTAATCCTTTTCAGTTGTTTCATTTGCTATTATTTTCTCCTAGTCTGAAGGCTGTCTTTTCAGCTTGTTTATAGTTTCCTTCATTGTGCAAAATTATTTAAGTTTAATTAGGTCTCATTTGTTTATTTTTGTTTTTAGTTTCATTACTCTGGGAGGTGGGTCATAGAGGATCTTGCTGTAATTTATGTCAGAGAGTGTTCTGCCTATGTTTTCCTCTAAGAGTTTTATAGTTTCTGGTCTTATATTTAGATCTTTAATTCATTTTGAGTTTATTTTTGTGTATGATGTTAGAAAGTGTTCTAATTTCATTATTTTGTGTGTGATTGATCAGTTTTCTCAAGACCACTTGTGGAAGAGACCGTCTTTTCTCCATTGTATATTTTTGCTTCTTTTGTCAAAGATAATGTGCAACGGACATGAATTTGAGCAAACTGGGAGAGTGGAGGACAGCTGAGCCTATTGTACTACAGTCCATGGTATTGCAAAGAGTTAGACATGACTTAGTGACTGATTATTTGGCATCTTTAATGAGTTTGTTTCGAAACAATTCTGTATTGTACTAGATTTGATGATTATTGATCCCATTTGTTTGGGTAACTCTGCCAACAGGGGACAAGTTCCATTTTATTACAATTTGTGTTGCTGTATATACTCATACAGCAAGCCGGAGAGTGGGTGTGTGCTCAGTCACTCAGTTGTATCTGACTCTGTGACCCTTTGGATTGCAGCTTACCAGGCTCTTCTGTTCATGGGATTTTTCAGGCAAGAATACTGGAGCAGTTTGCCATTTCCTCCTCCAGGTAATCTTTCTGACCCAGGGATCACCAGTTAATATAATATTATCATATTTGTCACGAGAATCAGTTGCACCCTTTGGTGTCTCTGCTGTGTCATTATTTGCTGAATATTTTAAACTTGAAGATGACTTAGTGTGCTTTTTGTCAAGGGAGATATCAGGAAGTTGAAGATGGAGCTGCAACAACCGTAGCTGGTTTTGTGCAAATATTTTCCAGGTAAACTTGCCTATATTTTTAAAATTATAATAAACACATAATGAAATCTACCCTCTTAACAATTTTATTAACTATAATCATAGTGTCATACAGCAGAGCTTTAGAACTTTTTCAGTTTGAATGACTGAAACTCTATGTCCACAGAATAGCAACTTGTCTTCCCTCAAGCAACCACTTGAAATGTAATTCAATTTTCTTCTGTGAGTTCCACCACTTTATAAACCTTATGTAAGTAGACTCATGACACTATTCTTGACTATTTTTAATCAGGTTATTTTTTAGTTTTTAAAATTATTTTATTGAAGTATTGTTGACATACAATATTATTTAAGTTACAGGTATGCAATATAGTAATTCACAATTTTAAAAGGTTGTACTCCACTTATAGTTATTATAAAATATTGGCTATATTTCCTGTGTTGTATAATATATCCTTGTATATATCTTTTGTCCTCTTCTCTTGTGACTTGATGACTATCTTCAGTGTTATGTTTGGTTTACTTTGTGTGTGTGTTTATCTATTATATATTTTTGGTTTATGGTTACCTTGATGTTTCTATACAGCAATATATATCTATTTATCTACATGCTTGTTTCAAGTTGCTGATCTTCATTTCAAATGAATTTAAAAAACCCTGCATTTGTACTCTCCTCTCCTCATGATTACTGCTTTCACTATCATATTTTACATTTAATTGTTCTGTATACCCTTTAACTGATTATTATAGAATATTTTTTACCACTTTTTGTCTGGAACATATTTTTCTGCTACCTCATTTTGTCTTAGTTTATATTTATATTTTTTTATATGTAATATGTTAGTTATGTTTCTCAACCTTGGAGGCTTTCTGTAACAGACCTCTTACGCATCCCAACAGTACATTCTCCTCTCATGACCTAAGCTATATGCTCTAATGTTACCCTCTGATAAGGTTGTATGGATCCTTCTGTTGTGACAGGCATACTGTGTGGGCAGTCTGGTAGACTTAGTTGGCCTCTAGCCTGTTCATTGCCAAACCCTCCTTGGGTGGCTGCTGGTTAGTGGAGCCTGGTGTTGAGATGGCTAACTGCAGAACCTCAGGGGTCCCTGGCTCAATGGTGGGTGGAGTCAGGATCCAGAAGATCCTGAAGATGTTGCCCATCCACTGGTAGGTGAAGCCAAGTATTGTGGGTAGTGCTGGAATACTGGCAGGCAGAGCTGGGTCTTAGAGTCTGGTTGCTGGGCCTGCTGCTGCTGCTGTTGCTGCTAAGTCTCTTCAGTAGTGTCTGACTCTGTGTGACCCCATAGATGGCACCCCACCAAGCTCCCCCATCCCTGAGATTCTCCAGGCAAGAATACTGGAGTGGGTTGCCATTTCCTTCTCCAATGCATAAGAGTGAAAAGTGAAAGTGAAGATGCTCTGTTGTATCTGACTCTTAGAGACCCCTTGAACTGCAGCCTACCAGGCTCCTCTGTCCATGGGATTTTCCAGGCAAGTGTACTGGAGTGGGTTGCCATTGCCTTCTCTGGGTTGCTGAGCCTAGAAATCCAAAAACTGATATCAGATTGCTGGTGGGAGAAGGCAGTTTTTTACATAGTTGGGTACAGAGTTGGAGTGTTCTGAAGATTATGTTGGGCTGCTAAGGGGGCAGTTCTGGGGCCCATTAGTCCCAGGGTAGAGTCAGGCCTGCTATGGGTGGGCTGGGTCCACAGTCTTTGAAATTGTGCTTTTCTTGCATTGAGTATATGGACTGTGGTTGGGGAGATTGAACTAGAGGCTGTGCAGGCTTCCTGGAAGGCAAGGCTAGTGCCTACTAGCAGGTGGAGCTGGGTCCTGGTCCTCTGTTGGGCAAGGCCATGCCTAGAGGAAGCTGTGGGCTCAGGAAATCTTTAGGTAACCTGTCTGCTGATAGGTGAGGCTGTATCCCTGCCCAGTCAGTTGTTTGGCTTGAGGTGTCACAGTACTGGTGCCTATAGGTTGGGTAAGGTCAAGCCTTAGTGACAGTGAGCTTGAGGATGGGCCCCATGATGGCATCTGCCCATGGAAGAGCCCATTCAGGAGAAAGCTCCCAAATATAGCTGCTGCCAGTGTCCATGTCCCTAGAGAGAGCTGCAGCTGCCTCTGCCTCTCCTGGAGAAGCACCAAGACAAGCAGGTAGGTATGGCCCAGGCTCCTATTGCTTTACTGCTTTTGCTGGGTCCTGGTGTTCATGAGATTTTGTTGGTGTCCTTTTAGAGTGAAGCTTGTATTTCACCAGTCCTTTGGAATTCTCCAAATTAAGCCTTGCTGGCCTTCAAAGCCAAATGCTTTTGAGGTTTATCTTCCCTGTTCAAGACCCCCAGGTTGAGGAGACTGACATGAGGCTTAGAACTCTCCTGTGGCGGAACCTCTGCAGTATAATTATGCTCTAGTTTGTGGGTCACCCACTAGGGAGTATGGGACTTGATTATATTACTAGTCTGCCCCTCCTAGCTCTATTGATAGTTGTATTTCCTTCTTTATATCTTTATTTGTAAATCATTTCTGATAGTTTCTAGTCTTTTTTGTTGATGATTGTTCTGCAGATATTTCAGTGTGTTCATGAAAAGAGGTGAGTTTAGGGTCTTCCTACTTTGTTATTTTGGCCAGTTTCAATCTACTAGAGAAGATTTTTGTGGAAAGAACCTTTCATGGTCTTGGGTTCCAATGAGGTGCAGACTTTATCTTGCAAAAGAGCTGCTTTTCCACAAGCTCAGTCTTTCTCTGTAGTCAACTAACTGATATGGGAGCTAAAGAAACTCATAGTCTTCAACAGAATACTTCTGAAATTCTAATCAGGTTATTATTATTATATTTTATATATTATTATTATTATCATCAGATTATTATTATTACTCTATTATTTGTTGCTATTCAGTTGTATAAGCTTCTTATATATTTTAGATATTAACCCCTTCTTAGATAGATGGTTTACAATAATTTTCTCCCATCCCATAGGTTGCTTTTTACTCTGTTGATTTTCCCTTTGCTGTGTACAAGCATTTAATTTGGTATTATCCCACTTATCTATGTTTGCTTTTTTTCCTGTGTTCTTGGTGGTATCCAAGAAATTGTTGCCCAGATATAGCTCTTTCAGTATTTTTCTTCTCCTACTCTTATAGTTTCAGGTCTTGTGTTTAGGCCTTTAATCTATCTTGAGTAGTATAAGACTGGGGTCCAATTTTATTCTGTTGCCTATGGATGTCTAGTTTTCTGAGTATCATTTATTGAAGAGAATATTATTTCTTCATTATATAGCTCTCTGGCTATAGCAAGCTGTCCCCAACTCATGTTAGTTCTCAATGCCCCCTAGGCTTCCAAACTATGCTATGTGTACCGGTTCTCTGAATATACTGCTAGTGTTACGTGAGGCAGAAAGAAACCAGTCCCTTAGGTAGCCTGTCAAAAAGCTAAAATATTGGATGTAAGCTCCTCTCTTTATTTTCCCCTCTGAGTGAGAAGTTGGGGAATTCTTTCCTGGTGCTAAGCTATGGCAGGTTTGGGAAAGGTCTGTATGGGGAGAGAGCAAATTAGCCAAGATGACGTGTTCAGGCTCTCTCACTCCACAGTTTGTAAGTAACGATTATGTAACAGCTGAGATCATTTATAGCACTGCACATGCGCATCACGAGGTACTCTCTTGATCACAGGTTTATGTGTGGTACACTTGTACAAATGGGCTTCCACGGTGGCTCAGCATTAGAGTCTGCTTGCAGTGCAAGAGATGTGGGAGATGTGGGTTCAATTCCTGTGTGGGGAAGATCTCCTGGAGGAAGAAATGGCAACACACTCCAGTATTCTTGCGTGGAAACTGTCACGGGCGCAAGAGGCTGGTGGGCTACAGTCCATGGGGTCTCAGAGTCGGACAAGACTGGGCAACTGAGCACAGCACACCTGTATAAGCTTCACGTGGAAAAACCCTGAAGGGTTGTATGTGATTATGTTATGTCTGCTGCAACAACTGCTGTGCCAGTCATGAGAGAATAAATGTATCTGCAGTTCCTATGGCTCCTCTCTTCTTCCAGCCTCTCAGCTCAATCCTTGCCTACTCTGGGTTCAGTGAACAGTGCACACAGTGAGATATAGTGACACAACCGGCATCACAAACAGGATCAGCAATATAATTGGCATAGTTGGCAGGATACCCAGCAGGTAGAAAAGCCTGCGGCTCCATTGGATGGAGAAAGTCAGTGGCCACCATACAGCATGTGGTACCATGTGGCCACGGTCCTCTCCAGATGGACTCCAGTGGAAGACTGGAAGGCAGTGGACAGGTCACCAGATAGCATTGAAAAGGTGTTATAGGTGGTGAGTTCCCATTTGCTGAACAAGGTGGCACAGACTGCTGGTGGCACCACCTGAATGCCCTGAAGGGAAATATGGATAGTGCTCTCCATGATGCCACAACAATGTGTAATGTGCAGAGATACTTGGAAGAACTAGAGCAATGAATATTTACGTTAGAGCAAGAACCCCATGGCCCTGAAGAAGCCAGCATCTCTGACAGTGGGGTGTTAAGTGATGGTGAAGATGAACATTATGAGACTGTGTCTACCTGCTTGGCAGCAAGGCCCATTGTACAGAAAAAGTGAAAAATGAGCAGCCTATGGCGGAGGTGGGGGCATCCTCAAGGAACCCTCAATGTGTCTGAGTTCATGGTGTATCAACCATATACTTAGGAGGAAATGGTTGACTTGAGTAAGTAGTTTCAGCCAATGCAAGGGGAAACTCGGACAGCTTGGCTTTTGTGACTCTGGGACACAGTGTTAGCCCCAGCACCTGTGGGGGTTTTGCAGGTCCTTACTGAGAGAAGCAGAGGGATGACACATGAGACACCACTTTGAAAGTATGAAGACCCCAAAGGGGGCCTAAGCTGGCAGGAGTCCTGTTGGGGTCCTTTAATGGACCAAGATCTGGTGGTCTGGAGGTGATGATAAGAAAATGAAAGAGAGAAAGCGGCTGATACTCCCTGGTTTACGCAGAAAACCAATCAATTCCTTGACACAGGACTTGCGTCTCTCACGAAGGTACTGGGCGCCCTCTTGAGGTGGGGTGAAGGCATAGGGCGCTTTCTCAAGAGAGTCTTAGAAGCCAGGGCAGGAGAGTGAGCAAGAAGGGTCTCTGTGCTCCAAGGAATCAGCTGAAAAGAGAGAGAGAGAGAAAGAAAGAAAGACACGGGGACCCAAGCTCTGATGGAGCAAAGGTGCTTTAATGATTTTTCTGTGAGTATATATAGGCTGTAGTACAAGAAGTTTCTTTTGTCAATGATAAAGATCAGAAAATCAAGCATACAGTAACCATTACCAAGGGAACAAGGGACGATGATGGTCACAAGGTCAGGAGACAATCCATATCTGAAGAAAGGGGATCGAGACTAAGCAGTTTTGTGTAAAGAGAATGTTTACTAAAGGAGATTCAAGCCTGTCTCACCCAATGACCCCAGTTCCTGGAAGCAGCGTGCTGTTCCGCTTAAAAAGAAACAAAGGACTTGTGAGAAACAGTGTGTAGGACTCCTCCTGTTAAACATTCCCTGACAGGGTCCCATCTGCGTTATTCAGATGCAAATGTGGGCTGATTTGTGAGAAGGTATTTTGTAAAGACTGTGTCCTATATTGAACATAGTACTATAAGGCTGTGTCCTACGGTGTAGATTTAGTAGAACAGTATACTGTAAAGGCTGTGTCCTGTGATGTAGGTTTAGGACAGTATACTATAAAGGCTGCGTCCTGTGATGTAGGCTTAAAATCATACACTGTAAAGGTTGTGTCCTGTGATGTAGGTTTAGGACAGTGTACTGTAAAGGCTATGTCCTGTGATGTAGACTTAGTAGAACAGCATATAAAGGCTGTGTCCTGTGATGTGCTACCAACCTCTGATTTTCTGGCAGATTTAGAACAGTTTGGAATCTTGTGGGTGGGCTGCAAATGCCACAAAAATTCCCTCCTTGAAGGGGTGAGCCTGGCACCAGTGGGGGGTTTTGCAAGGTTCTTAATAAAAAAAAAACTCCACGGAAGAGGAGTTGCCTCTCTGGAAGCTTTCCTGCAATTTCACAAAGACAGATGGGTAGACTGGACTTGGCCATGGAAGATAAAGGTACTCCACATGCAGTGGGTGGCTCTCCATAAGGGCAAGGAGTACAACACGAGTTCCAGGTGATACATGGCATTGGGTTTTGTTATGTGCTGGGATTGTAACTGTTTGCTATTGTAGCTACTGCTGTTGCAAAACATAAATCCAAGGGTCAGTGTTACTCACCAAGGGAATATCACAGAAGATGGACTATGCGGAATGTGAGGTAAGAGACCATGAAGGGTTGGAGTGTGGGGAGGAAATTAGCCAAGATAGTGTGTTGAGGCTCTCTTGCTCCACATTTTGTAAATAATGACTATGTTTTGGGGCTCCAAAATCACTGTAGATGGTGACTGCAGTCATAAAATTAAAAGACTCTTACACAATAGAAGAAAAGTTATGATCAACTTAGATAGCATATTCAAAAGCAGACACATTACTTTGCCAACAAAGGTCCATCTAGTCAAGGCTATGGTTTTTCCAGTGGTCATGTAGGGATGTGAGAGTTGGACTGTGAAGAAGGCTGAGTGCCAAAGAATTGATGCTTTTGAACTGTGGTGTTGGAGAAGACTTTTGAGAGTCCCTTAGACTGCAAGGAGATTTAACCAGTCCATTCTGAAGGAGATCGACCCTGGGATTACTTTGGAGGAATGATGCTGAAGTGGCTCTGGTACTTTGGCCACCTCATGCGAAGAGTTGACTCATTGGAAAAGACTCTGATGCTGGGAGGGACTGGGGGCAGGAGGAGAAGGGGATGACAGAGGATGAGATGGCTAGATGGCGTCACTGACTCGATGGACATGAGTCTGAGTGAACTCTGGGAGTTGGTGATGGACAGGGAGGCCTGGCGTGCTGCAATTCATGAGGTCGCAAAGAGTCAGACATGATTGAGTGACGGAACTAAACTGAACTGTCCTCAAGCAGAATACATTATTGTTATATAATCCTAAGGAATGTAGAGGGGGAGAAAAGTTTGTCCTTTCTTCCTCTTTGAGAATTTCAGAACCCTCTCTCCTTGAGGACCCCTGGACTTCTTATCAACCTGACTAGGAAATGACTCTCTCAGGACCGGATACCATGATCTTAGTTTTCTGAATGTTGACATTTAAGATAACTTTTCCATTCTCCTTTTTCAGTTTCATCAAGAGTCTCTTTAGTTCTTCTTCACTTTCTGCATTAAAGGTGGGGGTATCTGCCTATCTGAGGTTATTGGTATTTCTCCTGGCAAACTTGATTCCAGCTTGCTCTTCATCCAGCCCAGTGTTTCTCATGATGTGCTCTGCACATATATTAAATAAGCAGGGTGACAATATACAGCTTTGATATAGTCCTTTTCCTATTTGGAACCAGTCTGTTGTTCCATATTCAGTTCTAACTGTTGCTTCCTGACCTGCATAGAGATTTCTCAAGAGGCAGGACAGATGGTCTAGTATTCCCATCTCTTTCAGAATTTTCCACAGTTTCTTGTGATCCACACAGTCAAAGGCTTTGGCATAGTCAATAAAGCAGAAATAGATGTTTTTCTGGAACTCTCTTGCTTTTTTGTTGATCCAGAGAATGTTGGCAATTTGATCTCTGGTTCCTCTGCCTTTTCTAAAACCTGCTGAACATCTGGAAGTTCATGGTTCACATATTGTTGAAGCCTGGCTCGGAAAATTTTGAGCATTACTTTACTAGTGTGTGAGATGAGTGCAATTGTGTGATAGTATGAACATTCTTTGGCATTGCCTTTCTTTGAGATGGAAATACAAACTGACTTTTCCAGTCCTGTGGCCACTGCTGAGTTTTCCAAATTTGCTGATATATTGAATCCAGTACTTTCACAGCATCATCTTTCAGGATTTGAAATAGCTCAACTGGAATTCCATCACCTGCACTAGCTTTGTTCATAGTGATGCTTCCTAAGGCCCACTTGACTTCACATTCCAGGATGTCTGGCTCTAGGTGAGTGATCACACCATTGTGATCAACTGAGTCATGAAGATCTTTTTTGTATAGAACTTCTGTGTATTCTTGCCACCTCTTCTTAATATCTTTTGCTTCTCTTAGGTCCATAACATTTCTGTTCTTTATTGTGCCCACCTTTGCATGAAATGTTCACTTGTAATCTTTAATTTTCTTGGTGACATCCCTAGTCTTTCCCATTCTGTTGTTTTCCTCTATTTCTTTGCATTGATCACTGAAGAAGGCTTTCTTATCTCTCCTTGCTGTTCTTTGGAACTCTGCATTCAAATGAGAATATCTTTCCTTGCTCTATTAGTTCAGTTCAGTCACTCAGTCGTGTCCGACTCTTTGCAACCTCATGAATCTCAGCATGTCAGGCCTCTCTGTCCATCACCAACTTCCGGAGTTCACTCAGACTCACGTCCATCGAAGCAGTGATGCCATCCAGCCATCTCACCCTCGGTCGTCCCCTTCTCCTCCTGCCCCCAATCCCTCCCAGCATCAGAGTCTTTTCCAATGAGTCAACTCTTCGCATGAGGTGACCAAAGTACCGGAGCTTCAGCTTTAGCATCATTCCTTCCAAAGAAATCCCAGGGCTGATCTCCTTCAGAGTGGATTGGTTGTATCTCCTTGCAGTCCAAGGGACTCTCAAGAGTCTTCTCCAACACCACAGTTCAAAAGCATCAATTCTTCGGCACTCAGCCTTCCTCACAGTCCAACTCTCACATCCATACATGACCACTAGAAAANAAGAAATCCCAGGGCTGATCTCCTTCAGAGTGGATTGGTTGTATCTCCTTGCAGTCCAAGGGACTCTCAAGAGTCTTCTCCAACACCACAGTTCAAAAGCATCAATTCTTCGGCACTCAGCCTTCCTCACAGTCCAACTCTCACATCCATACATGACCACTGGAAAAACCATAGCCTTGACTAGATGGACCTTTGTTGGCAAAGTAATGTCTCTGCTTTTCAATATGCTGTCTAGATTGGTCATAACTTTTCTTCCAAGAAGTAAGAGTCTTTTAATTTCATGGCTGCAGTCATCATCTACAGTGATTTTGGAACTCCCTAAAATAAAGTCTGACACTGTTTCCACTGTTTCCCCGTCTATTTCCCATGAAGTTCAGGGACCAGATGTTATGATCTTAGTTTTCAGAATGTTGAGCTTTAAACCAACTTTTTCACTCTCCTCTTTTACTTTCATCAAGGGGCTTTTTAGTTCCTCTTGACTTTCTACCATAAGGGTGGTGTCATCTATATATCTGAGGTTATTGATATTTCTCTCGGCAATCTTGATTACAGCTTGTGCTTCCTCCAGTCCAGTGTTTCTCATGATGTATTCTGCATAAAAGTTAAATAAGCGGGGTGACAATATACAGCCTTGAAGCACGCATTTTCCTATTTAGAATCAGTCTACTGTTCCATGTCCAGTTCTAACTGCTGTTTCTTCACTTGCATACAGATTTTTCAAGAGATATGTCAGGTGGCCTGGTATTCCTGCCTCTTTCGAATTTTCCACAGCTTTTTGTGATCCACACAGTCAAAGGCTTTGGCATAGTCAATAAAGCAGAAATAGATGTTTTTCTGGAACTCTCTTGCTTTTTCCATGATCCAGCGGATGTTGGCAATTTGATCTCTGGTTCCTCTGCCTTTTCTAAAACCAGCTTGAACATCTGAAACTTCACGGTTCATGTATTACTAAAGTCTGGTTTGGAGAATTTTGAGAATTACTTTACTAGTGTGTGAAATGAGTGCAAATGTGCGATAGTTTGATCATTCTTTGGCACTGCCTTTCTTTGGGATTGGAATGAAAACTGACTTTTTCTGGTCCTGTGGCCACTGCTGAGTTTTCCAAATTTGTTGGCAAATTGAGTGCAGCACTTTCACAACATCATCTTTCAGGATTTGAAATAGCTCAACTATTTCAAAGCTGTGCTTTGCTGGAGCAGCCGTGAAGAGATACCCCACGTCCACAGTAAGAAAAACCCAAGTAAGATGGTAGGTGTTGCAAGAGGGCAGCAGAGGGCAGATACACTGAAACAATAATCACAGAAAATTAGTCAGTTTAATCACACTAGGACCATATCCTTGTCTAACTCAATAAAACTAAGCCATGCCCGTGGGGCTACCCAAGATGGGCCAGTCATGGTGGAGAGGTCTGACAGAATGTAGTCCACTGGATAAGGGAATGGCAAACCACTTCAGTATTCTTGCCCTGAGAACCCCATGAACAGTATTAAAAGGCTAAATGATAGTATACTGAAAGAGGAACTCCCCAGATCAGTAAGTGCCCAATATGCTACTGGAGATCAGTAGAGAAATAACTCCAGAAGATTGAAGGGATGGAGCCAAAGCAAAAACAATATCCAATTTTGGATGTGGCTGGTGATAGAAGTAAGATTCGATGCTGTAAAGAGCAATATTGCACAGGAACCTGGAATGTCAGGTCCATGAATCAAGGCAAATTGGAAGTGGTCAAACGAGAGATGGCAAGAGTGAATGTTGACATTCTAGGAATCAGTGAACTAAAATGGACTGGAATGGGTGAATTTCACTCAGATGACCATTATATCTACTATTGTGGGCAGGGATCCCTCAGAAGAAATGGAGTAGCCATCACGGTCAAAAAGACTCCAAAATGCAGTACTTGGATGCAAGTTTAAGAACGACAGAATGATCTCTGTTCGTCTCCAAGGCAAACCATTCAATATCGCAATAGTCCAAGTCTGTGTCCCAACCAGTAATGCTGAAGAAGCTGAAGCTGAATGGTTCTATGAAGNTTGTGGGCAGGGATCCCTCAGAAGAAATGGAGTAGCCATCACGGTCAAAAAGACTCCAAAATGCAGTACTTGGATGCAAGTTTAAGAACGACAGAATGATCTCTGTTCGTCTCCAAGGCAAACCATTCAATATCGCAATAGTCCAAGTCTGTGTCCCAACCAGTAATGCTGAAGAAGCTGAAGCTGAATGGTTCTATGAAGACCTACAAGACGTTTTAGAACTAACACTCAAAAAAGATGTCCTTTTCATTATAGGAGACTGGAATGCAAAAGTAGGAAGTCAAGACACACCTGGAGTAACAGGCAAATTTGGCCTTGGAATACGGAATGAAGCAGGGCAAAGACTAATAGAGTTTTGCCAAGAAAATGCACTGGTCATAACAAACACCCTCTTCCAATAACACAAGAGAAGACTCTACACATGAACATCACCAGGTGGTCAACACTGAAATCAGATTGATTATATTCTTTGCAGCCAAAGATGGAGAAGCTCTATATAGTCAATAAAAACAAGACCAGGAGCTGACTGTGGCTCAGATCCTGAACTCCTCATTGCCAAATTCAGACTTAAATTGAAGAAAGTAGGGAAAACCACTAGACCATTCAGGTATAACCTAAATCAAATCCCTTATGATTATACAGTGGAAGTACAAATAGATTTAAGGGCCTAGATCTGATAGATAGAGTGCCTGATGAACTATGGACTGAGGTTCATGACACTGTACAGGAGACAAGGATCAAGACCATCCTCATGGAAAAGAAATGCAAAAAAGCAAAATAGCTGTCTGGGGAGGCCTTACAAAGAGCTGTGAAAAGAAGAGAAATGAAAAGGAAAGGAGGAAAGAAAGGATATAAGCGTCTGAATGCAGAGTTCCAAAGAACAGCAAGAAGAGATAAGAAAGCCTTCTTCAGCAATCAATCAAAGAAATAGAGGAAAACAACAGAATGGGAAAGACTAGAGATTTCTTCAAGAAAATTAGAGATACCAAGAGAACATTTCATGCAAAGATGGGCTCAATAAAGGACAGAAATGGTATGGACCTAACAGAAGCAGAAGATATTAAGAAGTAGTGGCAAGAATACACAGAGAAACTATACAAAAAAGATCTTCAAGACCAAGATAATCAAGATGGTGTGATCACTCATCCAGAGCCAGACATCTTGGAATGTGAAGTCAAGTGGGTCTTAGAAAGCATTACTACAAACAAAGCTAGTGGAGGTGATGAAATTCCTTGTTGTATGGCTTTGGCTAAATCATTCGACTTTTCTGTCTCAGTATCTGGAGTTACTTTTGAGGGGTTACCAGAAACTGGAAGTAGAAGCAATAAAACATAAATTTTGTATTAAGCTATTTATATTCTAATCAAATCTTTTGTAGGCTATTTCCTATGTAGTACTGTTACTACAGAGTCACAGAGCAAGTATCTCAGTTCGACTATACACGTGGAGCAATTAATTGACTGTTAAAAACAGTAGTAGTAGTACTGTGTAAATTATCATCTGATGTCATGTTGGAATTTGTCATAAGGTAAGACTGAACTTACTAAAAGACAGAAGACTTCTGCAATTTCATTTTTGGGTGTCATAAGGTATGCCCAGTTTCCAAGGCTCAGAATGACAGTAGAGTCAGCTGTAAAGACATTGACCTAACAGGAAGAGTTTTCCACTGATAAAGAATAGTCAGAATAATGCATTAGCTCTAAAGTTAAAGCATCTGCATTTGAACCCTGCTTTCAGTGTTTGATAATTGTAATTTTGGGTAAGTCAGTTAAGTTCTTCATTCTTTAAAATTGTAACTTTCTTCTCATACCAACAATTTCCTTTTATCTGTTCTATTTTAAAAATAAACTTGTATAAACTATGTATAATTATTTATACATCAAACACTGCCCCAAAATGAACACATTCATAAAATAATCACCCAGACCAAGACATATAAAGTAGCCAGCACCTCATAAATTCTCCTTGTGCACTCACTGCCCCAAAGGAACCACTATCCTGATTTCTAATACCATATCCTTTTTGAATTTATATGAAATTTATATGAATGAAATCATATAGTTAACCATCATGGCCTTATGTTTTCCTCAACTTGATGAAACTTGAGACAAGTTTTATTCTGACTCTAGGCCCCTGACCATCCTTAGAGCATTTATTTTGGAAAATTTGTGATTGTAAATTCTTTCTTTATCCCCTTAAAATGCATACAAATCTTCTCCCAACCAATTGAAACGTTGTTGAACTGTGAGAGACACCGAGATTCTTGGCCTTGGGAGGAGAGGAATTCCATTTGGAGCCAGTGAGGAGGCTTGATAGCTCAGAGCTTTTGTGTAATAAAGTTTTATTAAAGTATAAAAGAGATAGCAAAAGCTTCTGACATAGACATCAGAAGGGGGCAGATAGAGTGGCCCTCTGCTAGTCTTTAGCCTGATGTTTTATGTCTGTTAGAAAGCTATTAATCAGATAAGAGAGATGCCTCAAGGCTGATGGAGTTTCACCAGGCCCCTCTCCTACAATATGCATTTTTGAGATAGAATGGCACTAGGTGTGTCATCCCCCAGCCATAAAACAATTGATATGAATACTGGTTTGCTGAGCTATTATCAGCCCAAGGTTTTAGAAAGGGAAAAAAGTTAGTCTTAGGTGGAACCATTTTGAAGAAAGGCAAATTCCAAAGCAAATATATAGTTTCATTAACATAACTTAAGAAAAACATTTCCATAAGAAAAACACATTGGTTAGCTCAACGTTTGAGAAAAGTTATGTTCAGGCAAAACCAGGTGTCATCATGGCAACACAGAACTTTTAAGAGAAAAAAATCTGACACTTGCAGCCTATTTTCTCGGTTTGGAGATCCTTGACCTTCCTGACTGTTACTTTCCCACTATGACCAACTTTATGGCCTGGGAATATCTTTCCCAACGACCTGGGTGTCATCCCTTTGAAATGTACTCATTTACCACAGATAGTCTAATCACAGAAAAACACATTTGCCCACTCAATATACTGGACACATCCCAGTGATCAACCTCTCTCTGTTTCTTCTTTGTCCCATTGAACCAGTTGGAACTGCCAGTAAAATGTAGGATACAAGTTGTGAGATTAATTTGCCTAAGTCCCAATGTCAGTGAGATAGATGTAAATATTTCACTATTACATTTTATGTCTATTGTAGGCTTTTCATAGTACTCATATCAGAATGAAGTTCTATTCTATTCTTAATTTCTTAAGAATTCTTTTCATCTGTACAAGTTCATTTCTTTTCAAATGTTTTTAATTTGCAACATGTATTCATGTGATTTTTTTCTCCTTTATTCTGTTACAATGGTGGATTATAATAGTTGATTTAAAGCCTTAATATCTTGCATTCTTATAATTAAAACACCTTAGTTGTGAGATATTATTTTATTTTATATATCTCTGGATTCATTTGATGTTTTTGCTTAGTATTTTGTGTATATTTATGAGATATAATGACCTGTAACTTTCTTATAATTAAGAAAATTTCATGTCAATTTATGCTGGCTTAGAAAAAATAAATCCAACTAGGAGATGTCCAGTTTATATTTCAGAAAAAGTTTGTGTAATATTCACTGGGAAGCCATTACAGCCTGTAGATATACTTGTGGGACAATAATAGATTCACCTTCTGTAATATATATAGGACAATTTTGATATTCTATTTCTTCTGTCCATTTCAGTAATTATGTTTTTCAAGAAATTTGTTTCATGTAAATTTTAATTTTTTCTGATATAAAGTTGTTTCTAATTCCTTATTTTCTTTCTAATGTTTTTAAGATATGCAATGTTATATTGGAAATGTCAGAAAAGCCATTTCTTTCCCATTGAGCTGTCTTGGGACCCTCTTGTAAAGTTAATCATAAATGGAAGCGTTTTCTTCACTCTACTGCATTGATTAATGTGTTTGGCCTTATGTCAGTACCACACTATCTGGTTACTTAGCTTTGAAATGAGTTTTGAAATCCAGTTGTGACAGAGGAAACAGACAGAACAGGCTCCATCTTGAAAGCAGGATTTCATCTTGGGCCAGACTGTGGACTTTGAGGTATATGCCCAGTATCTGTGGAAATGACATACCAACTGGAAAACCAGACCCCCCAGATGGAAGAGTCCCAGGGCTCGTACCTAGACTCTCCTTTGCCTAACAGAATACCTAATTCCCTGTGTAACCAAATAGAATCATAAATTCTATTATGCTTATTGGGGTATGACCACAAGTCAATTGATAATTGTCCACTGTTAATTACCTAAACTTAAGGTATACGAATCATGGGTTAACTTTGATTGTATCTTTCTTTTCCTTTGTTCAGACTAGTTTCAGAGAATTTGGGGAGGTGGGTTTGAGCACGTATACTTAGTGTATATAAGATTTTCACAAAAACTGGTCAGAGTCATTGGCTAAGAGGAAACTCTGTCTTGGGCCCACTGGTGTAATTGTTATGCCCAAGCCGCAAAATCTCCCAATGACCACCAGGGAGCCGATATCCAATGCAAAAGCAAGAGAGTTTTTATTACCAAGCTCCAGCTGGGACTCCCACCAACACCGATGCAGCGGCTATAGGGAGGAGCCTCGAACTCTAGGTTTCATTGCTTATATAGGATATTCTCGCCTGAAAGATTTGAAAAATGGGAGTTTCCAGGTTGGGAGGCATTTAATTGGTTACCTTCTGTGGAAAGGTTAGGTGTTGGGTTCTAATTAGTTTTCATTTCCTGGGCTGGCCACAGGTTCTGATTGGTTCCCATTTCCCGGGCTTGATTCAAATTTCCTGGGCAGGTCATAAGTCCTGAACATAATGGCTTGCAGGAGGTGGGGTGACATTGGGGGATTTCCAAAGACTCTTTCCTCAGAACTTTAAAATGGAGTCTTTTAACAAAATGGGATGGCTTAGGTTCTTCATAATAAACTGCACTTCACTATCTGCATTGTCCTTCTGAGGGAGTTTGTTTCCCAGAATGCATGGCTAAAACATTGTAACTGCTTCATCTTTTTGCTTTTTAAAGGTTTTTGAGCTATTCTGGGTTCCTTGTGTTTCCATATAAAGTTTAGGAGTAGCTTTTCCATTTTGCAAGAGAGGCAGCTGAGATTTTGATAGAATTACATTGAACTATAGATCAATATGAAGATTGTTTCCATCTTACAATATTCAGTTCAGCTCAGTTCAGTCACTCAGTCGTGTCCGACTCTTTGCGACCCTATGAATCGCAGCACGCCAGGCCTCCCTGTCCATCACCAGCTCCCGGAGTTCACTCAGACTCACGTCCATCGAGTCGGTGATGCCATCCAGCCATCTCATCCTCTGTCATCCCCTTCTCCTCCTGCCCCNCTTTTCACTTCTCTTCTTTTCACAGCTATTTGTAAAGCTTCCCCAGACAGCCATTTTGCTTTTTTGCATATCTTTTCCGTGGGGATGGTCTTGATCCCTGTCTCCTGTACAATGTCATGAACCTTACTCCATAGTTCATCAGGCACTCTATCTATCAGATACAGCCCCTTAAATCTCTTTCTCACTTCCACTATATAATCATAATGGATTTGATTTAGGTCATACCCGAATGGTCTAACGGTTTTCCCTGTTTTCTTCAATTTAAGTTTGAATTTGGTAATAAGGAGTTCATGATCTGAACCACAGTCAGCTCCTGGTTTGTTTTTGTTGACTGTATAGAGCTTCTCCATCCTTTGAGTCTTCTTATTCATAAGTATCAAATATTTTAATCTTTAATTTCTTTAAAAAGCATTCTGAGATTTTCACCATCCCCTATAGATAACACTTCTGATATATTGGTCACTATAGTAATGAAGCTGAAGTTGTTTTTCAGGAATTCAGAGTCAGCTTTTATCCAGTTCAAGCTGGCTGAAACTGATGGCTTGGAGCACCAAACCTAAAACTGGGCCTGTTCATTTGTCTGATGAATTGCCTTTTCATGTCAGAAAGTTAAAGATTCTCAGATCATGCTAAGTGCCTTCATTCAGATATGCCTGTATAGAACAATGATTACCTCATATTTTTCCTATCTCTTATAAACATTCACAACACCTACTCTTCAGCCATAAATACTCAAAGGTTCTATTATTTGGGGGAGGTTAATTTGGATCCTACTCTCATCTCATTGTTTAGCCATCTTGTGACTGCAAAGCTCAGTGTCTCAGTGTTTGGCTTTGTGTTTTACATTTTGGCTTTGTTTGTCTCATCTAGTTACAGCTGACTGTCTTGTCTGCTAAGAACTGGCTATCTGGGGCTGAGTATTTTGGTGGTCCTAGCAAAACCCCCATGAATCAAATTTATGAGGATCTTTTAATTCCAAAGAAATAGGCATGGTTCTTCTCTGGTTTTGGGGGATATTTCTAGGCAACTGGGGGATTTAAGGATATGTCAGGCATCTGCCTGTGAAATGTAGTGGTCTCACAGAGACCTCCTAGAAAGAAATCACATCTTTCAGGCCTTTATCATTCACAGCAAAGCAGTTGGCTGTGGCAGCTCATCTGGGACCGACTTTCATGGAATTTGTTGGCTCTGGATAGTTTCTGCAAACATTACATAATCAGGACCCTTAGAAGATCATATTGCTGTAGCAACCTGGAGGAAAACCCCTTCAAAATGGGCAGCCACCCACTAGAGTTGCAGTCGGCTTCCTGCATAATTGATAGAGAACTAACACTTGCAAGTACTTACATAATTGGGAACTGAAAGAATTCTCACCCTGAAAATGGCCAAGAGGGGGCTTCTTTGATATTCCCAAGCTAGTCTCTGTATATGCATTTTGAGAAAGGTTTGATAATATACCTTCCCCAAATTATGAAGTTTAAGGAACAAAAGTATTCTTAGGAGAAAATCTTAAGTTATAAGTTTTATGATCTTGAAATGCAAACACAGCTCATATTGCCTGAGATTATAGCCTTGACTCAGTTAGAAGAACCTAAAACTGGAAAAAAAAAAAAGGCAAAAAAAGAGGCCTTTTAAAATCAAGTGAGTAAACTGATTCTAACTGTTATTTATAAACTAATGAGTTTTATATTACAATACTAGACTCATGACTGTCTTAAAGTGAAGCTACAAGATCTCTGATATTGTCTACCTTTATGTCTGTGTGTAAATTACAAGTATGAAATAGCTTAAATTCTGTATGATTTTACCGAAACTAATTTGTAAATGAGCTCTAATTGGCTTAAAGGAAAATGAGTGATAGAGAAATTCTCAGAAATGTAAATAAAACTACTCTGAATGATTTTTAAGTTCATATGATCTGAGAAATATTCAGCATTGAGTTAATATCTAGTGTTAAAGTTAGCTTGTTTGTTGTTTTAATTAATAAAGACATGTATTTAGAGTCATCAGCCTTAAGTATGATATTTTTATTTTGCCTAGGTTTATAGAAAGACATAAGTTCCTATTATTTTTACTGCAAAAATTTCTCAGCAAGAAAAATAACATGATCTGAGAAAATTTTAAGTAAATAAAATGTAAATGAGATAATGATGTTTAGGTGAACTCTCTAGAAATGGTTATGTTTTAGGACTGTCTACTTAAAAATAAGTTCTCCAGATTTTTGATAACGTGAAACTCTAGAGTTTTGCTAAATTAGGTAGAAAGATGAGCATTCATTGAATATTCAGTTCATTCCAAACAAGATAAAACACTGGAACAATAATCACTAATCAGGTCTATCTTTTTTGTCTCTTTATGAGAGAACAACTAAAGATGTTTGGGTTTATTATACACATACCTTGTACCACATTAAGGAAAGAAATTATGTTGTGAGAAAATGTATATTTCTAGAAGTTGTCATATATGTTCATAAGTTTGCCAAACAAGAAATGCTGGTTTGACAAACTATCAACAGTTATTTACTTCTTGGTTTTTGCTAGAAATTAAGGTTTATGAGGGTTAAAAATTGTAACATATAATTAAGTCCACTAGAAATAGTAAGGGAAACATTTCAATATGCAAGAAAAGTAGGACATGTGTTTCAGTAAAAGAAGGCATAAGGAATGGAAATGCACTTGTTAAAGGAAAAGAAAGTGATTTTTTAAAAAAGCTGGTTATTTATAAATGTGAAACAAAAAAGGGAGAAACTAATATGGATAGAGAAAATTATAAAATTTGGTAGACAAGGAACCCTGAGGAAAAAAGTTTTGTACATGGTCAGGACTGGCTAAGATTAGATTGAATTTAATTAAGTAAATGAATTTTGTTATTAAAAGTAAGCTGATCCAAGACTGGAGTTTGGTTTTCTCTCTCTGTTAAGAGAACTAAGCTTTCTTGGACTATTGAGCTGGTTTTTTTATTACAGATTGTAAATTTTTTTACCTTTTAAGTGATCTGTTGTAACATTCTGTACTTGCATTTAAAATATTTTATGGTCAATATGGTTAAGTGAATAGGTATTATTTCACAGTGACCTATGCTCACATTTATCCAAATATTTTAAAGCCTTTTTGATATCTTTAACATACATCCCAAGTATTGAATTCAAATTGAAATTCTTGTGACCTCTAGCTAACTCTGAGATTCTTCAGAGGGCCCCTTGGGGCATCTCAGGAAAAAAAAAAAAAAAAAAAACACCTGAACTAATTAGAAGTATTTTGTACATTAAATTGCATGAAAAATATTATCACAGGGGTGGTGATGAATCTTCTTTAGTCATCTTGTTTGGTAAATGTCATAAATGTTATGAAATTATATGAAATTTGTAAAAATTATGTATGTCCTGGTATAATGTAATAGTTATCTTAAAATGTATGTTACAGCAATTGCTAATTTTTTTTGTCTAGTACACTGTACTCAGATGTGTCCTTTAGTCTTCTGTCATTCATAGACAGTTATTGTGTCACTGATACTTCTGCAAAGATGTTTTATCTCAAGACATACAATAGAAAGGACTTTTTGACAAGTACAGATTTCTGATACCTTTCATATCATATGGCTGAAATTAAAGAAATCTAAGGGGAACCCTGATGGCTTAATAAAACTGCTAAAAACTAAGATCAAGGATTAGTTACATATGACCTAGTGAACTGATGAATATAATTATAGTTTTTATAGTTTTTGTCTGATATACTATGTTTTTTAGATATAAGGAAACATTATACCTTAAGTAAATTATGACTTGGAACATCTTGGACCTTATACCTTTGTAAGTAGAATTGAAACATTTATCTATTCTAACCTAGTTCTCCCAGAATATGGAAGCTACTAGTGAGTATTCTTGGAGAAGGCAATGGCAGCACACTCCAGTACTCTTGCCTGGAAAATCCATTTACAGAGGAGCCTGGTAGGCTGCAGTCCATGAGGTCACTAAGAGTTGGACACGACTGAGCGACTTCACTTTAACTTTTCACTTTCATGCATTGGAGAAGGAAATTGCAACCCACTCCAGTATTCTTGCCTGGAGGATCCCAGGGACAGGGGAGCCTGTTGGGCTGCCGTCCATGGGGCTGCACAGAGTCGGACTCGACTGAAGCGACTTAAAAAGAGTGAGTATTCTTATTTTCATGGATATGGTTATTTGCATGAGTTTAGAAAGAATCTCTTCTCATTATAACGGGACACAGTGGAAATATGGGTATATTATCATGGCTTTGACTGAAATATACATAAAATAAAATATGACCAGATAGTTTTAAGGAACTAAAGTGGACTCTTTGGAAGTATAAAACTTCTTGGAAAGACAACCTAGTACCTACTTACAGAGTTCCCAGAAGAATTTCCAGGTAAGTAAGAAAGGCCACTTCTTTGTAGGTACAGGAGCCTATATATTTTGGATCCCAAGAAGAGAGGCAGTCACCCAAATCTGTAGATATTGCAGGCAAAATCTGTAACTTTCTTGGCCTTGAGAACTCTTTTAAAAAATTCAACTTGAAATTCCTTATGAAAAGTCCTAGCAAAAACCCATATTAAAGAACCTATGTGATAAACTACACTTATATAAATAACTAGGCAAATTTTATTGAAACCAGGCTATATTGTAAGTGAATCGGTCTTCATCTGACTATATTTGGTAGAAAAGATAATAATTTATGGAGAGAAATTATGTTTTAATAATATACTTTTCACATACACTGAGGTTTTGCATTTTTATTGTGTCCAAGATGTCTCCTTTTTGTTATGATGCATGATTGTAAGGCTCAATTGAATTATTAAAAGGATGTTTCTCAGCTTATTCTGATCATAATAATCTAGCTTTGAAGATCCGATGCCTAATTGCTGGCAACCAGGAAATTTTGTATATTGAAAAATAAATTACTTAAAGAGTTCTCCAATCTAGATGAAAGTATGCTCATGAGATATTCTTAAGTGGCTCATACACAGTGAAACTGAAGGTCATTGACTCTCCAATTTATATTTCCCACTTACAAAGGGTTTTGGCACTTATCTAGTCTCTTAAAAGGACTGTTGAGCCCAAATGACATCAACACCAGGACAAAAAGATGACAGCAGCGGTAGACAATTAACTCAAGAATCGAGACTAGACCTGTAAGAACCATCCTTCTAATTCAAGTGAACTGTTATCAAATGTTTGTCTCTCAATCAAAATGAAAAGTTATTGTTTTACTTCTAATCATATTTTTTGTTCACAGTGTTCAGGATGGAAAGAAAATTCTCTAGTGTAGCTGTCAGAGTATAGTCACTCATGACATGTACCAGTGCTTGCTTTAAATCTACTAATGGATTAAATGCCTCAACTGAAAGACACAGACTGGATGAATGTATTCAGAAACAAGACCTATGTATATGCTACAAGAGACACACTTCAGACTGAAGGATGCAGACTAAAAGAGGATGGAAAAAGATATTCCTTGAAAATAGAATCAAAAGAATGCAGTAGTAGCAATATTCATATCAGGCAAAATAGACTTTAAAATAAAAACGGTTACAAGAGATAAGGAAAGATACTATATAATAATCAAGGGATCAATCCAAGAAGATATAATATTTGTAAATATTTATGCATACAACATAGAAGCACCCCAATATAAAAAAGCACCCCCAATACAAATACAGTTGTTTTACCCCAACAACTGTAAAAGGGAAAATCACAATAATCATAGGGAACTTTAACCAATTACACCAATGGACAGATCATTCAAACAGAAAATTAATCAACACAAGCCTTAAATCACACATTAGATTAGATGAACCTAATTGATATTTTCAGGACATTCCATCCTCAAACAGCAGAATACACTTTTATCTCAAGTACACATGCAACATTCTCCAGGATAGATCAAATCTTGAGTCACAAATCAAGCCTTTGTAAATTAAAGAAAATTGAAATCATATTAAGAACCTTTTCTGACCACAACACTATAAGATTACATATCAACTACGGGGGGTGGGGGGGTGGTGGAATGTAAACCACAAAGACACATGGAGGGTAAACAAGACACTTCTAGATAACTCACAGGACACTGAAGACAACAAAAAGAAAATTAAAAATAATTAGAAACAAATAACAAAAACACAATGACCCAAAACCTATCAGTTCAGTTCAGTTCAGTCGCTCAGTCGTGTCCGACTCTTTGTGATCCATAAATCGCAGCACACCAGGCCTCCCTGTCCATCACCAACTCCCAGAGTTCACTCAGACTCATGTCCATCTAGTCGGTGATGCCATCCAGCCATCTCATCCTCTGTCATCCTCTTCGCCTCCTACCCCCAGTCCCTCCCAGTATCAGTCTTTTCCAATGAGTCAACTCTCCGTATGAAGTGGCCAAAGTACTGGAGTTTCAGCTTCAGCATCATTCCCTCCAAAGAAATCCCAGGGCTGATCTCCTTCAGAATGGACTGGTTGGATCTTTTTGCAATCCAAGGGACTCTCAAGAGTCTTCTCCAACACCACAGTTCAAAAGCATCAATTCTTCAGCGCTCAGCCTTCTTCACAGCCCAACTCTCACATCCATACATGACCACAGGAAAAATCATAGCCTTGACTAGACGGACCTTTGTTGCCAAAACCTATGGGACACAGCAAAAGCTGTTCTAGAGGGAAGTTAATAGGAATACAAGCCTACCTTAAGAAAACAGAGAAACATCAAACACACAGCCAAAGCAACTAGAAAAAGAAGAACAAAAAATTTCCAAAGTTGGTAGAAGAAAAGAAATCAAAACCAGAGCAGAAATAAATAAAAACAAAATGAAGGAAGCAATAGCAAAGATTAATAAATCTAAAAGCTAGTTGAGAAGATAAACAAAATAGGCAAACTACTACTGAGATTCATTAAGAAAAAAGGGAGAAGACTAAAATCAGTAAATTTAAAAATAAAAAAGGAGGAGATACAACAGAAAATGGGGAAATACAAATGATCATAAGGGACTACTATGAACATCTATGTGCCCCCAAAATGGACAGTCTGGTAGAAATGGACAAGTTCTTAGAAAAGTACAACTTTCCAAAACTGAAACAGGAAGAAATAGAAAGGATGAACAACCCAATTACAAGGACTGAAATCAGAAATGTAATAAATAATCTTTTGACAAACAAAAGCACAGGTCAGATGAAGTCACAGGGGAATTTTAACAAAAGTTTAGAGAACAACTAACACATAATGGAGAAGGCAATGGTACCCCACTCCAGTACTCTTGCCTGGAAAATCCCATGGATGGAGGAGCCTGGAAGGCTGCAGTCCATGGGGTTGCTGAGGGTCAAAGACAACTGAACAACTTCACTTTCACTTTTCACTTTCATGCATTAGAGAAGGCAATGGCAGCCCACTCCAGTGTTCTTGCCTGGAGAATCCTAGGGATGGGGGAGCCTGGTGGGCTGCCATCTCTGGGGTCGCACAGAGTTGCACACGACTGAAGTGACTTAGCAGCAACACATAACAATATGGACATCACCAGATGGTCAATGTGATCACTGATGGTCAATGTGGTCCAAGATGCTCAAAATAGGATTGATTATATTCTTTGCAGCCAAAGATGGAGAAGCTCTTTACAGTCAGCAAAACAAGACCTGGAGCTGACTGTGGCTCAGATCATGAGCTCCTTCCTGCAAAATTCAGTCTTAAACTGAAGACAGTAGGGCAAGCCACTCAATCATTCAAATATGATATAAATCAAATCCCTTATGATTACACAGTGGAGGTAACAAATAGATTCAAGGATTAGATCTGATAGATAGATGCCTGAAAACTATGGGCAGAGGTTTGTAACACAGTACAGGAGGTGGTGACAAAAACCATTCCGAAGATAAAGAAATGCAAGAAAGCAAAATGGTTCTCTGAGGAGGCCTTACAAATAGCTGAGCAAAGAAGAGCCATGAAAGGCAAAGGAGAAACAGAAAGATATACCAAACTGAATGCAGAGTTCCAGAGAAATTAAAAAGGACTTCTTAAGCAAACAATGCAAAGAAATAGAGGAAAACAATAGAATGGGTAAGACTAGAGAACTTTTCAAGAATATTGGAAATATCAAGAGAATATTTCATGCAAAGTATACATCATAAAGACATCCTAAAGGACAGAAATGGTAAAGTCTGAAAAAAGCAGAAAAGATTGAGAAGAGGTGGCAAGAATACACAGAAAAATTATAAGAAAAAGATATTAATGACCCAAATGACCATGATGGTGTGGTCACTCACCTAGAGCCAGACAACCTGAAGTGTGAATTCAAGTGGGGCTTAGGAAGCATTACTATGAACAAAGCTAATGGAGGTAATAGAATTACAGGTGAGCTATTTAAAATCCTAAACAATGATGCTGTTAAAATGCTACACTCAATATGTCAGGAAATTTGGAAAATTCAGCAGATCCACAGGACTGGAAAAGGTCTACTCCAATCCCAAAGAAGGGCAATACAAAAAAAAAGTTCAAACTATGACACAATTGCACTCATTTCACATGATAGCAAAGTAATGCTCAAAATCCTTCAAGCTAGGTTTCAGTAGTACATGAACCAACAAATTCTAGATGGACATACTGGATTTAGAAATGGCAGAGGACCAAGAGATCAAACTGCCAACATCCATGAATCATTAAAAAGTGAAAGAATTCTAGAAAAATATCTACTTATTTTTCATGGACTATACTAAAGTCTCTGGAAGTGAAGATCACAACAAACTGTGGGAAATTCTGAAAGAGATGGGAATATCAGACCGTCTTATCTGCCTAATGAAAAACCTGTACATGGATCAAGAAGCAACAGTTAGAATTAGACAGGGAACAACATACTGGTTCCAACTGGGAATCCTTTCAAGGATTTCAGTATGTTAAGGCTGCATATTGTCACCCTGCTTATTTAACTTATATGCAAAGTACGTCCTGTAAAATCCAGTCTGGAAGAATCACAAGCTGGGTACAAGATTACTTTGAGAAATAACCACCTCAGATATGCAGATGAAACCTCTCTAATGGAGGAAAGTGAAGAGAAACTAAAGAGCTTCTTGATGAGGGTGAAGAAGGAGACAGAAAAAGCTGGCTTAAAATTCAACATTTAAAAATCTAAGATTACAGTATCCAGTCCCATCACTTCAGGGCAATAAATAAAGGAAAAGTGGAATCAGTGGCAGATTTTATTTTCTTGGGTTCCAAAATTACTGTGGATGGAAACTGCAGCCATGAAATTAAAAGATGCTTGCCCTTTGGAAGAAAAGCTATGACAAAACTAGACAAGCATATTAAAAAGCAAAGACATCATTTGCTGACAAATGTTCATCTAGTCAAAGCTATAGTTTTTCCAGTAGTCATATATGGATATGAGAGTTGGACCATAAAGAAGACTGAGCACTGGAAAACTGATAGTTTTGAGTTGAGATTCTGGAGAAGACTCTTGAGAGTCCCTTGAACTGCAAGGAGATCCAACCAGTCAATCCTAAAGGAAATCAGTCCTGAATATACATTGGAAGGACTGATGCCGAAGCTGAAGCTCCAATATTTTGGCCACCTGATGGAAAGAACTGACTCACTGGAAAAGACCCTGATGCTGGGAAAGATTGAAGGCAGGAGGAGAAGGGGATGAGAGAAGATAAGATGGTTGAGTGCTATCATATACTCAGTGAACATGAGTTTGAGCCAACTTTGGGAGATAGCGAAGGACAGGGAAGCCGTATGTGTTGTAGTCCATGGAATTGTAGAGAGATGGATATGACTTAGTGACTTAATAACAACGATAACATCTATACTGCTCCAACTCTTCCAGAAAATTGCAGAGGGAGGAAAGTTACCAAACTCATTCTACAATTCCAACATCACCCTAATACTAAAACCAGAAAAAGGTATCACAAAAAAGAAAACTACAGGCCAATATCATTGATGAACATAGATGTAAAGTCCTCAGCAAAAAATTTCAGCAAACAGAATCCAACTACATATTAATAATATCATACACCACAATCAAAAGGGATTTATCCCAGGAATGCAAAGATTCTTCAGTATATACAAATCAACATGATACTCCATGCCAACAAACTGAAAGATGAAAACCTATGATCATCTCAATAGATGCAGAGAAAACTTTTCAGCATCCATTTATGATTTTTAAAAATCCTCCAGAAAATAAGCATAGAAGGAACCTACCTCAACATAATAAAGGCCACATACAACAAAACTACAGCAAATATTATTCTCAATCATAAAAAAAAAAAACCAGTAAGCATTTCCTCTAGATCAGGAGCAAGACAAGTGTCTCCACTCACCAGTATTATTTAATATAGTTTTGGAAGTCCTAGCCATGGAAGTCACAGAAGAAAAAAAAAAGGTGAAATCATATTTTTGGAGCCTAAGAAAATAAATCTGTCACTCTTTCCATTGTTTCCCCATCTATTTGCCATGAAGTGATGGGACCAGATGCCATGATCTTAGTTTCTTGAATGTTGAGTTTTAATCCTGTTCTTTCACTTTCCAAGCTATATTTCATGCCTCCTGCCCTAGATTTCATGAGGACAAGGGGATAACATGAGATGGTTGGATGACATCACAGACTTGATGGATATGAGTTTGAGCAAGCTTGAGAGCTGGTGATGGAAAGGGAAGTCTAGCTTGGTGCAGTTTTTGGTGTCTCAAAGAGTCAGACATGACTGAGCAACTGAACTGAACTGAACTGGATTAGAAATGAAGTAAAACTCTCACTGTTTGCAGAAGATATATTACTATACATAGAAAACCCTGAAGATTCCTCCAGAACTACTGGAGCTAATCAATGAATTTAATAAAGATGCAGGATATAAAATTAATACACAGAAATCCCTTGTATTTCTAAACACTAACAATGAAAAATCAGAAAGAGAAGTTAAGGAAGCAATCCCATTTACCACTGCAGTAAAAATGATAAAATATCTAGGAATATACCTAAATAAAGGGACAAAAGTCTGCGTGTTGAAAACTATAAGACACTGATGAAAGAAATCAAAGATGATAAAAACAGATGGAGAGATATACATGTTCTTGGATTTGGAGAATCAATATTGTGAAAATAAGCATATTACTCAAAGTAATCTACATATTCAATGCAATCCTTATCAAACTACCAATGGTATTTTTCACAGTACTAGGCCAAGTTTTTTTGCAATTTCTTTGGAAACACAAAAAACCTAGAATAGCCAAAGTAATTTTGAGAATGGAAAAAGGAGCTAGAGAAATCCACTTTCCTGATTTCAGACTATACTACAAAGCTACAGTCCTCAAGACAGTATGGTACAACACAAAAACAGAAATATAGACCAACGGGGCAAGATAGAAAGCCCAGAGATAAATTCACATACTTATGAGTACCTTATCTTTGACAAAGGAGGCAAGAATAATATACAATGGAGAAAAGATAGTCTTCAATGTGGGGTGCTGAGAAAACTGGGCAGCTACATTTAAAAGCACAAAACTAGAACACTTCCTAACACCATACACAAAAGTAAACTCAAATTGGATTAAAGACCTAAATGTAAGTTCAGAACCTATAAACCTCTTAGCAGAAAACTTAAGCATTACACTCTTTGACAAACATCACAAGATTCTCTTTGACACTTCTCCTAGAGTAATTGAAATGAAAACAAAATGAACCAATGGGATTTAATTAAACTTAATTGCATGGTAAAGGAAACAATTAACAAGATTAAAAAGAACCCTCAGAATGGGAGAAAAGAAAATAATAGTGAATAAAACAATTGACAAAGGATTATTCTCCTAAGTATATAAGCAGCTCATGCAGCTCAATAACAGAAAAACAAACAGCACATTCAAAAAGTGAGGAGAAGACTTAAACAGAAATTACTACAAAGATGACAAACAGATGGATAATAAACATGAAAATATACTCGGCATCATTCATTACTTGTTGTTGCTCAGTCGCTCAGTAGTGTCTGACTCTGTGCTTTCCTGTCCTTCACCATCTCCTGAGGCTTTCTCAGACTCATGTCCATTGAGTTGCTGATGCCACCCAGCCATCTCATCCTTTGTGTCCCCTTTTCCTTCTGCCTTCAATCTTTCCCAGCATCAGAGTCTTTTCCAATGACTCAGTTCTTCTAATCAGGTGGCCAAGAATTGGAGTTTCAGCTTCAACATCAGTCTTTCCAGTGAATAGTCAGGACTGATTTCCTTTAGGATTGACTGGTTGGATCTCCTTGCAGTCCAAGCAGAGTCTTCTCTAACACTACAGTTCAAAAGCACCGATTCTTCAGTGCTCAGTTTTCTTTATGGTCCAATTCTCACATCCATATATGATTACTGGAAAAACCATAGCTTTGATTAGACGTAACTTTGTCAGCATAGTAATGTCTTTGCTTTTTAAAATGCTGTCTAGTTTTGTCATAGCTTTGCTTCCAAGGAGCAAGTGTCTTTTAATTACATGGCTGCAGTCACTATCTGCAGTGATTTGGGGAAGCAAACCAAAGCTTAGTTTGCTACCAACTGGATCTATTAATTAGCCTGCTTTTTAAATTTGCCTTTCAAAGCAGATTTTAAGTAAAAATATTTATTAAAGTAGTGCCCCTGCCCTGAAATGCTAAAGTGGGAGTCCCAAATAGACATTATTGAATAGATTAGCAGCAAAGTGCCAGTGACATTTTATAATCAGAGCTTGCCAGTGTTTTTGAAACTAAAAGTGTGAGAGAAGAAGGAAGGATTAGAAAATCCTAATTTAGCAACACGCCTTTACCGATCTCTAATAAGCTGCTTCGTTTCTTGCCTGGGAGTTTCCTAGGAAATAAGCTGCCTGTGACATAGTCAGGGAAACTTCAGTGGCTTTATTTTTTTGTCTCCTGCTTCAATGAACAGGCAGTACACAAACCTGTGAAGCTAGTCAATAATTTAATTTTGTTATATAAACTGGGAAGTTTACCCCGTGAAACTAAACTAAATCCTTTAAAATGATCATCTCATTAATCAGCTACAGACACTGCAGAACAACCAAGTGTATGGCCATGGAAAATCAGGCTTAGAGAAAATTCAGGGCTAAAGCAGGAAGAGTACCTCTTGTTTCAATTTTTACAGGTGAGTTACCAGGGAAGTGATCTAATAGTGTCTTCTTGCTCAGCTGTTGGAAGATATATTTTCATTATTCTTTCTCTGAACCAAAAAGTTTTCCTGTTGACTCAGACAGTAAAGAATCCACCCACAATGCAAGAAACCTGGGTCCCATCCCTGGGCTGGGATGATCCCCTGGAGAAGGGAATGGCTATCCACTCCAGTATTCTTGCTTGGAGAATTCCTTGGCCAGTGGAGTCTGGCAGGCTATAGTCCATGGGGTTGCAAAGATATGTTTTTACTATTCTTTCTCCCAACAAAAGTTACCACTGTGTTTAACAGTGCAGCATCACATACTATATATAATAATACCTTTTGTGAATGGATGAGAAAATGATGCTACCCAAAGTAGAGAGAACCATCCAGAAGGACTTTATATTTTTGGTCACTATTTAATCATTTCCTAAAATTAAGCAAGATGATTAAACTTATATATGATTAATCATTCAGTCCATACAGAGACATAAAGTAAGGTTCCCATATGAGTGGATATTAAAAGATATATTTTCACCAAATCACTCTGGGGAATTTACGCAGAGGGAATGGGCTGGAGTCCCATCTCTGTCTTTTACTGGTAGCAGGAACTTGGCTCTGTCTCTTAATTCTTGTTGGGTTTAGACTTCCCATATGCAGACAGGGATAATGATACCAGGCCGGCCTACTCACAACTTTCTGTGAGCAGCTCCTAAGAAAATAAATTTTAAAATCTCCTGGAAAGCACTGGGATACCACTGAATATGAGACAGTAGTACTAATAATTTTATACTTTTACCTTAAAACTTGGCAGCTAAAACTGTGTTAATTCTGTGTCAGATAAGTTGTTTTCCTTTGCAGTGTAAGCTGGTTGATCTGTTAGTTACTTCAGCTGAAACTGAACATAGATGTTTGCAAGAAATTGATTCTCTAATCCAAATGTCTTCCATTATTTATCAGTTAATTTAATAAGCTTCACAGAGTTGGGAAATATTTAGTAATAAAATTATGATATTGGTAGGGGTTGAGTTCTTTGGTTACATCATATTTTAGTTTGAAAAATCTTGATTATTTGCATATGATTTTTTTAATAGACAATTTTCTGGCTCAGAGGAAATTGCAAACTTATTTTCTGTCTTCTACCCAAATACTGGTCCACTTTTGGTTTGACTCTAGCAGTTTGAACTTGTGAAGCTGTAGTTTACATTATATGGTGAGAAAGCAATCAGCCTTGTGTTATCTGCTCTGACCAGTTCTAACAAATGTATAGTGTTGCATCAAGCTTCTCTGCAATTTAGGTTTCCTGTGACTAAACAAAACCATTACTCTAGCTAATTTTAAAACATTTCTCCTAATTAGCTTTTTATAGCTCCCTCCTACATGTGTTACTAAGAAAATATTTAGGCGAATATCGTAACAATGGCTTCCCAGGTGGCACTAGTCCTAAAGAATTTGCCTGCCAATACAGGAGATGTAAGAGAGGCTGGTTCAGTCCCTGGATCAGGAAGATCCTCTGAAGGAGGAAATAGCAATCCACTCCAGTATTCTTGCCTGGAGAATCCCATGAACAGAGGAGACTGAGGGGCTATAGTCTATAGGATGGCAAAGAGTTGGACACAACTGAAATGACTCAACACACATCATAACATCTTAAGTCATGAGTTATGTAACTCATTTGAAATCCTTGAATTTCAAAGGAAACCAGAGTAAATCCATATGTACAATCCTCTCTGAAGCTTATCAGGCTAAAAAAGTGAAAACCACTTACTCAGCTTTTGAGCTTTGCATTTCATTTCCAAAGTCTGCACACAGTTGGTATGAGGCTCACTGTGGCCAATCATAGAGGAAAGAAGAGACTTCTATTCAGCCCCTTTACTGACTAAATGAGAATATGGAGCTCTGGAGAGATAAACTGGCTTGCTTAAAGTTACACAGCTGGCCCTGAGTACAGAACTGGAGTCAGGATGCAGGTCTTTAGTACAGAGAAATGACTTTTCCACTGCTCCACTACTTCATGGAGCTTATCTAAATTCTTTACTGTTTCATGTGCCTTTCTATAAGAAAGCTCAGAAATGCAAGAATTTTGCCTGTTTGAACTCTTTATTTCCTGACAAAACCTATTTGACTATTATGGAAATGTTGATCAATAGAGAGGCAACTGAATTTTACAGCTTCCTGCTGTAAAACATAGGCTTTCTTTGAAGTATAACCACAAATGGGAAAAGATAATTAAAACTTTTTAATTGTTATCAAATCAAATTATAGGAAAAGAAACTTTCCCACCTCAATGAACAACTATTCAGAGAAGCATAACTTGAAAATATATTTGTTGATATATGAAAAACAAATTAGTTCTTCCTGCTTCTCAGAACTGATTTCTTTAACCTCTGTAAGTGCATCTAATTGACTTTGAGTAGAATAAATAATCTGATGATTTATTTAAGAATAAGGAGAATTACCCATGTCCTCACTTAGTACTCAAATTCTTGCTTAGTACTAATGAGATTTTGGTTAACAAGCATGTTTTACCTTTCTAGTTAATATATTCACATTTATGAGAGCAAAATAGTCAGTATTAGACTATGAATAATTCCTGAGCACTGAAATCTTTAACAGTCATCAGCTTTTTATTTACCATTTAGTTATGGATCAGGCCCACAGAAATTTGGGCATAAGAATTTTTCTAAACATACTGAAGAATTATTTGGAAGGTTATTTTTTTTTTCTACTTCTCTAGAAAGTATATATTAATAATGTGGGGATGTTTTTCTAGTTTAAAGATTAAGAGTTTATTTGAAGTTAATTTTCAATAAATTTGAAATCACAGAATAATTTCATATGATGAAACCATTATAGTGCAGTGGAAAGAGTAATGAATTTAGAATAAAAGCAGCTGATTCAGCCTCTCATTGACTGAGAGATCAAGGGAAAGTTGTTTAAAGTTCTCATTTGTTCAAATTGAGAATAAATTCTTATCATTCAGAGTTGTTCAGACAATTGTATAAGAGGATTTTTTTTAAAGAAATAACAGGACCTGGTGCATAGGGAAACCTTAAATGAAAAATTATTCAGTATAAAAAATTTAATTCAATGTAAGATAAAGTAAGGAAAGATAAGTCATTAAAATAAAGTAGGTAGTGATGACAAGCTTTCAACTTTATTTTTTATTCCTCAGGATATTTTAACATTTTGTTTTAGTGAAGTTCTATTGATATTAGAATTTATAATGGGATTAGTTTTCTTAGCCAAACTAGTGTCTATTAAATTTTGTCTTTAGTTAATGTCTTGGCCTGTAAGAGTGCTATGAGGAGTGCTGACTCAAGCAGATCAAAAGGACAATGTTTAGAGCTGGAGTAAGAAGTGAGGTCATTTAAACTATGTCATGTTCAGTTATACATAATTAGTAACAATTATCAGATGTCTAAAATCTTTCTTTAAAACAAACGTAAAATAGCTATTTAGAAATAAAATGTCAAAAAAAAAAAAACAACTTCTGTGACAATGTCCAAGCTTTCTCTGCTCACTGCATGACAGGTCAATGAATCCAAGAGACGAGGTGTTGAGGCAAGGAAGAAACTTTAATCAGGGAGCCAGCAGACCAAGAAGATGGCAGACTGCTGCTGCTGCTGCTGCTAAGCTGCTTCATCGTGTCTGACTCTGTGTCACCCCATAGATGGCAGCCCACCAGGCTCCCCTGTCCCTGGGATTCAGACTAGCACTTCAAAATAAGAATGTTATTGGGGTGTGTATGCCAGATTCTTTTACAGATCAGAGAGAAAGAAGCAAGGGGGAACTAAAGTCAAAAGACAGACTAGAGAGGGAGATGCAGTGGAGAAGTAAAGTGAAAGCAGCTTCAATCTTATAAAACATCTCCAAGGGAATGTTCAGCTTTCAGAAGGGATGTGTTCATCTCTTCTATTCATGGGAGGGCGGGGACAAACTATCTCTGAGCTGAGCAAAGGCACTCTAGTTCACAGTCAAGCAGAGGGCAGAGTTCTCCAGGCAAGCTATTGAGTATGATTATAATAGTAAAAACAAGTCAAAGAAAGAGTTTCAAACATGGAGTCAGAATTGGCTTCCACCCTACAACAATTTCCCAATGTCAAAATCCATTCCACAATCTTGTGGGAGAAGGGAGTGACAACCTTTCTGCTTAGTCAGATGGATCTTTCTGGGAGTGTCCACTATCTTTGCCAGTGTTTTAAGCATTGAGATTTGTCTTCTTTTTGATCCTCTTTTGGAAAGTGTCTATTTTACACCTGTAGATTTAGAAACACTGAACTTCAAATCCATGAGACAAGATCTCAAGTTAAGAAAGTCAGTGCTTTTCTACAAATGGGAAGGTGCAAGAGTCAGGGTTCACTAAAATTATTCCCTTGGTATGTACCTCAGCCATCTGGGGCCTGTAATCCTGCATTCTGAGTTTCCTCAGGGTTCACCATAGAGAGTGGCTGGAGTGGCTGCAGTCCAATGACTGCCAGGTGGCAGATATTCCCTTTTCTCAGCGTTCACTGGCTTATGCTGAAGGGCTGCAATCGCTGATTCCATTACTGAAGTCTTCCCATTTAGGTCATGAATACCATTATCTGGGAGACATTTCATGATCAACTTTTGTCAGCCGTACTGGGAGGCTCATCCCAGTTCAGTCAAACATTCGTGACATGGCACTCCAAGTGTTAAGTTTTGGACCAGGTCCCATCAATAATTAAAATTCTCTGGATTCTAACTACAACCCTGGAGACACTTTCCCCTGTTGCTTCTTTCATACTTAGAATTGTTAGATAGTTAGAATAGGAAAAAGGAATCCAGAATGGTGGAGGCTAAAAGACAAGGAATGGAAAAGCCTATGCAAATAGAACAAAGGAAGGTCCAAGGATGGGAGTGAGGACCTCAGGTGGAACAAACAGCACTCCTGGCTACTGCAATTTACATAGGGCAACCCCAGGGAGAGGGAAAAAGACATAGAAAAAGAGGAGCCAAAGGCCGGGGGTCTCTCTGTCTCTTTTCTTTGGGTCTTTTGGTTAGCGTGCCCTCACACCTCAAGGATTTTTTTTTTTTTTTTTTTAAAAAAATCTGAGCTGTAACATGGAGCTGTAACACTGATCTGTCCGAGAGCTGTGACATGGCCTGTCCGAGGGCTGTAATGCTGGTCTGTTGCTTCAAATTTTTGTTGTGATGGGACAGAACTGAGGAAATTACATTCTCCTCCAACAGAATCATACTGCTGCAATTTTTTATGTTACAAATGTGATTTTCTCAAAACATTTAGACATAGAACTTTTGGTGGAGTCCTAATTACACATTAGTTATTTCAAGAGACCAAAATCTTATTTATAAATTAAACAGGATACAAGTAATGCAGACAATGACAGAGTGCAGCAGGGAGACACAAAGCACAATGTGAAAAGAAAGAACAAATTTAAACAATGATCACTATAACAAGTGTAATCCAGTTGAGGCTTACTTTAGTCTTAGTCAATCCTGACTGATCATGTACAAAATCCTTTTTGTGGTCCATTTTTCACAAATCTTTCAGCATAACTTATTTTAGCACAATTGTAACTATCAAGTTGTAGAATATCTGGAGAAGTTTCTTTACACTGAATTGGGGCACCACCTACTTGTGGGTGCATCATTTAGCTTCCTGATGTGTTACAAAGGGCATGTACTGAGGCTTAAGGTCCAGTTGAAGTCGATTACTCCACTATGATGGCTCAAATAGCCATCATTTTCATGTGGAACTGTTGTAACTGCTTTCTTAGCCTTCCTGTAAATCTCCTTGATAGTGAACCCCTTTCTTGATATCATGACAGTACAAAATAACCTACAGATAACAAAAAACTTAAATTCATGGTTAAACATTTGACAAATTGATAAAGACACTTAGAGAATGCTTATTCTTTAATCAAAGTAACAAGAGATCTCAAAAGCAAATATAAATCACTTTAAAAAAGAAAACGTTTCTCTGAATAGAGAAAAAAAAAAATCCAAGTCTTAGGAAATCCTGATCTTGTGTAACTCTTTTCAGTATTTCTTTTTCTTCACATCTTTTTCTACTGAAAAGAGGTCTTAGTTTCCCTAAAGTTTTTTCAACAATGAAGTACATATCTTGCTGACATATTTGTACCAGATGTAATACCTTATTTATGTTAAATTTAGGCACAATGGAAGTACTATACTTAATATTATATTAAATATGTTGATGACTCAAGATATGTTTCAGTTCAGTTCAGTTCAGTCGCTCAGTCGTGTCCAACTCTTTGTGACCCCATGAATCGCAGCACGCCAGGCCTCCCTGTCCATCACCATCTCCTGGAGTTCACTCAGACTCACGTCCATCGAGTCGGTGATGCCATCCAGCCATCTCATCCTTGGTCGTTCCCTTCTCCTTCTGCCCCCAATCCCTCCCAGCATCAGAGTATTTTCCAATGAGTCAACTCTTTGCATGAAGTGGCCAAAGTACTGGAGCTTCAGCTTTAGCATCATTCTTTCCAAAGAAATCCCAGGGCTGATCTCCTTCAGAATGGACTGGTTGGATCTCCTTGCAGTCCAAGGGACTCTCAAGAGGCTTCTCCAACACCACAGTTCAAAAGCATCAATTCTTCAGCACTCAGCCTTCTTCAAAATCTAACTCTCACATCCATACATGATCACTGGAAAAACCATAGCCTTGGCTAGATGGACCTTAGTTGGCAAAGTAATGTCTCTGCTTTTGAGTATACTATCTAGGTTGGTCATAACTTTTCTTCCAAGGAGTAAGCGCCTTTTAATTTCATGGCTGCAGTCACCATCTGCAGTGATTTTGGAGCCCCCCAAAATAAAGTCTGACACTGTTCCTAGTGTTTCCCCATCTATTTCCCATNTAAAACCAGCTTGAACATCTGGAAGTTCATGGTTCATGTATTGCTGAAGCCTGGCTTGGAAAATTTTGAATATTACTTTGCTAGTGTGTAAGATGAGTGCAATTGTGTGGTAGTTTGAGCATTCTTTGGCACTGCCTTTCTTTAGGATTGGAATGAGAACTGACCTTTTCTGGTCCTGTGGCCACTGCTGAGTTTTCCAAATTTGCTGGCATATTGAGCACTGCACTTTCACAGCATCATCTTTCAGGATTTGAAATATCCCAACTGGAATTCCATCACTTCCATCAGCTTTGTTCGTAGTGATCCTTCTTAAGGCCCACTTGACTTCACATTCCAGGATGTCTGGCTCTAGGAGTGATCACACCATCATGATTATCTGTGTCATGAAAATCTATTTCGTACAGTTCTTCTGTGTATTCTTGCCACCTCTTCTTAATATCTTCTGCTTCTGTTAGGTCCCTACCATTTCTGTCTGTATTGAGCCTATCTTTGCATAAAATGTTCCCTTGTTTGTAGTAATGCTTCCTAAGATCCACTTGACTTCACACTCCAAGATATTTGGCTCTAGATGAATGACCAAACCATCATTATTATCTGAGTCATTGCTATGGTCTTTACAAAATGGGACCTGGGGACTGGAATCGATGAAAGAAGTTGAAGAAAAGAAGGACGTGGGAGACTCAAGTCTCAAGTGAAACAAGAGTACTATATTTGCAGAAATGGATGTTTATATATCTTCAATAAAATGATTACTCAGCCATTAAGAATGAAATTCCATCAGTTGCAACAAAATGGATAATCCTTTAAGTAAAAGGTTCCTGAAGAGAGTCACTGAAAGGAATCAAAGCAGGTGTTCTTTCCCATGATCTCAGTTCTGAGAACTGTGTGCAGCTCTGCTCGTTCCTGTATTCCAGGAACTGATAAGGAAGAGAGAGTCCTTGAGAAATGGCACACAAAGGAAGAAAATGCAACATATTGGATCCCTTAAAGGTGAATGTCCCCTGACAATTCCCCCTTTTTTATTTTTTCTAATGGGAAGTACTTTTGTGAAAAAGGCCCTGACCAATTGAGTTTGTTTAGTTTGAACAATTTTAGTTGAAAGGTATTGGTATACTACAAATATAACCACCAGGATAATTATCAGCATTATAGCTCCAAATCCAATACTATGTGTCATGCTTTGAAACCATCCTCGAGGGTCTAGCCAAGATAACTGATCAGCTAGCTGTTCAGCTAAGGTTTCCAAATTGTTGAAAGAAGGCACACTCTTAGAGAAGCTTTCAAAGATTTTCTTTTGTAATAATTGTACATTTAAGGAAGGCTTATCATTTATGTCTTACAAATGAAATTTGATTTTTTCCCAATTGTAGGCACTATAGTTGAACCAAACAGGGGTAATACAAAATTGAGTAGAATTCCAGTCACATTTCAGTATAACTTGTTTTTTAAATCTATTAATTGTTCTCCAACCCATTTGATGGCTGTTTTTATTTCCTGTATTTTATTTTTTGGGATTCAAAAAACACTGCAGATGGTGACTGCAGCCATGAAATTAAAAGATGCTTACTCCTTGGAAGAGAAGTTATGACCAACCTAGATAGCATATTCAAAAGCAGAGACATTACTTTGCCGACTAAGGTCTGTCTAGTCAGGGCTATGGTTTTTCCTGTGGTCATGTATGGATGTGAGAGTTGGACTGTGAAGAAGGCTGAGTGCCAAAGAACTGGTGCTTTTGAACTGTGGTGTTGGAGAAGACTCTTGAGAGTTCCTTGGACTGCAAGGAGATCCAACCAGTCCATTCTGAAAGAGATCAGCCTGGGATTTCTTTGGAAGGAATGATGCTAAAGCTGAAACTCCAATACTTTGGGCAGCTCATGCAAAGTGTTGACTCTTTGGAAAAGGTTCTGATCCTGGGAGGGATTGGGGGCAGGAGGAGAAGGGGATGACCGAGGATGAGATGGCTGTATGGCATCACTGACTTGATGGACGTGAGTCTGAGTGAACTCCGGGAGCTGGTGATGGACAGGGAGGCCTGGCGTGCTGCGATTCATGGGGTCACAAAAAGTCGGACACGACTGAGTGACTGAACTAGAACGAACTAAAGCAATGCCTGTGACAGCAGCAGTAGTGTAAATGACTATTAATCCCAAAATGCCAAGAATTGACTATCCAATGAATTGTTTAGATCATCGAAGTAATTTAGTAAGTAGCTGGGAGGCAAGTCCTGCCATGGGACCCTCCTCCAAGGGTTTTTGGAGATCTACTGGCAACCACAGAACACGTTGAGATCAAAGAATCAAAAGGGATTCATTTTCTCCAGAGAAACAGAGGAATTAAGACAAGTATACAATTAGCAATCTATACAAGTGACAGAATGTAAAGTCTTATTAAACTGCAAGTTCCCTATAGCTATAACAAAAGGAAGGGGAACATAAGCTTGTATGAAATATGAATGATTATAATGAAAGGAATAGTTACTATGACTACGACTGGTTCCCATAAAATATCCAGTCTAAGTTCCAAGTTCTTCGGTGCTCGTGGCAAGTTTCCAGATATCCCATTGTTCAGGCCCAATTCGTTTATTGAGGATGATTCCAGGGCAAGGGTGTGCCATTCCACCTTCAAGCCAGCCAAGAAGTCCTTTGTCGTGGTAATGTTCCATCGTAGTATTAGTAACCTTCCATGCTACTTGAGTAGCATAATCACATACAGTGCTATTAATATCACCTGAGCAGTTAGGTAGGTGGTTACCTACCATGGGATCCCCAATCAACAATGGTGTAATTGGCCACAAGCATTAATTTCCCTGATTTAGCTTGACATCTGTCCCAATGAAGAGGAGTATATTTAAAGTTCTTATATGTAAACCCTTTGCATAATGATTTTTGTACTTTTCCTGGAGTGTCAGTAGTGTTGAGATGGTTCTCATAGAAAGAAGGAACAGTAAACAGTCCAAGCAATGTCCAAAAGTTCTTCTTTGAAGGCAGAAAGAAAGCCCATGTTTACTGGCTAATGGTAACGCATAATTCTGCTGGACCTATGCATAGAGGAAGGACTTCATACCCTAGAGAAGTATTAATTAGTCTGCCTTCTTCCTCAGGATGAAAGGGCCCCTTCAAGCTCCAAGGAGAAGGTATATGTACTAAGTCATTGGTGGGTACGATCGATCCTTTATCCGTCCATTCTACAACCTGCATTAAAGGGTGGTTAAGTATATAGGCCCAATAAATATGATTAATTAATTCAGCTTGAGCAGAGGAAGTAAAAGCAAGCAAAGCAAGCATTGCAACAAAAATATTTTCTGGATTCCGAGGCCTTCCTTGTTGAGAAACCAGATTTTCAGCCTGATTAGTAAGGATTTTTATTTGTCCCCAAGTAGGGAGGTCAAGATGTCGATGACGTCGACGGCGGTGCTTCTTGGAGATTTTTAGAGCCACCATGGCCTGTATTGGAATTACTTCCTCCTGGGAGTTTTGTCTTTTCGTCTTTATTTTGAACACTGGAGGCTCCCCTGGGACGGATCTTCCAAAGAGGAAGCCAACTGAGTTCGTTGGATCCATCTAGAAAAATACAAGCATACCCCTTTCCGTGTAAGATTAATTTCCCGGATTTTCGTTGCTTAGTTAGCCAATCTAGATACCAAATGGGCAGAGGAAGAGAGGTATCCTTCAATTCCTGGAAATGTTTTTTCTGCTCATATCAAGATATCTCTTTGTGGTAAGTTTAAAAAAATTAAAACAGAAATAAAGCTGTATTAACAATAGTTATACGATTAGAGAGTATTTAGTGTTGCGATCTAGTAAAATCTGCTCTGGATAAGGAAGATAGAAATGTTCCTGTGTATTCCCCCTTTTTAAATTTTTTAATTTGTAGTTTTAGTGTGTGACATGCTCGTTCAACTATGTCCTATGCTTGTGGATTGTAAGGAATGCCTGTAATACGTTTAATAGAAAAAGATTGTAAAAATTGTTTGAATTGCTTAGAAGTATAAGCAGGGTCATTGTCTGTTTTTATAGAGTTGGGAGTTCCCATTAGTGCAAAACAAGCTAATAATGTTATAATGTGTCATGTAGCCTCACCTCGAAGAGGTGTGATCCATATAAAAGAAGAATTTGTGTCAATACAGACATGCAGAAAAGAAGATGGAGAAAGTTCAGGACAATGAGTTACATCCATTAGTCATAATTCATTGGGTTGTAATGCTCGAGGATTAGCACTCTGTGCAACGTGTCGAAAATGTAAGGGTCTACAGGTAGAGCAATTATTAATGATGTCTTTACATGGCAGTGTGGAATTTTCCAAATTTGGTGTAAGGAACCAGCATTATTGTGAAACAGAGCATGTTGTTCCTTGGGAGTAGCAAAAGAAACAAGTTTATCAGCTTGTTCATTACCATGAGTCATAGGGCCAGAAAGGCAGAAATGTGCTCAAATATGGGTAATATAAATGGGGAGTGCAGTCCCCAGTAAGAGACTGTAGTTCAAGAATAAATTGTTGAATAATAGGTTGATTGGAATTTGTAATAAAGGTTTCTATATTTCTTAATATAAAAAGTCAGAGACTATATTAATAGAGTAAGGATATAGGTGAATAACTTGAATAAGAGCATATAAATCGTTTTGTTGAACAGAATGAAATTTAGTAAAAAGACTTTATATTCTTTGAGAGATCAGAATGAGGCTTTGGCGTTTTTAGTTCCATCTATATAGAGAACATCAGCTTGAGGTATAGGTTGTGATATGACAATGTGAGAGATAATAAATTCAGTATTTTGAAGAAATTCCAGAGTTTGTTAGAAGGATAATGAAATGAAATTTTGCAATTTATTTTGTATTAAACAGAGTTCTTCTCATGCCTCTTGTGAAAGTGAACAAGGGCTATTTAAATTGGGATCTCCTTTCAAAGTATAAAATAGATTAGTCAGTTGATAATTTGCAATGCCTAAAGAGAGTCTAATCCAGTTTATATCGCCTAAAAGTTTTTGAAAATTATTCAAGGTTGATAATTTATCAATATGATTCTGTGTTAGTTGGGGAGTAATACTTGTCTATTAACAACAGATCCTAAGTAATGATAAGGTGTAGAGGTTTGAATCTTTTCAGGGGCAATAATTAATCCAGAGTCCTTTAACTATTGTTGAGCTATGTCAAACATTTGTTGAGTTTCTATAAAAGATGGAGCTGAAAACAATATATCATCCATATAATGAATACAAGAAAGTTAGGAAATTGTTTTCTCACAGGTTCAAGGGCTTTGGCTACATAATATTGACGTATGGTGGGAGAATTCTTCATTCCTTGAGCCAATACAGTCCATTGATACCGTTTATGAGACCCAATACGATTAGGATAAGGAAGAGAAAAAGAAAATCTCTCTTGGTCTAGAGGGTGTAAAGGTATAGTTAAAAAAAGCAATCCTGTAAATCTATAATAATAATATGCCAGTTTTGAGGAATAGTGGTAGGTGATGGAATTCCTGGTTGCAATGCACCCATAAGTTTCATAGATACATTAACTTTTCTAAGATCTGTTAAGAGACACCAGTTGGAAGATTTCTTTTTTATTACAAAAATGGGAGAATTCCAAGGGGAATATGATTTCTCAATGTTTTAATTTCAATTGTGCATTGATAAATTTTTTTAGTAGCCTCTAATTTCTCTTTTGTAAGGGGCCACTGCTCTGTCCAAATAGGCTCGTCATGTTTTCAAGTTATTTTAATAATTGTATTGCTTGTTAAGTGAGCAGTGGCCCCTAGGAAAAATGTGAAATATATATTTGAGTTTTTCATTGCATAAGTAAATCTCTTTTTACTAAGTTAAGGGGTGTATCTATCACATAAGGTTTTAATGTTGCAGACTGGCCTTCTGGTCCCTCACAGGGATATATTTGGACACTTTGATAAACCTCTTGTACTTTGGTTTGAGAAACTCCTGTAATTTGGCAAGAAATTTTCTGTATAGGCCAAGATTTGGGCCATAAATGTCTGGAAATAATAGCAATATCGGATCCAGTATCAATAAGACCAGAAAATCTTTTGCCATTAATTTTGATATTTATATTTGGTTGTATATATTCAGATACTATTGATTTCCATAAGGATTATTTTTGATCTGTACTGCCAAATCCACCTGTTCATATGTCATTAGAGGAGTTAATTAGAAATGTAAGGTAAAAGAAGTAGTTGGGCAATTTTGAATTGTCATAGTATCTGAGATGACATCATAATTTGAATTTTTCCCTTATAATCTGAATCATTATTTTAAGGTGACGAGTAATTCCTTTATAAGTCAAACTAGATCGGCCAAGTAAACGACCGAAGGTTTGTGGGGGTAGAAGTCCAAAAAGTCTGGTAGGTATTCTAGATGGGACTGCTTGAGGGAAAAGAAGAAAATAATTTAGAGGTGGTATATCGATGGCAGCATCGCCGGATGTTGAGGGTTTGAGGGAAAAGATGGAATTTGTTCCTGGTTTTTGTTGATGGGGACCTGGGGAGTCCCCAGCTTGGAGTTTCTGGAAATAAGCTTCCCTTCAACATCATATTTAGATGGACATTCTCTGGCCCAAAGTAGCTCTTTATGGCAATGAGGGCAGATTCCTGGAGGTTTTTTAACAGTTTTAATTTTTTGGTGTGTGCATTTTAGGGCAATCTCTTTTTAAATAGGTCTTGTCCCTACATGTAAAACATCTTTCATTTCCCTTTTTAAAAGAAGCAGTCATTGTTTCAGCTAACATTTGCAGTTTCTGAGTTTCTGATCCTATTGTGATAAGACTTTAAATAATCAAAAACAGTCCCAGTCTCACGAATCGGAGCGATGGCTCTTTGACATTCCTGATTTGTATTTTCATAAGCAAGCAGTTTTCCTAGCTGCATTTTGGCCTCTTCTCCGATAACACTACGGGAAATAGCAATGTTCAATCTAGCTAAAAAATCAGCATAGGCTTCATTAGGCCCTTGGAATATCTTTGTATAGCTGCCCTTAGGCTCCCTTTGAGAAGTAATTTGATACCAAGCTTTAAGGGCAACTTCTTTCAATTGCTCAATGAGCCCCCAAGATGATAGCCTGCAGTGAATGATTCTGCCAGATTAGTGGTCTCTGAAGGAGAGTTAACTCCAGGACCAAGGACAGGTCTCAGTCACTCAGAGCTGTGTGCAAAATTTTGTTTAAAGTGACAGAACAGAGAAAGCTTCTGACATAGACATCAGAAGGGGGTAGAAAGAGTACCTGCCTCGCTAGTTTAAGTGGGACCTTATATACTTCTCAACTAGCTGCTGAGAATAGAAAAAAAGGATATCCCAACATTGTAAGAGTTCCATTAGGCCCTTTCGCAAGACATACATCCTGAGATAACTTTGGCACAAGATTAGCCAGGGAGAACAAGTGCCAGACAATGTCTCTGGGCCAAATATACTGTTACTGGGTAATCAGAGGTACAAGTCTTGACATGCAGGTTCCCAGGCAAGATTTGTTACAATTATAATCATTAACATAGAGCCTCAGGAAAGCATTTTCATGCATAAGACATTGTGTTGTGTAATCAATCATTAGTTCTGGACCTAAAGAAAGGTCAGTTCTCCAGAAAAATACATTGCTGCACAAGGCTTAAGAACAGCATGAGTGAGAATGTTTGTTTCCTCCTTACAGGGCCTTGGACTGCCTGCCTAAGCTTTAACTCTTACATTTCCTCTTGCTTTTAGGAGAATATGGTTGCCAGGGAAAGGGAAGGAGAAATCGTTCTGTAACTTCTTCCTGCTGGGAAGAGGCACAGACCCTAAGCTGTTGAAGCAACATATTTTCCCTATCTTCATATTGAGGGTCTTTGATCAGGGGCCCAGAGTAATAATAGCTAGAGGAGCCAGAGGAAACTGCAGGACCATGAACAATCACTTGTAACTTAAATGTCCAAGCCACTTAGATACAAAGTTCATTATATAGTTACAGACATAAAAAGCAAACAGTAAGAATAAGATGACTACAATTATTATAGTCAAGATAGTTTCCTACCAAGGAGGGCTTTGCATTTGAGCTTCTATAGCATCAAGTTGTCCTGTATCAGTTAAAATTTCAAAAATAATTTGGTTTTGGGGAGTGCCATCTCGAGCATTAGAATTGGCACAGTCTCGGGCCACATCCTGAAACCACATTGTCCATTGAAGATATTTTCCTGGTTTAAGAAAAGCTCTTATCAAAAGTCTATGGCCAACCTAGACAGCATATTAAAAAGAAGAGACATTACTTTTTCAACAAAGGTCCATCTAGTCAAAGCTATGGTTTTTCCAGTGGTCATGTATGGATGTGAGAGTTGGACTATAAAGAAAGCTGAGTGCTGAAGAATTGGTGCTTTTGAACTGTGGTTTTGGAGAAGACTCTTGCGAATCCCTTGGACTGCAAGGAGATCCAACCAGTCCATCCTAACGGAGATCAGTCCTGGGTGTTCATTGGAAGGACTGATGTTGAAGCTGAAACTCCAATACTTTGGCCACCCGATGCAAAGAGCTGACTCATTTGAGATGACCCTGATGCTGGGAAAGATTGAGGGTGGGAGGAGAAGGGGATGACAGAGGATGAGATGGTTAGATGGCATCACCAACTCGATGAACATGAGTTTGAGTAGACTCCTGGAGTTGATGATGGACTGGAAGCCTGGTGTGCTGTGGTTCATGGGGTCGCAAAGAATCAGACACGACTGAGAGACTGAATTGAACTGAACTGAACTATCAAAAGTCGCCAATCATAAGGAACAAAATTTCCAATAGAAGATGCCATAGCATTTAAAAGTTCCTTAGCAAAAGGCAAATGAGGGCCATACATACTTATAGCTTTTTACATTTGTTGCATGTTATAAAAATCAATGGCTTCATATTGAGGTGTTATTTGCCCTTGGGAGTTAGTATTTCTCAAAACAGGAAAATCAGAGAAACCGTCAGCCTCAGAGATTCAAGACTGCAAAGCTAGTAACTCAGAAAGCCTTTGTCATGAAGGAGAATGAGTTGATAGTATTTTCTCCTAAGTACGAGTGCATGCCAAAGGCTTTTCATTGTCATCAAGAAAATTATTGTCAGCCTTAGAGTCTAAAAAAGCCTCAGAAAAATCATCATCAGGGTCATCTTGTTCTTTTTCTTGAATTGAGGGGACTTTCGGTTTTGTGCCCATTGCAAGAGGAGAAGGAGGAGTACTTGGGGCAGGGCTGGTGGGAAATTTCTGAAATATTTTATGTTGTTCCAATTTAGCCTTTTGTCAAGTTTCATCATCCAATTTATATTCATGTAACAAGTGTTGCACCTGTTGTTGAATATCAAGGGGGCTAGNAATAATTAATCCAGAGTCCTTTAACTATTGTTGAGCTATGTCAAACATTTGTTGAGTTTCTATAAAAGATGGAGCTGAAAACAATATATCATCCATATAATGAATACAAGAAAGTTAGGAAATTGTTTTCTCACAGGTTCAAGGGCTTTGGCTACATAATATTGACGTATGGTGGGAGAATTCTTCATTCCTTGAGCCAATACAGTCCATTGATACCGTTTATGAGACCCAATACGATTAGGATAAGGAAGAGAAAAAGAAAATCTCTCTTGGTCTAGAGGGTGTAAAGGTATAGTTAAAAAAAGCAATCCTGTAAATCTATAATAATAATATGCCAGTTTTGAGGAATAGTGGTAGGTGATGGAATTCCTGGTTGCAATGCACCCATAAGTTTCATAGATACATTAACTTTTCTAAGATCTGTTAAGAGACACCAGTTGGAAGATTTCTTTTTTATTACAAAAATGGGAGAATTCCAAGGGGAATATGATTTCTCAATGTTTTAATTTCAATTGTGCATTGATAAATTTTTTTAGTAGCCTCTAATTTCTCTTTTGTAAGGGGCCACTGCTCTGTCCAAATAGGCTCGTCATGTTTTCAAGTTATTTTAATAATTGTATTGCTTGTTAAGTGAGCAGTGGCCCCTAGGAAAAATGTGAAATATATATTTGAGTTTTTCATTGCATAAGTAAATCTCTTTTTACTAAGTTAAGGGGTGTATCTATCACATAAGGTTTTAATGTTGCAGACTGGCCTTCTGGTCCCTCACAGGGATATATTTGGACACTTTGATAAACCTCTTGTACTTTGGTTTGAGAAACTCCTGTAATTTGGCAAGAAATTTTCTGTATAGGCCAAGATTTGGGCCATAAATGTCTGGAAATAATAGCAATATCGGATCCAGTATCAATAAGACCAGAAAATCTTTTGCCATTAATTTTGATATTTATATTTGGTTGTATATATTCAGATACTATTGATTTCCATAAGGATTATTTTTGATCTGTACTGCCAAATCCACCTGTTCATATGTCATTAGAGGAGTTAATTAGAAATGTAAGGTAAAAGAAGTAGTTGGGCAATTTTGAATTGTCATAGTATCTGAGATGACATCATAATTTGAATTTTTCCCTTATAATCTGAATCATTATTTTAAGGTGACGAGTAATTCCTTTATAAGTCAAACTAGATCGGCCAAGTAAACGACCGAAGGTTTGTGGGGGTAGAAGTCCAAAAAGTCTGGTAGGTATTCTAGATGGGACTGCTTGAGGGAAAAGAAGAAAATAATTTAGAGGTGGTATATCGATGGCAGCATCGCCGGATGTTGAGGGTTTGAGGGAAAAGATGGAATTTGTTCCTGGTTTTTGTTGATGGGGACCTGGGGAGTCCCCAGCTTGGAGTTTCTGGAAATAAGCTTCCCTTCAACATCATATTTAGATGGACATTCTCTGGCCCAAAGTAGCTCTTTATGGCAATGAGGGCAGATTCCTGGAGGTTTTTTAACAGTTTTAATTTTTTGGTGTGTGCATTTTAGGGCAATCTCTTTTTAAATAGGTCTTGTCCCTACATGTAAAACATCTTTCATTTCCCTTTTTAAAAGAAGCAGTCATTGTTTCAGCTAACATTTGCAGTTTCTGAGTTTCTGATCCTATTGTGATAAGACTTTAAATAATCAAAAACAGTCCCAGTCTCACGAATCGGAGCGATGGCTCTTTGACATTCCTGATTTGTATTTTCATAAGCAAGCAGTTTTCCTAGCTGCATTTTGGCCTCTTCTCCGATAACACTACGGGAAATAGCAATGTTCAATCTAGCTAAAAAATCAGCATAGGCTTCATTAGGCCCTTGGAATATCTTTGTATAGCTGCCCTTAGGCTCCCTTTGAGAAGTAATTTGATACCAAGCTTTAAGGGCAACTTCTTTCAATTGCTCAATGAGCCCCCAAGATGATAGCTTACAGTGAATGATTCTGCCAGATTAGTGGTCTCTGAAGGAGAGTTAACTCCAGGACCAAGGACAGGTCTCAGTCACTCAGAGCTGTGTGCAAAATTTTGTTTAAAGTGACAGAACAGAGAAAGCTTCTGACATAGACATCAGAAGGGGGTAGAAAGAGTACCTGCCTCGCTAGTTTAAGTGGGACCTTATATACTTCTCAACTAGCTGCTGAGAATAGAAAAAAAGGATATCCCAACATTGTAAGAGTTCCATTAGGCCCTTTCGCAAGACATACATCCTGAGATAACTTTGGCACAAGATTAGCCAGGGAGAACAAGTGCCAGACAATGTCTCTGGGCCAAATATACTGTTACTGGGTAATCAGAGGTACAAGTCTTGACATGCAGGTTCCCAGGCAAGATTTGTTACAATTATAATCATTAACATAGAGCCTCAGGAAAGCATTTTCATGCATAAGACATTGTGTTGTGTAATCAATCATTAGTTCTGGACCTAAAGAAAGGTCAGTTCTCCAGAAAAATACATTGCTGCACAAGGCTTAAGAACAGCATGAGTGAGAATGTTTGTTTCCTCCTTACAGGGCCTTGGACTGCCTGCCTAAGCTTTAACTCTTACATTTCCTCTTGCTTTTAGGAGAATATGGTTGCCAGGGAAAGGGAAGGAGAAATCGTTCTGTAACTTCTTCCTGCTGGGAAGAGGCACAGACCCTAAGCTGTTGAAGCAACATATTTTCCCTATCTTCATATTGAGGGTCTTTGATCAGGGGCCCAGAGTAATAATAGCTAGAGGAGCCAGAGGAAACTGCAGGACCATGAACAATCACTTGTAACTTAAATGTCCAAGCCACTTAGATACAAAGTTCATTATATAGTTACAGACATAAAAAGCAAACAGTAAGAATAAGATGACTACAATTATTATAGTCAAGATAGTTTCCTACCAAGGAGGGCTTTGCATTTGAGCTTCTATAGCATCAAGTTGTCCTGTATCAGTTAAAATTTCAAAAATAATTTGGTTTTGGGGAGTGCCATCTCGAGCATTAGAATTGGCACAGTCTCGGGCCACATCCTGAAACCACATTGTCCATTGAAGATATTTTCCTGGTTTAAGAAAAGCTCTTATCAAAAGTCTATGGCCAACCTAGACAGCATATTAAAAAGAAGAGACATTACTTTTTCAACAAAGGTCCATCTAGTCAAAGCTATGGTTTTTCCAGTGGTCATGTATGGATGTGAGAGTTGGACTATAAAGAAAGCTGAGTGCTGAAGAATTGGTGCTTTTGAACTGTGGTTTTGGAGAAGACTCTTGCGAATCCCTTGGACTGCAAGGAGATCCAACCAGTCCATCCTAACGGAGATCAGTCCTGGGTGTTCATTGGAAGGACTGATGTTGAAGCTGAAACTCCAATACTTTGGCCACCCGATGCAAAGAGCTGACTCATTTGAGATGACCCTGATGCTGGGAAAGATTGAGGGTGGGAGGAGAAGGGGATGACAGAGGATGAGATGGTTAGATGGCATCACCAACTCGATGAACATGAGTTTGAGTAGACTCCTGGAGTTGATGATGGACTGGAAGCCTGGTGTGCTGTGGTTCATGGGGTCGCAAAGAATCAGACACGACTGAGAGACTGAATTGAACTGAACTGAACTATCAAAAGTCGCCAATCATAAGGAACAAAATTTCCAATAGAAGATGCCATAGCATTTAAAAGTTCCTTAGCAAAAGGCAAATGAGGGCCATACATACTTATAGCTTTTTACATTTGTTGCATGTTATAAAAATCAATGGCTTCATATTGAGGTGTTATTTGCCCTTGGGAGTTAGTATTTCTCAAAACAGGAAAATCAGAGAAACCGTCAGCCTCAGAGATTCAAGACTGCAAAGCTAGTAACTCAGAAAGCCTTTGTCATGAAGGAGAATGAGTTGATAGTATTTTCTCCTAAGTACGAGTGCATGCCAAAGGCTTTTCATTGTCATCAAGAAAATTATTGTCAGCCTTAGAGTCTAAAAAAGCCTCAGAAAAATCATCATCAGGGTCATCTTGTTCTTTTTCTTGAATTGAGGGGACTTTCGGTTTTGTGCCCATTGCAAGAGGAGAAGGAGGAGTACTTGGGGCAGGGCTGGTGGGAAATTTCTGAAATATTTTATGTTGTTCCAATTTAGCCTTTTGTCAAGTTTCATCATCCAATTTATATTCATGTAACAAGTGTTGCACCTGTTGTTGAATATCAAGGGGGCTAGAATTACCTTGAAATGGCAGAATTGCAGCTTTAATAAGAGCCCAATAGGGCCAGAAATCTATTGGAATAGTTTTTCCCCATCTTGAGGCTCTTTCAATGTTCTCTTTAACCTGGTTCCAAATTTCTAAATCCAAACTGCCTTCATCAGGGAACCAGGGATTATGTTCAACCGCTGTTTGGAGCAGTTTCCATTAGCCTCTATTCGCTGATGGAAACTGAAAGTCTCTGAAATTTAAATAAATGATGAAGTAAAGTAGAAAAGTGGTGGGGCTTTCCAGCCATTTGTCCCATATCCCCACACTTAATCTGACCTCCGTAGGTCCACAGTCACTCCATCTACTTGCCAAGGGTGTTCTTCAGGTCCCTGTTCGTGCGCCACTTGTTATGGTCTTTCAGACCAGGACCTGGGGACTGGAGTTGACGAAAAGAAGGTGAAGGAAAGAAGGACACAGGGGACCCAAGTCCCAAATAAAACGAGTATACTTTATTTGCAGAAATGTATGCTTATATATCTTCAATAAAATAATTACTCAGCCATTAAGAATGAAATTCCATCAGTTGCAACAAAATGGATAGTCCTTAAGTAAAAGGTTACTGAAGAGAGTCACTGAAGGGAGTCACTGAAGGGAATCCAAGCAGGCGCTCTTTCCCATGATCTCAGTCCTGAGAACTGTGTGCAGCTCTGCTCATTCCTGTATTCCAGGAACTGATAAGGAACAGAATCCTTGAGAAATGGTACACAAAGGAAAAAAATGCAACATATAGAATCCCATAAAGTTGAACGTCCCCTGATAGTTCATTAAGACCTTTTTTGTATAGTTCTATGTATCCTTGCTACCTCTTCCTAATCTCTTCTGATTTTGTTACTTCCTTGCCAATTCTGTCCTTTATTGTGCTCATCCTTGCATGAACTATTCCCTTGGTTTCTTCAATTTTCTTGAAGAGATCTCTAGCTTTCCCATTCTATTTTTTCCTCTGTTTCTTTGCATTATTCACATAAGAAGTCTTTCTTATCTCTCCTTGCTATTCATGGAATACTGCTTTCAGTTTTGTATATCTTTCCCTTTTTCCTTTGTCTTTCACATCTCTTCTTTTCTAATCTATTTGTAAGACTTCTTTATACAACCACATTGCCTTCTTTCATTTCTTTTTCTTTGGGATGGTTTTTGTCATTGCCTTCTGTACAGTGCTACAAATCTCTGTCTGTAGTTCTTCAGGCACTCTATCAGATCTAACCCCTTGAATCTAATTGTCACCTCCACTGTGGAGTCATAAGGAATTTGATTTAGGTGATACCTGAATGATCTAATGGTTTTCCCTACTTTTTTCAATATAAGCCTGAATTTTGCAATAAGGAGCTTATGATCAGAGCCACAGTCAGTCTAGGTCTTGTTTTTGCTGGCTCTGTAGAGCTTCTCCATTTTCAGCTGCAAAGGACAGAATCAATCTGATTTCATCATTGACCATCTGCAGATGTCCATGTGCAGAGTCATACTTGTGTTGTTGAAGGATGTTTTTTGCTATGACCAGAGAGTGTTCACCATTGTTATCATATACATATTATCAACTGAACTCTACCTTACAAAGAGAAGAGTCTAAAAAAGATGACATATTTACATAAGCAAATTGAAGTCAGAGGGTAAAATTGGAAGTGCCATAGAAAATTATGGATTAGTGTAAGAATATAGAAGAAGAAGAAATTACTATCTAAGTTGTCAGTGGGGTTTAGGTTTTAAGAGTAGGAATAGAATGGGGGTGATATTGGTCAAATAGCACAAACTTTTAGTTTTTCAATGAATGAGTTATGAGGAGCTAATATATAACATGATGGTGCTGGTGGTGGTTTAGTCACAAGAAAAGTTAACTATCTGAGGTTATTCAGATCAGCTGAATCACTCAGTCATGTCCAATTCTTTGTGACCCCATGAACTGAGAATGCCAGGCTTCCCTGTCCATCACCAACTCCCGAAGGTTGCTCAGACTCATGCCAATCAAGTCTGTGATGCCATCCAACCATCTCCTCCTTTGCCATCCCCTTCTCCTCCTGCCTTCAATCTTTCCCAGCATCAGGGTCTTTTCCAGTGAATCAGTTGTTTGCATCAGGTGACCAAAATATTGGAGCTTCAACTTCAGTGTCAGTCCTTCTAATAAATATTCAGGACTGATTTCTTTTAGGATTGACTGATTTGATCTTCTGGCAGTCCAAGGGACTCTCAAGTTTTCTCCAACACCACAGTTCAAAAGCATCAGTTCTTCAGCACTTATCTATTTTTATGGTCCACTCTCATATCCATACATGACTACTGGAAAAACTATAGCTTTGACTAGATGGACCTTTGTCAGTAAAGTCATGTCTCTGCTTTTTAATATGCTGTCTACCTTGGCCATAAGTTTTATTCCAAAGAGCAAGCATCTTTTAATTTGATGGCTGCAGTCACCATCTGTAGTCATTGTGGAGCCCCCCCCAAAATAGTCTGTCACTGTTTCCATTGTTTTCCCATCTATTTGCCATGGAGTGATGGGACCAGATGCCATAAACTTAGTTTTCTGAATGTTGAATTTTAAGCCAGTTTTTTCACTCTCTTGTTTCACTTTCATCAAAAGGCTCTTTAGTTCCTCTTCGCTTTCTGCCATAAGAGTGGTGTCATCTGCATATCTGAGGTTACTGATATTTCTCCCGGCAATCTTGATTCCAGCTTGTGCTTCATCCAGCATGGCATTCTGCAGGATGTAGTCCTCATGTAATTTAAATAAACAGGATGACAATATACTCCTTTCTCAATTTTGAGCCAGTCTGTTGTTCCACGTCCAGTTCTAATTGTTGCTTCTTGACCTGCATAAAGGTTTCTTAGGAGGCAGATAAGGTGGCTGGTAGTCTNATGGCATTCTGCAGGATGTAGTCCTCATGTAATTTAAATAAACAGGATGACAATATACTCCTTTCTCAATTTTGAGCCAGTCTGTTGTTCCACGTCCAGTTCTAATTGTTGCTTCTTGACCTGCATAAAGGTTTCTTAGGAGGCAGATAAGGTGGCTGGTAGTCTCATCTCTTTAAGAATTTTCCACAGTTTATTATGATCCACACAGTCAATACTTTAATGAAGTTAATGAAGCATAAGTAGATGCTTTTCCTGAATTCTCTTGATTTCTCTATGATCTCTTGATTTTTTCTAAGTGAGATTATAGATGTGTTAATTAATTTGATTAATCATTTTTCAAAATATGATTATCAAATTATTACATTGTACACTACTATTATACACAGTGATTCATCTTACAATTTATTTTTAATAAGTGAAAATGATTTATTCAAATTAATTATTTCTTATAAAATTTCAACACAGGAAAAGAATATTCAACATATAGCTATATATTTAAAATTAATTTGTTATATTAATTTGCATATCCACCTTTTGGGAGTAGGGACAGAATAATCTCTAAATGAGGGTCCATGATGGTATATTAATTGTCATGTAGATATAGATACTTTCTCAGTTGCCAGAGGCTGAGACTGGATTGGATCTGGTAGGTGGGCCTTCATCAAAACAGAGATTCAACCTTCAAATGTTAGGAGAACTAAGAGATATCATGTACCCACAATGAAAGCAAGTAGCATCATATCATAAAAGCCCAGCTTTTGTATTTCTAATATATGATTCTTACACACATGGACAATGCTATCTCCATCCAAATGACTGTATGTTTTACTTACATAGTGGGGGAAATTTGTATGCAATATACAATGACAATTATTTCTGAGTTATTCATTTACATTTATATGGCAGAGATTAATACTTATTTATACATGTACATTGTACAAAAGTTATGGAAAGCAGGTTTCTGTCTTTACACCCACAGACTTAAATGGTACTCTGTAGGAGTGAATCTTTATTGATTTTTAGTCTACGGCTAACAGTTGGAGATACACATTGGGATTGCCAGTATTACTGATAGGGACAGAATGAAGGGACAAAATAGGTGATTAAATAGTTAATTCCATTAGGGGATTGTAAGTAGAAAACTGGGAGACCCCTGTTAGTTAATGATTACTCAAGAAAGCAGGTTTGCTTAACCACAAAATCAAGCAGGCTTGCTTAGCAACAAAAACATGCAGGAGAAGCACAATACATACCCCTATACAAAACAGTGGTGACAGGAGATCCATGTCCTGCTCAGTGAGCTCAGTAAAGTAATGATTTTCTAGGATATGCTCCCTATACAAAAAATCCAATATTTTGTGGACCTCGCTTTACCATGGAGGGATAAGAAAACTCCCCTGCTCAACATGGAGGAGGAACTAATGATGAAAACACATCTACACTAGCAATTCACAAGAACCTTTCAGGGAATTCTCTAAGTGAAAAAGAAAGAGCACAGCTAGAAATATGAAAATTATGAAAGTAAAAAGTCTATCAGTAAAGGCAAATCCAGACAGCGTATTAAAAAGCAGAGACATTACCTTGCCAACAAAAGTTCATATAGTCAGTGCCATGATTCTTCTCTTAGTCACGTATGGATGTGACAGTTGGACTGTAAAGAAGGCTGAAAGATGAAGAATTGATGCTTTTGAACTATGGTGTTGGAGAAGACTCTTGAGAGTTCCTCGGACTGCAAAGAGATCAAACTAGTCAATCCTAAAGGAAATAAATCCTGAATATTCACTGGAAAGACTGATGCTGAAACTGAAGCTCCAATACTTTGGGCACCTGATACAAAGAGTTGATTCATTAGAAAAGACACTGATTCTGGGAAAGATCGAAGGCAAGAGGAAAAAGGGATGAGAGAAGATGAGATGGTTGGATGACATCACTGACAACTCACATGAGTTTGAGCAAGCTTCAGAGATGGTGAAGAGCAAGGAAGCCTGGCATTCTGCAGTCCCCATGGAGTCACAAAGGATTGGACATGACTGAAGCTGAACAATAACAAAGACAAACATATAGTAAAGTTAGGAAATCATCCACACACAAATCTGGTAGAAAAGTTAATAGAAATAAGTGGTAAAATCACCTATATCCAAAATAAGCAGTTAAAAGATACACACAAAAAATTCTGATATAAGATATGATGTCAAAAACAGTAGTTGTGAAGGGAGGAGAATACAAATGCAAGGTTTTTAAATACACTTAAAAATAAGATATATATATACGTATTCCATGATAGCCACAAACCAAAAATCTATAATGGATACACAAACACGTAGAGGAATTCTACCATAACCTTACTGAGAGAATTTAAATCAAAAGAAAGGAACAAAAATGACTGAAAAACTGCAAAACAATGAACAAAATGGCAATAGGAACACACATAGTAATAGTTACTTTAAATGTAAATGGACAAAACTCCAGTCAAAAAACACAGTGGCAAAACTAATACAAAAACAAGACCCATATGTGTGCAGTCTATGAGAAAATCACCTTATATATAAAGATATATACACAGATGGAAAGTGAAGAGATGAACAAAAGGTATTCTATTTGAATGAAAATAAAAAAAATCCACAATATCAACATGTATATAGATAAAATAGTCTTTAAAGACTATTACAAGAGAAATGAAGGATATTACCTAACGATCACGTGATCAATCCAAGAAAAAAACATATCAATTGTTAACAAATATGCACTCAACATAGAAGCACCCCAATATATAAAGCAAATATGAACAGATATAAAAGGATAAATCAACAGCAGCATAATAATAGTAGGGGACCTTAGCACTCCATTTACATAAAACAATAGATCTTCCAAACATAAAATTAATAAGGAAGCACATAAATGACATTAGATTAGAAGGAATTTGCACATATATACTTTTCTAAATGTTTATTTTATTACATATAACAAATATATGTATATGTATTTCTAATATATATATATATATATATATATGCCACAAAAGGAACCTTCAAACATTTAAGAAGACAAAAATCATATCAAGTATCTTTTCCAATCATAATGATGAGACTAGAAATTTTCTAGATTTACTACAAGGAAAAAGCTGCAATTAAACACAAAACATGAAGGCTAGACTGAACTGAACTGAGGGATACAAAGGGAAAAGACATTATTTCAGACCTTTGGTCTATTACATTTACATCCTCCTTAATAAAACACGTCAGGGTCAACTGGAAAGGAGAATGCAAAGATCAAGCATCTTGCCAAGTCCTTTAAAAGTCTCAGATGCTGATATTGACTCAAGATCCCCAGATTAAAAAATGCCTTGGGGCAGAATAATTTCCCAAAATCTTAGCAAGGACTCCTGCAGGTCAGGAGAGATAATGGGAGATTTTTAAAAGCTATTCTGGCTTTGATGAACAAGGGGAAAACATCAAATATTTATCATTGTTGAGGAACATCTTACCCTATAAATTTACCCCCAGAGATATTTTAAATTTTTAAGAAGAACTTTTAAAGAACTATATAAAACAAATATTTCTTTTCAGAAGACACAGGCCACACCACTGACAGCATGTCACATGCATCAAAACATCACATCATGACTATCTCCCTGAACAAGCTTTCTGCGGTAAGAATCTTTGAAGTGACTCCATTGAATTCTTAGCACTTCATCAAATGTAACTCATGCTATGCTTTTCAAAACAAATGTGATTTTAAAAAGAGAATAAATTGAAATATATTGAAATGAATCACTTGATTATCACCTTTAAAATGGCGTTTGAACTGTTATCTGCCACTTTATTAAATCAATCTCCTTGCACTTTTAAAAATCTTAGATCACATAGAGCTGTCACAAAATCCTTTATGCAAAATCCATTAATAAAAGCTTTTATGGTTTCTTTTTAAAATTTCTACATGATATATAATATTAATGTATTTTACTAGAAACAAGGATTAAACAAAAATAAAATTCAATGAAAATATTATGATTGTCAAACCTAACTCTACCAGGAAGCACAGTATTAATTTCTTTTCAAATATATCCTGAGGACTAATTACAGTCTGTATTGTTTTGATAGCACATATCAAAATAATATTCAGTCGCTCAGTCGTGTCTGACTCTTTGCGACCCCATGAATCATAGCAAGCCAGGCCTCCCTGTCCATCACCAACTCCCAGGGTTTACTCAAACTCACGTCCATCAATTCGGTGATTCCATCCAGCCATCTCAACCTCTGTTGTCTCCTTCTCCTCCTGCCCCCAATCCCTCCCAGCATCAGAATTTTTTCCAATGAGTCAACTCTGCATGAGGTGGCCAAAGCATTGGAGTTTCAGCTCTAGCATCAGTGCTTCCAATGAACATCCAGGACTGATCTCCTTTAGAATGGACTGGTTGGATCTCCTTGCAGTCCAAGGGACTCTCAAGAGTCTTCTCCAACACCACAGTTCCAAAGCATCAACACTTAGGCGCTCAGCTTTCTTCACAGTCCAACTCTCACATCCATATNCTGACTCGATGGAGGTGAGTCTGAGTGAACTCCGGGAGTTGGTGATGGCCAGGGAGGCCTGGCGTGCTGGGCTTCATGGGGTCACAAAGAGTCGGACATGACTGAGTGACTGAACTGAACTGAACTGATGGCTGGTTTCAATGGTCCAAGCTACAATCAACATTTACAACCTTAAAGTAAGTGGTAAGGCAGTGAGTGCAGATATGGTAACTGCACAGCAATTTCCTGAAATGCTCTGAGAAACTATTGATGAAGACACTCATTTACCCGAGAAGGTTTTTATGTGGATGAGACAGGGCTGTAGTGGAAGAGAATTCCAGACTGAAGTTACTTCAGTAAGAAGGAAAAATTGATGCCAGGCTATAAAACAGCAAAGGATAGGCTAATTCTGTTTTTTGGTGGCAGTGCTTCTGGCAATATGAAGCTGAAGTCTTTCTTAGTTTATCATTCAGAGGACCCAAAATCTAAGGGCTCTCTTACTTTTGTGTGGAAAATAACCCCAAAGCCTGGGTTACACAGGGCATTTTAGATCCCAGAGGTAAAGAAATATTGTTTGGAGAAAGACATCTCATTCAACATTCTTTTGCTCCTCGTCAATACTCCAGATCACCCATCCATTCATGGATAACTTTCATCCCAACTTCAAAGCAGGGCATTTGACACTGAATACTACCTTGTTCCTTGTTCATCCAACCTATGGGCCAGGGAGTTACAGTGACTTCCAAGAAATATTACTTATGTCACAATTTTTGTTAGGCAGTAAAGGCAAGTAATGAATCAGGAATGACTTTGTGATCATTGGAAGGACTATACAACTACAAAGATATTTTTTAAAAAATCATTGACTTTGTTTAGCTTGAGATTATGGCCATCTCCATAAATGGGGTTTGGAAAAACCTTTGCCTGCAGTTTTTTTTTTTCCCATTTTTATGGAATTGAGAAGTTGGATGAGGTTCCAAAGAGGTCTTCAGCAAGAAGATGAAACTGGATCTACAAGAGGGAAACTTCACTGAACTCCTCGCTGTGCAACATGAGAAGCTTACTAATGAAGACCTGATGGAATTGAAGGCCCAGAGAAAGAAGGAAGAAAGACAGAGGAAGAGGAAGTAACTGAAGAACTGAAGAGATTCATGATACAAGGAATGACAAGGGTATTTTCTTCATTTGAGAAGATACGGTTACTTTTTGAGGCACAGGACCAGAATATAGAATGGCGCACACAAAGGTCACAGCAGCTGTTCAGAATGCAATCTAGTGCTACCATGTCATCTATGATAAATAAAAAACTACTACCCAGACATCACTAGATAATTTTTTCATGAGTGTAGATAGAATTGAATCTAGTAAGAAACCAGAACCTATGCCATCATCATCAGATGTGAGTGAAATTGCAGCTAACCCTCTGTCCTCCCATTGCTGATGATCCTTCAGCTCTACTATCTCCCACATCTCCCTTCTCCAGTCTTCTTGCCTGTTCACTTGATGCCAGCCCCTGAGGATCAGGTGTTGTACTTCCTACTGTACTTTTCAAGGTATTATATCATAATATTAAAAATGTTTCTGTTATTTTTTATGCATCATTTGTGGGAAAGTATGAAACCTATTACAGTACAGTACTATTTAGCCAATTATGTTAGCTGGGTGCTTAGGCTAACTTTGTTGGGTTTATGAACAAATTAGACTTAACAAACATGCTCTCAGATCAGAATTCAGTCATATGTAGGGCACTTATCACATTAAAAATGAAGGAGCTGACATTTTAATTTGAGCAGAGATTCTTCTTAGTTCAAGCAAAATGTTCTATATTTCCTTGTGTCTCTTTCAGTAAATTTGGGGCCATTTAATTAGTTATAGCTACTGAAATCTTAGATGTGATATACATCCATACCATAAAGAACTTATAACAGTGAGAGAACTTCTTTGGTATTATTGTTCTCCAGCATGTGGGTTGCCCACCTACCAAGTGGGTATGGAATTTGATTTTATTATGATTGCACCTACCCCCTCCCCTCCCTGCACCATCTCATTGTGTCTTCTCCTTTGTCTTTAGACATGGAGCATCTTCTTCTGGTAGGTTCCAATGTCCTCCTATGATGGTTGTTCAAAAGCTAGTTGTGATTTCAGTGCTCTCACGGGAGCAGATCATCATGCATCCTTCTACTTTGCTCAATGAGGTCCTACTGTATGGCACAGGGAACATGGCTCAATGTGTTATGCCAGCCTGGAAGGGAGGGGAGTTTTGGGAAGAATGGATATCTGTATAGGTATGGCTGACTCCCTGTGCTGTCTACCTGAAACTATCACAGCATTATTAATTGGCTATACTCCAATATGAAATAAATAGTTCAAAATACATACACACGTGCACACATACACAAAGACCTTATAGGTCATATGTTGCGTATGGCATAGCTAAAATATAGAAGTGAGATACATGATTTACACAGGTGTTTGATATTATTGTAGCCATGCATTCCAGGAAACAAACTCACTCAGAAGGACAATGCAGATGGTGCAATTTATTATACCAGCAGGCCCAAGGCAGTCTCCTCTTAGCCAAGGACCTCGACCAGTTTTTATGAAAACCTTATATACCCTAAGTGTACGTGCCCAAACCCACCTCCCCAAATTCCCTGAAACTAGTTTGTATAAAGGAAAAGAAAGATACAATCAAAGTTAACCTGTGATTCATATGTCATAAGGCTAGGTAATTAACAGTGGACAATATTCAGTAGGCCTGTGGTCATACTCCAATAAGCATAATAGAATTTATGATTCTATTCAGTTACACAGATCATTAGGGTGTTCTTTTAGGCGAAAGAGAGTCCAGGTACAAGCCCTGGGGCTCTTCTGTCTGGAGGATTTGGTTTTCCAGTTGGTATGTCATTTCCATAGATACTGGGCATATAGCTCAAAGCCCCAGTCCAGCCCAAAATGGAGTCCTTCTTTCAATATGGAGCCTGTTCTGTTTCCTCCTTCAATATAAAGGAGAAATAAAACTTTATTTTGTTAATTTTTGTTGTTTTGTTAAGTCACTCAGGTTTGAATGTTTACTTGTTACTGAAACCTATTTGATAGTACTAATAGTAAAATATGATCAAATTATAAATGGTAAAATGAGGGACATACAAAAAATTTCTAAAATACTGGAACATAGCCAAAATGATTTTACAAGAGAGTTTGTGACTTGGCTGTGAGTAAAAAGGGAAATTTGGGGGACACCAAGGGAGTAAAGTTTAGAACATAGTAAACATGTTGAAAGGGGAGACTCCAAGGCCCCAGCATAGATCTTCTGATTGAGAATTTGTTTAAGTGATAACTTGAATCTTTCACAAGTGACTAAGATGAAATTTAATCTGTACTGTAAATTTCGATTGTCTCTGATCTGAAATACGGCTTTAAGACATTCAAATTACTAGAAGAAGGAACGAATGTGTTGACTTAAAAAAATAGTCAAAACCTAAAAGTTGAGAGATATGTTTTATTTGGTGAGAATTTTTAGGACTTCAAGCCCGGAGACAGAATCTCAAGTGACCCTGAGAGAAGTGCTCTGAGGACATGGGCGAAGGAATCAGGTTATAGACGTTTGCAGCAAGGTGCAGGTTATCTGAACATCAAAAAATTATTGTTAATTAAGGAAAATCATATGTCCCAAGTTAAGGACTTTAGTGCTTTTCTGTCCAGAAGCATTCAGAAGAGACAAGAGTCTGGGCTTGCTGAAATCATTCCTGTCATATGTATCTCAGCTTTCCGGGGCCAGTTATCACCATGAGGAGTGGCTAATGGTGCTGCCTGAGCTTTTTCACAGCCCTGAAAGCTGCTGGATATTCAGTATTGCTCTTCCTGGACACAGAAATTCACATTGCAGGGCCAGAATTGCTGCTTGTTGTGACATCTTGTTTATTGATATAGCAGGAAATACTTCATTTCACACATGATAATTATGAGAGATATAAAGGTAAAACAGTAGGAGAGCTGTTGACTTAAAAAATAGTCACAACCTAAAAGTTGACAGTTATGTTTTATTCTGTGGAAATTTTCAGGACTTAAGTCTGGATGGCAGCATCTCAAGTAGCCCTGAGAGAATTGTTACAAGGAGGCAAGGGAAGAAGCCAGGTTACATAGAAGTCTTACAGCAAAGGGTAGGTAGTCAGAACATCAAAAGATTATTGCTAATTAAGGAAAACCAGATATTCCAAGTAAAGGAATTTAGTGCTTTTCTATGTACACAAATATGCAAGAGTCTGGGCTCACTAAAATCATTCCTTTTGCATGCATCTCAACTATCCTGGAGCCAGTATCCTGTGTTTTTCACATCCTGAGTTTCTTGGGTTCAGCAGAGGGATCAGCTAAAATCTGATGGCTGTCAGATAGTGGGTATTTTTCTCATTCCTGAGTTCCCTGGAGAGCTGAAATTGCTGATGACTGTAATATCCTTGTTTATTGATATGGCAGAAAATACTTCATTTCTCAGAGGTGAGTGTACATTTCTAATATGTTTTGTGTTTAGTTCTGTTTTAGACACTGAGGAAGATGTGGAGGTGTTTGTATTTGAGATGGAAGATAAAACTGTTAGGTGAGTGTAATCTCCTCAGTTCTGTTTCATCACAACAAAGATTTGAAGTGATGGACATTAAAGCCCTCAGTGCATCACAGCTCTTGGACAGACAGTGTTATAGCTCTTAGACAGATCAGTGTTACAGCTCAGTTTCATTTTTAAAATATCAGGAAATTACATCCTTGAGCTGTGAGGGAATGCTGACCAAAAGAGGCAAAGAGAAGAGAGAGCCCTGGCCCTTTGGCTCCTCTTGTTATATGTTTTCTCCTCCCCCTGGACCTGCCCTATGTAAATTGGGCTAGCCAGGAGTGCTCTTTGTTCTACCTAAGGTCCTCACTCTGGTCCTTGGACCTTCCTTTGTTCTGTTTTCACAGGCTTTTCCCTTCTTTGTCTTTTAGCCACCTCCGTTTTGGACCCCTGTTTCCTATTCTAACTACCTAACAAAACTATGATAAAATTCTGATAAATGAACATAGGCAATTCAGGTGAAGGAAATGATATAAGCCAAGGGACAGTAGGCATCTCAGATGGTAAAGGATCACCTGCAATTCAGGAGACCAGGATTCAATCCCTGGATCAGGAAGATCCCCTGGAGAAGGGCATGGCTACCCACTGCAGCTTCTTCCCTGGAGAATTTCATGGACAGAGGAATCTGGTGGGCTACAGTCAATTGGTTCACAAAGAGTGGGACATGACTGAGCAACTAACACTTTGACTTTAGCTTTCATTTTCAAAGGGGAGTAGAGATAGATATTGAACTTGCACCAAAAGCAATCTAATAGCTAATCTTTGTAAATTGTTTACAAATTTTAAGTTGAAGATTTTTAAAGATAGCTCTCCAACTTTGATTTCTCTCCCTATGTTATAGCAGGATGGTAGCTGGGTAAGGGGAGAAAATTGGGGGCAGGAGCCAGGTGGCAGGAAATTACACATCTTGCAAACAGCTGGGGCCTATAGACAGACAAAGGAAAGCAGAAACCTCCACACTGACAGGAAACCACATATTTTGGGTGATAGGGTCTAGGTAGCAGAGAGAGAAAGGTGGCAAAGGGCGGGAATCTGCTGCATCCAAATGTAACTTGTTGATCACTGTTTGTTAGGGTCCATAAGTGGTTCATAGTATATTGTTTTAAAATGGCCCACTGTGGTGACCTGACAAGGAATGAAGTGACAGTGGCCACATGGCCCTGGTGGCATTCCATTTTTTCCTTAAGGCAACATCTTGTTTGTCCCTGCTGGTGCCAGTTTCTCAAGACTATGTGACCACCCAACTATGAGACCCCTCTGACTACGTGATCATAAGACCCCAGCTGTAGGCTAAAGATAAAGTAAGGCCTCCTCCCTTTGGGGCACAATTTCCCATCAATAGAGTATAGGAAGTCTGACTGTAAAGGGAGAGCACTGATTTTTCACTAAAGCCAGTCATTTTCTCTCTTCCTATAATAAATCCTTCTCTTTTTGACTGCCCAGCTTGCTCTCTTTTTCTCTGCTTTATAATGTTATTACAATAGAAATAACCTCACAGATAAGAAGTACCCATCATACACCGACACCATGACACTTTCTGATCTAAGCAAAATAAGGACAAAAATCCCTCTTCCCCTCAGGATATTGGAGTTGGGATAAGAATCCTGGGAAGATGACCCCCAAACTCCTCCTTCCTTAGTGAATATTCTGTCCCTTCATTTGTACATCCCTCATAACCAGCTTGCCAAAGAAACGTAGAGCGGCAGCTTCTCACCAGTCTGCCTGCTCTCCCTTGGAGAGCACACAGCATATCTTTGCTTAAATAAACTTTTACTTTATTTCTTAACTTCTCTGTTTCTTCTCTGAATTCTTTCTTGATGAAGAACCTTAAATTCACTGCAACATCAACATCCTGTTGCAAAGACAAATATTAGAGTTTCTAGTTTCATATAGATATTTGAATTTACCTATAATACCTTAGAAATACCTTTTGAAATTGGTAATTTTAAAATTAAAGAAATAATAATTTTCTGCTAATATTGTAGACTGATTTTTATTATAAATTTATAATGCTGTAATAGCAAGACTTAAATTTATTACTTGTTTTTTCATAAATGGATGGATTACTAATCCTTCTTGCTATGACAATTGTTAAATTTTCTTAGCCCCTCAACTAAATAACAGTTTTTAGAACTCTCCTTAGATTCTGAGTCATGAATGATCTCCAAGATGTGTTAATTAATGACTTCCAATGGAAACAAAGAAGGAGATTGTGGAGGAGTGATTGATATTTACATCCTGTGGTACTTCAGTTCAATTATACCATTGAAACCTAGAACAATGCAATACTTTAAGGACCAGTTTTTTGCATTCTTAAATGTTCTATGCCTACTTATTCTGGAGAATTGTAGGTTATTTACAGGCTCTAAGGGAGAAGGCCTTTGTGTTTTAAGCTAGGTAAGAACTCATTATTTGGTGTCTATTATTTTTTATGACACCTCATCATCAATGACTACTGCTATGGCATTTACACAACATTACTCTAACTCCTGTTTAGTGTGTTACTATAGAAACACAAGTTCATGTAAAAACATCTCTTTTGACTTAAAAATTAAGTTTTAGCTCAATTTACTACTTACTTGTTACATTCCTTAAGTCAAATTCATGGAATCCTTTGGAACAAGTGTCATAATGTGAAATATAATAGCAAATATATTTTTCTAAAGACAAATTTTCCATATAAACCATTTTGTGTTAATGTTTCCTACCTTTCAGCTAGAGAAAATGACTTGTGTTATTTCCTACAATTATTGGTAGGAACTTCATAAAAGCACACAATGAATAAAACTTTTCAAGTCACCATCTTGCAAGAAAAGCAAGTCTTGGAACAAGGCTCTTTCTAATTAAATTTTAAGTATAGTAACACAGTGCTATTTAATACCAAAAATCAAAATAGGAAGCAAAACATGAAATAAGTGGTCCCTGGTGTCAGCATTTACAGGTCACTTGGGTAACATTTCAGAATGCTGGTCTTGTGATATTAGCTTTTTCTGACAAGTGGCACATAGGGTTGCATTTTCTGGTCTAAATTTCAGACTTAGAATGAGTAGCTTAGAAACTGAGGAGAAAGGGTGCTTGCTAACTTCTAGTTTAATTTTAGAAATGTTTTTAATTGTAGCCAACTTAGTTTTTACTAAGGATATGCATATAACATAATGGAGAAATGGATCTGTTCATTACTGTTGACATTGCACAACTAATAGAATCAGTCTGCTAATGTGTTTTCTTCTTTAATTTATTTATTCAATCATTAAGCACTTTTGAGTATTTATCTCTATGCTAAGATTACTATCAAAGTTGCTGAGAAGAAATAGAGACATGAATAAGACATAGCTTCTGGCTTCCAGAAAACAGCACCGGCTAGTGACAGTTTAATATTGCCCTTGCATGTATGGGGGGATTTTAAATTGTTGATCATTTAAATTAAAATTTGGCATTTGAAACTGACTAAAAATAGAAGAGCATAATAGGAGGAAGTTTATTCAGAAGATATCATCCTAAATCACGAATGCATAGAAGGAACAGATTTCTCATTCTATGAGACTCATATCCATCTCAAACTGAGGTTACTCACAATCTTAAGTCCCTATTCTAATCAGTAGTGGAAGCCTGTTCTTGAGTTTACTCTTTAGGTAAGCTCAATCAGTGTTTGGTATTCTCCTGTCCTCTCTCCCTTGATAAGCATTTAATTTTCTTGAGGCTCACATAGCATCATGAGAGCATAAGGTGAGGTACAAAAGTTTGAATTCACTCATGCTTGATTCCTGTCACTATGTTCTGGCCTCTACTTCATAATAATGAAGATACATTCCTTGGATAGAAGTATGTTGTATGGCATGCCATGACAGTGATTAATGTTTGGCTGTATGAGCACTTAATGCAGAATGCTTTCAACTAGTCCACACAGTAATGGTTCTTTTGAATTAGAGCTGTGTCTACCAGCTGGGAAGATGATTGTTATCTTGCTTTTTGAGGTTATTCAGTCAATCAGTATTCATGAGATACATATTTGTGGTACAGTGAGTTGATTTGCATGGGTTTTCCTGGGTTTACCATATACCCTAACATTAAGAGAGTTTCCCTGGTAGCTCAACTGGTAAAGAATCTGCCTGCAATTCAGGAGACTTGGGTTTTATTCTTGGGTAGGGAAGATCCACTGGAGAAGGAATAGGCTACCCATTCCAGTATTCTTGGGCTTCCCTGGTGGCTCAGCTGTTAAAGAATCTGCCTGCAAGCCAGGCGACCTGGGTTCGATCCCTGAGTTGGAAAGATCTCCTGGAGAAGGGAATGGCTAGACACTCCTGTATTCTGGACTGGAGAATTCCATGGACTGTATACTCCATGGGGTCACAAAGAGCCAGACACAACTGAACAAGTTTCACTTTCACTACCACTGAGAAGCAGTTTGTCTTATAAAAGAGTAGAAAACTCAGGAAGCGTTGGGAGTCAAATTCCTGTGAGGTTGTGAAGTGTTAGTCACTCAGCTCAGTTATGTCCAACTCTGCCGGGAGCCAGCATGAGGAGTCCCGCCCGTGGCAAAGGTCATGAGGTTAAGGGGCCTGACAGGCAAAGGCGAGTCAGGCCTTAAGGGAGCCTCACTGGATCTGCTCATGCATCTGCCCCAAAACCAGAGTCTGCCTGCCTCACTGCATTATGCTTTTCACTTATACTTCTAACATTAACAGAGGGCTATCCCCCCACCACCTTTTTCTGGAAAAAGTTAACTTAGAGCTCTAGTTAACAGTCTCCTTCATATAAAAAGAGTGTCTCAGCTCAAATCCTCTGGTAGCTTTCTAACTTGCCTGACAGGTCTGTCCAGACCTTTTACATCTGCGCATGTGATTGTTTGTGGCCTCCCGACCAAAAGAGGCACAGGAAGCTTTCTGAGGAGTCAAAATCATTAGAATAGGACTGATTAAGAGTTTCATTGTTGAGCCAATACTTGCTGCCAAATTTTCATATCTTTTATTTGTTGATATAGTTGATACATAGAAAAAAAAGTAGCAACATAGAACTTTGAGTTAAGTACCTTCTTTGTTAAAACCCACTGCACCTTTGTTCTACAGGGATGTAACTTTATTTAGTGCTTTAAAGGTGATGCAGATTAAAGAAAAACACTTCAGGGGAAATGAGATTAACATTCATTAAGGAAGAGAGCCATAAAGTGTTAACAGGCCTCTTGGCCAGAAGATAATGTAAATCACCTGAGACTTTTGGTATATGGAAAGATATGCAGAAAGAAACCCTGGTATCAATAAGGGTCAGGACTGCTGTCCTTGCATGACTCTGTATCTTCCATTATGTAAAACTTAGGGTATATAAGCACCTTTTGAAAATAAAGTTATGGGGGTTTTTGCACAAGCTTGGCCTCCTCCGTGTTGACTCTCTTTCTCTCTTTCTCCCTCTCCCTCTCTCTCCTTTTCAGGCTGATCCCTTGAAACACAGAGGCTCTCCGTGTCAACTTATTTGCCCAGGCTTCTAAAATCCACACCTAAGATACACACGAGAGGGAGTCCAAGGTGGGGCACCCTCCACTATTCAAGTGGGCGCCTGTGGCCTAACNGTTTTTGCACAAGCTTGGCCTCCTCCGTGTTGACTCTCTTTCTCTCTTTCTCCCTCTCCCTCTCTCTCCTTTTCAGGCTGATCCCTTGAAACACAGAGGCTCTCCGTGTCAACTTATTTGCCCAGGCTTCTAAAATCCACACCTAAGATACACACGAGAGGGAGTCCAAGGTGGGGCACCCTCCACTATTCAAGTGGGCGCCTGTGGCCTAACGTAGATGGTGCAAGTTTCTTGTCTTGAGACTTTATTAGCTTCCCATGTAAACCAAGGAATATCAGTCTCTTTTCTCCTCTACTTTTCCACTACATTATTCTTCTCTAATCTCTCTTTACATTTCTAATTAATCTCTCTTCATCAACTCTGTCCCTGCTTTGAATTCCCTGGATCCACCAGAGCTGGACTCTGGTACAACTCTGTGATCCCATGGACTGAGGCTCACCAGGCTCGTCCATCCATGGTATTCCCCAGGCAAGATTACTGGATTGATTGCCATTTTCTTTTCCAGGGGCTCTTCCCCATTCAAGGATAGAACCTATGTCACTTGTGACTCCTGCATTGGCAGGTAAATTCTGTACCACTAATGCCACCTGGGAAGCTTCATTTTAAAGATTATTGAGACAAAATTATGTTGCAGTAAGAAAAGCCATAAGCATCCTCTAGAGAGGATCTTAAAACAGGTTATAGTAACTAATATGTCTTTGTGGTGGTAATGAGTGTCCATTTGATGTGCAAGGCATAGTTACCATGTGTTATATGTAATCATACAAGTGAGTGTATGCATCCAAGTACAAATTTAGAAATTCAGTGAAATTTGTATTTAGAAATTCAATGAAATACAAAGAAATTTGTATTTAGAAATGGCCTCAATATGATCTATCTGATGGTTAAAAACGCCTCCCTGAGGACTCGCTCAATTATAATACCATCCTCCCACTAGACCTCTTTTATAGATGAGAAAGAAACTGGTCAGAAGTCCCATGTATACAGGTTATCTTTGTTTGGAAATAAAAATCCCTCTTATGCAGGAGTTGTGGGCTTGTTCCTTCTATGCTCCCTATACTTTCCTCAAAACTTTCAGGTTCAAACTGTCCCCCTTATCCAGGGCTGACCAAGCCTAGCCCACAGGAGCCTCCACAATCTATGGTAATGCCTCCATCATGAGCAGCAACTCCTACCCCAGTAGATTCTAACCCAACTCCAATGACCTCTAGGCTGTATCCTTCTGTCCTTCCAGTAGAGGAATTTCCTAATGGGTACTTGGGACCCATGTGAGTCCATGTCCCTTTCCCCCTCCAAGATTTAAGACAAATTAAATTAGACCTAGGAAGCTTTACTGAAGATCCTGACAATTATATAAGTGTTTTCCAGGATCTAACACAATCTTTTGAAATGGCATGGAAAGATGTCATGCTAATCCTGACTAGCTCCCTTACTGACAATGAAAGTAGCAGAGTAATTAAAACTGTCCAGTAATGAGGAGATGAATGGTATTCTACAAGCATGCCGGGAGATCTGACAGTGAATCAGCCTGGTTACCTACAGGGTTCCAGGCAGTGTCCATCAGTTCATTTCAGTTATTCAGTCATGTCTGACTCTTTGTGACCTGATGAATTGCAGCACGCCAGGCTTCTCTGTCCATCATCAGCTCCCAGAGTTCACTCAAACTCACATCCATCAAGTCAGTGATGCCATACAGCTACCTCATCCTCTGTCGTCCCCTTCTCCTCCTGCCTCCAATCCCTCCCAGCATCAGAGTCTTTTCCAATGAGTCAACTCGTCACGTGAGATGGCCAAAGTACTAGAGTTTCAGCTTTAGCATCATTCCTTCCAAAGAACAGTGATCTCCTTTAGAATGGGCTGGTTGGATNATTCTGAATTCTTTTTCAGGTAGACTCCCTATCTCTTCCTCTTTTGTTTGGTTTGGTGGGCATTTATCACATTCCTTTACCTGCTAAGTATTTCTCTGCCTTTTCATCTTGTTTAGATTGCTGTGTTTGGAGTGGCCTTTCTATATTCTTGCAGTTTGTGGTTCTTCTTTATTGTGGAGGTTCCTCCCTGTGGGTGAGGTTGGACGAGTGGCTTGTCAAGGTTTCCTGGTTAGGGAAGGTTTCCTCAGTGTTCTGGTGGGTGGAGCTGGATTTCTTCTCTTGGGAGTGCAATGAAGTGTTCAGTAGTGAGTTTTGAGATGTCTGTGGGTTTGGTGTGACTTTGAGTAGCCTGTATATTGAAGTTCAGCTATGTTCCTACGTTGCTGGAGAATTTGTGTGGTATGTCTTTCTCTGGAACTTGTTGGCTCTTGGGCAGTGTTTAGTTTCAGTGTAGGTATGGAGGCTTTTGAACAATCTCTCATTGATTAATGTTCCCTGGAGTCAGGAGTTCTCAGGTTTGGGGCTTGAGCCTCCTGCCTCTGGTTTTTAATCTTATTCTTACATCTTACTTCTCCATCCATATAGCACCAATGATAAAACTTCTAGGTTAATGATGAAAAGATACTCCACAGTGAGGGACACCCAGAGAGGTTCACAGAGTTACATAGAAAAGAGAAGAGGGAGGAGGGAGATGGAGGTGACCAAGATGAGAAGAGGGAGAATCAAAAAGGGAGAGAGCAATCTAGCCAGTAAATCCATATGTGCTCTCCACCATCTGAAACCTTCAGAGAGGTTCATGGAGTTACACAGAGAAGAGAAGACGGAGGAAGGAGATAGAAATGAGCAGGAGAAAGGGGGGAATAAAAAGGAGAGAGATAGATCTAGGCAGTACTCTGTTCCCTAAGTGTTCTCCATGCCTGGAACACACACAGAGACTCACAGAGTTGGGTAGAGAAGACAAGGGGGAAGGAGGAGATAGAGTTGACCTGGGGGAGAAAAAGGAGAGTCAAAAGGGGGATAGAGTAATCAAGCCAGTAATCACACTCCTAAGTAAAAATGGGTACTAAAGATTGGATTCTTAAATGCACAATATTGATAACAAATACCAAAAAGCAAAGATTAAAAATCTAGAGTAGAGATTAGACTCTCAAAAATACAATATTAAAAAAAATCATGAAAAGGATAAGAAATATATATAAAGTTTGCTTTAAAAATAGGGTCTTTTTTTTGCAGGGTAATAGTAGGTTATAAAAATGAAAATTAAAGGAGTAATAGGGGACTTAAAAAAAGAAAGAAAAACTTTTCAATTAAAAAAATGATAATAGTAAAAATATATCTAGGAATTTCTCTGGAGCTGTTGCAGGCAGTGTGAGGTCAGTTCAGTTTCAGATAGTTCCTTGTTCCTGCTTATACTTCTCAAGATCAATAGGCCCTTTCCAATGTAGTCATTGTTAACTACAGGGATTTTAATCTGTTGCACCTGTCACTTCCAAAGTGGTTCCCTCTGTTTATTTGGCTTCTTCTGTTTGCAGGCCTCTTCAGTGTTTAATTTCTGCCCTGACACAAGGAGGCAAAGGTGATCTCTTGTTTAGGCTCACTTGTTCAGTTGTGCTGTGGGTAGGAAGGAACACTGCCAAAAAATATCACTGGTGTGTGTGGGGAGTGTTCACACTCTCTCAGTCACACTGGGTTTGCCCGGGCTCACGGTGTGTGTGCGAGTGTGTCTTATCACCTCCCTGGTCCCAGCCACTTGGTTTCCTGGGTGACAGCTGTGTGCCCATCTCCAATGTGCCATGTGTCTCATCTGGGGAGCTGATCTCTGGCTGTGACCCTCCTGGGAGATGTCAACAGTCCAGAATCCCAGGAAGTCTTGGTTAGAAACCGGAAGCCTGTTCGCAGTTTGACAGGGGATGCCATCTCTGGGGCCAAGTTTGTCTGCCCCCTGCCTCCAGTGGGGGATGGGCTGGTCCTCAGCCTGCTAGCTCTCCTCTGGTATTAGCTCAGTCATTTGTTCTGTGAGCAGGCCTGACAGTGCCTTAAGTCAGGGCTTTCGCGGGGTAGTTCTCTCTCTCTCTCTCTTTTTCTGGTCTGTCTCCCTGGCTATACCACAGTTCAGGTTGCTATCTCATGTTAGCTCCCTCAGATTGCCCTCACGGCATTCAGGCCCAGTCCTTACCCTAAGCAATGAAGCCCGCTCCTCCATGTTCAGCCCCCTCTTGCTGGTGCCAGATGCGAGCGTCTGGGATACTTCTCTGCTGGGATTTGCCATTAGGCATGTAATATGTGGGTTTTATTTATTTATTTTTCCTCCTGGCTATGTTGCCCTTTGAGATTCCAAAACTCCCCACAGACCTGCCAGTGAGAGGATTTCCTGGTGTTTGGAAACTTCTCCTCTTTTAAGACTCCCTTCCAGGGATGGATCTCTGTTCCTAACTCTTTTGTCTCTCTTTTTATCTTTTATCTTTTGTTCTACCTCTTTTTGAAGACAATGGGCCAGTTTTCTGGATCCCTGATGTCTTCTGCCAGTGTTCAGAAGTTGTTTTGTGGAATTTGCTCAGTGTTCAAATGTTCTTTCAATGAATTTATGGGGGAGAACATGGTGTCCCTGTCCTATTCATCTGTCATCTTAGTACTGTCCCCCCCTCCACTCCAGTGTTCTTGTCTGGAGAATCCCCATGGAGAGAGGAGCCTAGAGGGCTATGAATGGTCCATAGTTGCAGAGTCAGACATGACTGAGCAACTAAACACAGCACAGAGATATGTAAGACTGTAATTCTGTATATACAAGATAGAATAAATAAGAATCATAGAGTCACTACTCCTATCCTATGGAAAGCTCCTACAAATAACAGTGTCTCATGGGCTGTTTAAATTCCTGTCGTATAATATGACACTAATAATTTATGAAAAGGAAACAGAAGAAGGCAGAAAGGAAGGAATGGCTAGATGGGAAGTTAGAGAATACATACCTGCAAGCAACTTGCTTTTGTGGTCAGTGGAATTGGAAAGGAGGCCAGTCAAGACTGAAAAATGAATAATAGTTGGTAAAATCGAACTGGCTGAATATTTTCCCAAAGATCTAAGAAATATTTATTAAATATTTAAAGAGGTAAAAGTTTCAGCTAACTGTGTATATCATAACATAGATATGGGACTAAGAGCTGTCTTCCTTTAATTGACTAAGGTCTAATGATAGTCATTATATTTAAAGGTTGGAGGATATAATTATCTGGTGCCATGAAATATTCCTCCACTTAAGAGGCCTAAATCTTCTTGTTGTCTCTCTGTTATTGATGTCATTTATTCTCTTGGGTCTACTAGTACTTTATTAGGCTAAAGTCTATCTACATGATGAAAGTGAAAGAGGAGAGTGAAAAAGTTGGCTTAAAGCTCAACATTCAGAAAACTAAAATCATGGTATCCAGTCCCATCACTTCATGGCAAATAGATAGGGAAACAGAGGCTGACTTTATTTTCAGGGGCTCCAAAATCACTGCAGATGGTGACTGCAGCCATGAAATTAAAAGATGCTTACTCCTTGGAAGGAAAGTTATGACCAACCTAGATAGCATATTCAAAAGCAGAGATATTACTTTGCCAACAAAGGTCCGTCTAGTCAAGACTATGGTTTTTCCAGTGGTCATGTATGGATGTGAGAGTTGGACTATAAAGAAAGCTGAGCACTGAAGAAGGCTGTGAAGAAAGCTGAGAGATGATGAATTGATGCTTTTGAACTGTGGTGTTGGAGAAGACTTCTGAGAGTCCCTTGGACTGCAAGCAGATCCAACCAGTCCATCCTAAGGGAGATCAGTCCTGGGTGTTCATTGGGAGGACTGATGTTGAAGCTGAAACTCCAATACTTTGGCTACCTGATGAGAAGAGCTGACTTATTTGACAAGACCCTGACTCTGGGAAAGATTGAGGGCAGGAGGAGAATGGGACGACTGGGGATGAGATTGTTGGATGATATCACTGACTCAATGGACATGAGTTTGGGTAAACTCCAGGAGCTAATGGACAAGGAGGCCTGGCATGCTGTGATCCATGGGGTTGCAAAGAGTTGGACACAACTGAGCGACTGAAATGAACTAAACTGATTTTATACTAGCAGACAATGAACTAATTCTTTAATATGCTTACCTAATATTCAGTTGTGAAACCTGATTTATTTATCAAGATCCTTACTGGTGAACATTTCACTTGTTTACATTCTTTTGGTATTATTAACTATGGTATAATAATTTATCATGGAAAATATAATTTCACACACTTATAAATACTGACATTTTTGTAGAATAGAATAGATTTCTGAATTGCAATTTCCAGGTCAAATGGCATATACATTTTAAAAGGAGCTTTATTGAGGTTTTATTGACATACAATAGACTATATATGATTAAAGTGTTCAATTTAATAAATTTTGATGTATATATACAACCATGATCCATAATCACAATCAAGATTATGAATATATCCATCTCCTGCCAAAATATATTCGTGCCCCTTTGTATTCTGTCCTAGTCTGTCCTTTTGGCCAACACCTTCTGGTTCTTAGGCAGCCAGTGATCAGCTATATTTCACTGTGGGCTAGTTTACATTTTATACAATTTTATGTAATCAGAATTATGCAGTATGTAATCTTTTGTTTGGAGTTCTTTCATTGGAATAATTATTTTGAGATTTATTTGAGTTGTTGCTTCTATCAATAAACCATTGTTTTTATTGTGTGCCTGTCAGCAAATTTGAAAGTTCCAGCAGTGACACAGGACTGGAAAAGATCAATCATCTTTCTGGTTCCCAAGAAGGGTAGTACTAAAGACTGTTCAAACCATTAGATAATTGCACTCATCTCCCATGCTAGTAAGGTCATGCTTAAAATCTTACATGCTAGGCTTCAACATTGTTCAAACCAAGAACTTCCAGACATCCCATGCTAGTTCAAGAAAGGCAAAGAAACCAGAGCAAGTTGCCAACATTCTTTGGATCATAAGCAAGCAAAGGAATTCCAGAAAAACATCTACCTGTGCTTCATCTACAAAGCTAAAGCCTTTGACTGTGTGGATCATAACAAACTATGGAAAGCTCTTAAAGAAATGGGAATACCAGACCATCTTACCTGTCTCCTGAGAAACCTGTATGTGTATCAAGAAGGAACAGTTAGAACCCTGTATGGAACAACTGACCAGTTCAGGATTGAGCAAGGAGTACAACAGGGCAATCTGTTGTCACCCTGTTTGTTTAATCTACCTGCTGAGCACATAATAAGAAATGCTGAGGTGAATGAATTACAAACTAAAATCAAGATAGGTGGGAGAAAAATCAACAACTTCTAATAGCAGAATGGCAGAAAGTGAAGAGAAATGAGAAGAGCCCTCTTGATGAAGGTGAAGGAGGAAAATGAGAGATATGGCTTAAAACTAAATATTAGAAAAACTGAGATCATGGCATCTGGTCCCATCACTTCATGGAAAATAGGAGAAAAGGTGAAAGTAGTGACAGATTTCCTTTTCCCTGGCTCTAAAATCACTGCAGATGGTAACTTCAGCCATGAAATCAGGAGATGATTGCTTCTTGTAGGAAAGCTATGACAAGCCTAGACAGTTGTGTTGAAAAGCAGAGACATTACTCTACTGACAAAGGTCTATATAGTCAAGGCTACAGTCTTTCCAATGGTCAAGTATGGTTGTGAGAGCTGGACCGTAAAGAAGGCAGAGGGCCAAAAATTGATGCCTTGTCTGACTCTTTGTGACCTCATGGACCAAAGCACGCCAGGCTTCCCTCTCCTTCACTGTCTCCGGGAGTTTGTTCAAATTCAAGTCCATTGAGTGAATGATGCTAGCTAACCATCTCATCCTCTGCTGCCCCTTTTCATTCAGTCTTTCCAAGCATCACAGTCTTTTCTTGTGAGTTAGCTCTTCGCATCTAGTGGCCAAAGTATTGAAGCTTCAGCTTCAACATCAGTCCTTCCAATGAATATATTCGATATTGAATTCCTTTCAGACTGACTGGTTTGATCTCTTTGCACACCATGGGACTCCAAGAGTCTTCTCTAGCATCACAATACGAAAGCATCAATTCTTCGGTGCCCAGCCTTTTTTATAGTCCAACTCTCACATCCATACATGACTTCTGGGAAAACCATAACTTTGACTATACAGAATTTTGTCAGCAAAATGATGATTCTGCTTTTCAATGTGCTCTCTAGGTTTGTCATAGCTTTCCTTCCAAGGAGTCTTTTAATTTCATGCTTGCAATCAATATCAGCAGTGATTTTTTAAAATGTTTAACTTTATATATGTGTTAGTATACTGTATTGGTGTTTTTCTTTCTGGCTTACTTCACTCTGTATAATCGGCTCCAGTTTCATCCACCTCATTAGAATAGATTCAAATGTATTCTTTTTAATGGATGAGTAATACTCCATTGTGTATATGTACCACAGCTTTCTTATCCATTCANATGTATGATATCATAAGTGAAACGAATCACCAGTCTAGGTTCGATGCAGGATGCAGGATGCTTGGGACTATGCATGGGGATGATCCAGGGAGATGGGGTGGGGTGAGAGGGGGGACAGGGGGTCGGGATTGGGAGCTCATATACACTCGTGGCTGATTCATGTCAGTTATGGCAAAACGAATACAGTATTGCAAAGCAAAACAAACTAAAAAATAAAAATTAAAAAAATAATATAATGTTTAATTTTTTTAAATAGATGGTCAAATTATTTTGTCTGTATTTTGCTCTCTTATTAATATATTTAAATTGAAACATGATTGATTCACATGATTATCTTAGTTTCGGGTGTACAGCATACTGATTCAATAATATAGATTAAACTTCTCTTAAAATTATTGCAAGATAATGGCTAGATTTCCTTGCGCTATGTAACGTATCCTTATTGCTTATCTATTTTGCAACAATAGTTTGTGTCTTTGAATCCCATGTCCCTGTCTGGCTCCTGCTTCCCATCCCCACTGGCATCTACTAATTTGTTTTCTATATCTGTGAGTCTGTTTCTGTTTTGTTATATGCATTCATTTATTTTGTTTTTTAGATTCTACACACAAGTGATAACATATTGTCTTTCTCTGACTTATCTCACTAAGCATAATAATATCTAGGTCCATCCACACTGCTGCAAATGTCAGAATTTCATCTTTTAATGGCTAATTAATATTCCATTATGTGTGTGTATATGTGACATTTTTCTTTATCTTTTGATGGGTACTTAGATTGCTTACATAACTTAGCTATTGTAACTAGTGCTGTTATGAGTATTTGGATGCATGCATCTTTTTGAAATATAATTTTCATTTTCTTTGGATACGTTCCCAGCAGTAGAAATGCTAGATCACATGACAGATCTCCTTTAATTTATCTTCCTGTGTTCCATACTGGCTGCAGTAATTTACAATCCCACCAGTAGTGTACTAGGGTTCCATTTTGTCCACATTTTCATGAACATTAGCTATTTGTAGACTTCTTGGTGATAGCCATATGTATAGGTATGAAGTGATGACTTAGTTTTTCTTTTTTTGATCTGTGTATCTCTGATGATTAGTGATGTTTTACTTTTTTTTCATATACCTGTTAGCCATCTGTATATATTCTTTGAATAAATGTCTACTTCTTATTTCTAAATGAGGGTCTTTATGTTTTTGATGTATGAACTGTTAATATGTGTTGAGTATTAACTACTTGGTCATATGATTTGCAGATAATTTCTCCCATTCAGTTGGTTGCCTTTTCATTTTATTAATGATTTCCTTTGCCACACAAAAGTTTTTAAATTTAAGCTGGTTTCACTTGTTTATTTTTGCTTTTACTTATTTTATCTTAGAAGATAGATCCAAGAAAATATTGTAATGGTGACCTTACAGAATGAGTGTTTCTGAGTAGATTGGCAATGGATATTAGATCTTCTTTTGATGTTCTATTGAATTCCCATGTGAAGATATTTGACATTGAACTTTTTTAAGAAAAACTTTTGTCTACACTGTTTTTATTGCAAAGCACAGGCTCTTTGTTGATGCACATGGGCTTTCTCTAGTTGTGGTACATGGGCTCTTGAGTGAGTGGGCTCAGTAGTTGAGATGTGTGGGCTTTGTTGCCCCATGGCATGTGGGATCTTAGTTCCTTGACCAGGAACCAAACTTGAATACTTGCATTGGAAGGCAGACTCTTAACCACTGTACCACCAGGAAGGTCTGTGGTTTTGAACTTTTGTTTGCAGGGAGATTTTTGCTACAAATTCAATTTCGCTACTAGTGATCAGTTTGCTCAGATTGTTTATTTCCTCCTGATTCAGCTTGAAAGGCTGTATGTTTCAAGAAACTGCTAGTTCCTTTTTGGTTGTACATTTTATTGGAATATAACTTAAAAAAATTCTTATTGCAAAAAAATTATTGGCATAACTATGTTAAATCATAGTTTCCTTTCATGTTTTTTTTCTTTTTTAATCTCTCTGGTATTGGTTGTGATTTCCCTTCTTTTATTTCTTGTTATATTTGTTCAGGTCCCCTCTCTTTTCTTCTTGATGAGCCTGGATATGGTTTATCAAATTTGCCTATATTTTCTAAGAAGAGCTCCCAGTTTCTTTGATATTTTCTGTCATATTTTAGTCTCTATTTTATTTATTCCTCTCTGATCGTTATTTTTCCCTTTCTCTTGTTGGCTTTTGGCTTTCATTGTTTTTTTTTTTTTTTTTCCTAATTCCTTTAGATGGAAGGTTAGGTTTGTATAGTGGATTTTTTTTAGTTTGAGGTAGGCCTGCAATCGCTTTTGAGGTAGGCCTGCAATCGCTATTCTAAAACTTCCCTTTTTAAACTGCTTTTGCTGCATCCCATTTTTATTTGTCTTGTGGTATTTTATGATTTCCTCTTTGCTTCCTCATTGCCCTTTGGTTTTCTAGTACTACGGTGTTTAGTCTATAGGCAATTGTACTTTTTCCATTTTCTTTCCTGTGATTGATTTCTAGTTTCACTCATTGTGGTCAGAAAAAAATGCTTGATATATAATTTCTGTCCTCTCAAATTTGTTGAGATATATTTTGTGGGATAACATATAATCTATTCTATAGAATGTTCCTTGTGCATTTGAAAAGAATATGTATTCCACTGGTTTGGATCAAATGTCTTATAGATATCTATTAAGTCCACTGGTTTATTGTGTTATTTAAGACAACCGTTGCCTTATTGGTTTTCTGTCTGGGTGATATGTAGATTGAGGTAAGTGGGTCATTAAGGTACCCTTCTCTTAATGTATTGTTTTCAATTTTTCCCTTAATGTCTGTCAATATTTGCTTTATGTATTTAGGTGCTCCTTGTTGGGTCCATTTATATTAACCAGTGTAATATCCTATTTTGGTATTGATCCTTTCATCATAGTATAATACTCTTCTTTGTCTTTTGTTAAAGATTTTGTTTTAAAATTTATGTTGCCTTTTATGAGTATTTCTAATCCCACGTTCTTGTTATTTCTATTTCCATCTAATGATTTTTTTCCATTCTCGCACTTTCAGGCTCTGTGAATCTTTAGTTCTCAGGTGAGTCTCCTGTGAGCAATATATAGATGGATTTTGTTTTTCATTCAATCAGCCATCCTCTATCTTTTGCTTGGAGCATTTAGTCCATTGCCTTTTAAAGTAATTATTGATAGGCATGTTCTCAATGCCTGCCATTTTATTACTTGTTTTCTGTTTGTTCTGTAGTTCTTCTCTGTTCATTTCTTCATCATTATGTTTCTTCCTTGTGGTTTGATGATTTTCTTTGGTTGTATGCTTGTGCACCTTTATTTTTCATTTTGCATTATCTATTGTAGGGTTTTGATTTGTGATTACTATGGGGTTCCAACCAGTCTGTCCTGGTGGCTCAGATGGTAAAGTGTCTGCCTGCAATGTGGGAGACCTGGGTTCAATCCTTGGGTCGGGAAGATCCCCTGAAGAATGAAATGGCAATCCACTCCAGCACTCTTGCCTGGAAAATCCCATGGATGGGGGAGCCTGGTAGGCTACAGTCCATGGGGTCGCAAAGAGTTGGCTACAGTCCATGAAGTCACTCACATGACTGAGTGACTTCACTTATGGGGTTCCAATCAGTCCATCATAAAAGAGATCAGTCGTGAGTGTTCTTTGGAAGGACTGATGTTGAAGCTGAAACTCCAACACTTTGGCCACCTGATATGAAGAGCTGATTCATTGGAAAAGACGCTGATGCTGGGAAAGGTTGAGGGCAGGAGAAGAAAGGGAGACAGAAGATGAGATGGTTGGATGGCATTACTGACTCAATGGACATGGGTTTGGATGGAGTCCTGGAGTTGGTGATGAATAGGAAGGCCTGGCGTGCTGCAGTTCATGGGGTTGCAAAGAGTTGGACACGACTAAGTGACTGAACTGAACTACTATGGGGTTCATTATGTGGACCTATAACTAGATCTATTTGTTTCAAATAGGTATTCCTTTAAATTCAAGCACTTTCCAAAAAAGCTACATTTTTAACCCTCTTCTACATTTTGTGTTTTGATTTTACATTATCATGTTTATCCCTTTACTGATTATTATATACTTTATTTTGCATTTATCTTTAAACTTCATACTATCTTATTTAAGTGATAAATCTTCAGCCTTTATTATATATTTGCCTTTCATAGAAAAATGTTGCCTTTTCAAATATTTAACTCTTATTATAGTTTTTTATTTTCCACTTTGAGAGCAGCACTTAATATTTATTTTAGAGTTCTGTGCATGATATCGCTTCAGTCATGTCCAACTCTTTATGACCCAATGGACCATAGCCTGCCAGGCTCCTCTGTCCATGGGATTCTCCAGACAAGAGTACTGGAGTTTCCCACTCCCTCCTCCAGGGGATTTTCCTGACCCAGGGATTGAATCCACATCTCCTAAGTCTCCTGCATTGGAGGTGAATTCTTTACCATTGAGCCACAAGGGGAGTCCATTTTAGGGTTAATTTAGTATTTATGAGCTCTTAGTTTTTCCTTGTTTGAAGCTGTTTATCTTTATAGCTGTCTTCCTTGGTGGCTCAGACGGTAAAGTAATTGCTTACAGTGTGGGAGACCCAGGTTTAATCCCTGGGTTGGGAAGATCCTCTGGAGAAGGAAATGGCAACACACTCCAGTACTCTTGTCTGGAAAATCCCATGGATGGAGGAGCCTTGTAGGCTACAGTCCATGTAATCACAGCAGAGTATCCTAAGTTGTAGGTTTTTCCCTTTTGGCACTTTAAATATATTATGCCACTCCCTTCTAGCCTTCAGATTTTCTGCGGAAAAATCAGCTGATAGCCTCATGGGGACTCCCATGAGTACGACTTTTTGTTTTTCTCTTGCTTCCTGTAAAAGTGCCTCTTTATATTTATCCTTCAGCATTTCAATTATATATATCAGCATGGGTCTGTCTCAGTTCATCTTATACGGGACCCTCTGTGCTTCTTAAACTTGGATATCTCGTTCCTGCTTCAGGTTGAGAATTTTTCAGCCACAATTTCACTAAATTCATTTTTAACTCCCTTCACTTTCTCTTGCCTTCTAGAACCGCTATAATGAAAATGTTGGTTCATTTCCTGTTATCTCAAACATCATTTAAACTGTTATCATTTTGTAAAGTTGCTTTTGTTAGTACTATTCTGATTGAGTGAATTCTATTATTCTAAATTCCAGATAATTTGTGTATTGTTCTGTACTGTTTATTCCTTCTACTCTGTTTTCCATTTTACTTACTGTAGTCTTCAAATCTGATGCATTCTTTTTATGCTTTTCTTTTTAGCTCCTTGTTAAAATTCTCACTGTGTTTATCTATTCTTTACCAAAATTCAGTTAGCATTCCTGTTTCTGAGAGGGTTAACAGGTAGGAAGGCCAGAGGTTGCCAAGCAGCAGGAGGAAAACTGCAACTGGCAGACTTTTTCTTTTTTCCTTCTCTATTGGCTCAGAACACTGGTTCTATATGAACTTAAATTTTCTTAAACCTTGAGCTAATCAAGGCATTTTCCCTATGAAAACCTTTTGCTTAAGCTATATTAGTGAACTATACAAAAAAGATCTTCACAACCCAGATAATCATGATGATATGATCGGTCACCTAGAGCCAGAAATCCTGAAGTGTGAAGTCAAGTGGGCCTTAGGAAGCATCACTATGAACAAAGCTAGTGGAGGTGATGAAATTCCAGTTGAGCTATTTCAAATCCTAAAAGATGATGCTGTGAAAGTGCTACACTCAATATGCCAACAATTTGGAAAATGCAGCAGTGGCCACAGAACTGGAAAAGGTCAGTTTCATTCCAATCCCAAAGAATGGCAATGCCAAAGAATGCTCAAACTACCACACAACTGCACTCATCTCACACACTAGTAAAGTAATGTTCAAAATTCTCCAAGCCAGACTTCAACAGTAAGTGAACCATGAGCTTCCAGATATTCAAGCTGGATTTAGAAAAGGCCGAGGAACCAGAGATCCAATTGCCAGCATCCTCTGAATCATTGAAAGAGCAAGAGAGTTCCATAAAAATATCTACTTCTGCTTTATCGACTACGCCAAAACCTTTGACTGTGTAGAGCACAAGAAACTGTGGAAAATTCTGAAAGAGATGGGAATACCAGAGCACTTAACCTGCCTCCTGAGAAATCTGTATGTAGGTCAGAAGCAACAGTTAGAACTGGACGTGGAACAACAGACTGGTTCCAAATCCAGAAAGGAGTACAACAAGGCTGTATATTGTTACCCTGCTTATAACATATGCAGAGTACATCATGAGAAATGCTGGGCTGGAAGAAGCACAAGCTGAAATCAAGATTGCTGGGAGAAGTATCTATAAGCTCATATATGTAGATGACACCACCCTTATGGCAGAAAGTGAAGAAGAACTAAAGAGCCTCTTGATGAAAGTGAAAGAGGAGAGTGAAAAATGTGGGCTTAAAACTCATCATTCAGAAAACTAAAATCATGGCATCTGGTCCCATCACTTCATGGCAAATAGATGGGGAAGCAATGGAAAGAGCGAGACTTTATTTTTTGGGGCTCCAAAATCACTGCAGATGGTGACTGCAGTAATTAAAAGACTTTTGCTCCTTGAAAGAAAAGTTATGAACAACCTAGACAACCTAGACAACAACATATTGGGAAGTAGAGACACTACTTTGCCAACAAAAGCCCATCTGGTAAAAGCTATTATTTTTCCAGAGGTCATGTATGGATGTGAGAGTTGGACTATAAAGAAAGCTGAGCGCTCAAGAATTGATCTTTTGAACTGTGGTGTTGGAGAAGACTCTTGGGAGTCTCATGGACTGCAAGCGAGCCAAATAGTCCATCCTAAAGGAGATCCATCCTGATTGTCCATTGGAAGGACTGATGTTGAAGCTAAAACTCCAATACTTTGGCCACCTGATGCGAAGGGCTGATTCACTGGAAAAGACCCTGATGCTGGGAAAGATTGAGGGCAGGAGGAGAGGGGGACGACAGAGGATGAGATAGTTGGATGACATCACTGACTCAATGGACATGGGTTTGGGTAGACTCTAGGACTTGGTGATGGACAGGGTGGCCTGGTGTGCTGCGGTTCATGGGGTCACAAAGAGTCGCACATGACTGAGTGACTGAACTGAACAGACATAAAACACCTTACTAAAAACTAGCAAGGAGACATTCTTTCTGCCCTCTTCTGATGTCTATGTCAGAAGATCTTTTACACTTTAATAAAATTCTGTTACACAAAAAGCTCTGAGCCTGGTCTTTGGCCCCAGATCGAAATCCTCTCCTCCAGAGGTCACAGATCCCAGTATAGCACACAGCTTGCAACTGCAAACTTTCATCTCTAATGCTTTGAATTATTTATCTGGTAAATTCTCTACTTTTGTTTCATTCATTGTGAATTTTCTTTTCTTTTTTCTGGGTTTTTCTCTTGCTTTTTCAGTTGAGACCAGTTTTTCTCTGTCTTTTCATTTTACTCAAAACTCTGTGTCTATGAATATAAGTGAAGAAGTGAAGTGAAGTCGCTCAGTCATGTCTGACTCTTTGCAACCCCGTGGACTGTAGCCCACCAGGCTCCTCCATCCATGGGATTCTCCAGGCAAGAATACTGGAGTGGGTTGCCATTTCCTTCTGCAGGGGATCTTCCCAACCCAGAGATCGAACCCGGGTCTCCCACATTGCAGGCAGATGCTTTAACCTCTGAGCTACCAGGGAAGCCTGAATATAAGTGAAACGATTATCAATTGTGTTTTCTAAGCATGTACTTATATTTGAGTGTCCTTATCAGTCACCCTGTGCCCATATCCTTTTGATCTGAGACCCAGAGCTGATGTGAATAAGAATCATGTCTTTCTTCAGGGTATATTTGCAGCTATCATCTTTGTAGGTGGTGGGCCTGGAAATGAAGGGCCTAGGTCCAGTCAGATGTAAGCTGAGGCTTCCAGTTTGTTTATTGACCATTACCACCCTATCGAGGGCAGGTTTGGATTCCAAGTATCCTTGCACCAGAGGGTAGCAATGCTTCAGTAAGAGAGGTCCATATGGGCTTTCGGCTTGTAACAGGGCATGAGCTGTGATGGGCTGGCCTCAGACAGGTTTGGTCTGCCTCTGTTGTGTAGGCTGTGCAACCACCAGCAATGTCAGACCCACGTATCTGAGTTTCCTTTATATCTCACAGCTGTTGACCCCAGCTTCCACTGCTCCCATTCCTTTGTGGCATTGTTCTCTAGGGCATGCAGGGTCTGTGTGCGCTCTCAGAATGTACGGGGTATGGGCCCTGGCTGTCTGGATGTTGTCAAAGTTTGGGACCATCTATAAACTCTATCTGTGTAAACAACTGCAATGGCCACCTGCAGCGTGTTCAGATACTACCCCTGGTCCAATTCACCTCTGTGTCCCATAGTTGCGCTCACTCAGTTTAACTTTAGACATACATAGGAAAGTCATTGGAAACTAGGCAGTCACTGGAACAGTCCTCAGTCTGCCCTCTCTCCTCTGCCTTAGTGGCAAGCCAGTGCTCATATGCTCCTCATGAGCAGAGTTCAGGATTCCCAAAGCCCTCCTGGTTAAGTTGCCCTCCAACAAACCATGGGGGATCCTCTTCCCTGTGTCTGACTTCAGGGCTGGCACACCCAATATGTGGCTTATAGCTCACTCCCAAGGGCAGATCTCCACAAGTGCATTTTCCCCTTTACTCTGAGTCCTCTCGCAAGGACAAAAGTCCCAACCCGATCACATTTATTCCCTACTATTCAATTCTGTGTGGTATTTCTTACAGCTTTGCTTATAAAGGAGTCTTTCTGCCAGTTTCCAGTTAGTTTTCAGTAGCATTTATTCTATACGTAGACATATTTTTGATGTGTTCACAGAGGTAATTGAGTTCTATGTACTCCTACACTACCATCTTGATCAACTTCTTTATGTTGAACATTTAAGGAACTACTAAACTGTTTCCCAAAGTTCTTTTATCATTTTATGTTCCCACTAGAGTTATATCAGAGTTCCAGGTATTCTAGACCCTTGTCAATGTTATGTATGGTAAATCTCTAACTTCAACATTGTAACAAATGTGTAGTGGAATCTCATTGTGGTTTTAATTTATAGTTTTCTAATCAATAATGTTGAGCATTTTTTCATGTTCTTATTTGCTATTTGTAATCTTTGGTGAAGTTGTTAGTTCCTATAGATTTTAAGTGTTCTTTATATATTCTGGGTGCATGTTATTGATCTCTATATATTCTGTAAAATGTTCCCACAGTGGGTGCTTTGTCTTTTTATTTTCTTCATAATATATTTTAAAGGAAAGGAACATTTAAATTTGAAGTTCATTGTAATAGTGTGTTCTTCTATGGATCATGATTTTTGTATTATATCTATGAAATCTTTGCCTAACTCAAGTTCATAAAGTTTTTCTCTTATGTTTTTTTCTAGAAATTTTAAATTAGGTATTATGTTGAGATATATGATACATTTTGGGTAATTTTTGTATATGGTATAAGGTATGGGTTAAAGTTTATCATTTTTTCAAATAGATATCCAATTAAACTATTTTTAACTTGGATAACTATTATCACATTGTTCTCTTTAAGGGTCATACAATTTAAACTTCTAACAAAAATGTTTGAGGGTGTCTCTCAGTCTGACAATACTTGTATATTAGGAAAGAGTAGTATCTTCATCTATTGTTGAATTGCTTTTTTAAAAGTGTCATTTTTTACATTTTAGAGCTATTTCATTTCCTTTCTGTGAAATGATTATTTCTGTCCTCTGCTCATTATTTTCTATTGAGATGTTGGTCATTTTTTTCTGTTTTAGGAAATTAATTTAAAATGTTGAATTCTATTTGATTGCTTTTGTAAAAATAAAATAACCTTCAGAGTATAACACATGAACACTGAGTTTGTAAAAAGTATTTGAACTTTTAACCCTCTGAAATAGTGTTTTAAAAGGGCATCTCAAATGGTTTCATTAGAAAACTATTGCCAAGTTAAATGTAGGACTTTGTAAGATTCAGATCTCTTCATTCACCAAGATAATTTTCAGTAACGTGGACTGATCAGAACAGCATTTGAAAAGTCCAGAGACACTGTGAGGCCATCTAAATAAGCTGCTTTGACTTAAACAGGCTATTGCTTTACTTTATTTTACTGTCTATATTTGCAAAACAAGACCTCAAAATAAAAAAGCTTGACTCCAGTCAATAAGATATGTGGATCTCAACTGACTGATTTCCTGCTATGAATCTCTTTAATAGCATCAATATTATTTGGCAAATATATTTATGGGGCTTTGATCCCTCAACATCCATAGGCAAAAACAGGAATATGTTATGATGTTAAAACGTTAAGATTCCTTGGACAGCTGTTGATGGATGAATTTTAACTAAGGAGGAGCTTAATAAATGCCATAAATTATTTTTCATTAAAGCAGAAACTAAACCACAGCACATTTTCATAGAATAAATAACTGAGGTTCTTCTCTTTAAAACAAAATCATCATGCTCAGTGTCTATGTAAACTTTTCCTGAGCATCTAAAAATTAAAATCCATGTTTATTTCTATTAACTTACAACATTCTAAGAGACTCACTTGAGAAACAATGATTTAATTATTTGAATTTGAATAGAAAATACTCCATTTAATGTGACAAATCATGGTAAATTTAACAGTAATTAAGGTATGAAACAGTTTTGTGAATTACAGAATTTTGCCCAAATCTCTTGAGCATTAGAGGAAGTTCCATTGAAATAACTATTTTAAAATATATATATAAAAAGTGCTAAGTGTTAATATCACTAAACTATTAAATATGTAAGATTTATATACTTGTATGATTCTCTAGTTTCCAATAAAACTTTCATTTTAATGCACCTTCTAATTGTCCAAGCAGATAAGAAACCAGAGTATACTCTGACCATATACTAATTAATGCTTATCTGCCCTGCTCTAAGAAAGGTCTAAATAAGATTTAAAAATTAGGCATTAGTTCCTTACATTATGGCCATAAAATGCCAGAAGCTTGTTTCTGTGTGAGGTCCTCAGTGATGCAATTACTTACTCAATGCCTAGTTTTTGCACTAATGACTTCCGGAATAGGGTGGGCTTCATGCTCAAGGCAGTAAAATGGGGCTAGAGGTGAGCTTCCAAAAGCATTTCAGCAGAAAAATCTGAAAAATAGACCTGGAATAATAACTGAAAATCTTTACTATTTTGTAATATCAGTAATTGTCCAAGTAAGAGAATGAAGCAAGTGCAGCATCAGAAAAACACAAGGCAGTAATGTGATCTCTGCAGGATCTGCTACAATGATCTTGTTGGTCTTTTTCCCTTGAAAGCCTCTTCTTCCTTTTGCTTAGTATTATTTTTATATTTCTTTCTCCTTTTTCCCCTGGAGTGTTCACCCATATCCTTGGATTCAACTCTAATTCTAAGCCATTGACTCCAACCTCAGCAATCCTGTTTCTTCACCATAGCTTCAAAAGCCTCTTGTACTTTCCACTTGAGTGTTCAGCTCTCACTTTAGCTCAATGTATCAAAGCAATTTTGACATATTCAACAGTTGCTGGCCCCACAGCACCAGCATTACATCCTAACTCCATCATTTAGTTCAGTTCAATTCAGTTCAGTAGTTCAGTCTCTCTGTCAGGTCCAGTTCTTTGTGACTCCATGGACTGTAGCACGCCAGGCCTTCCTGTCCATCACCAATTCCCAGAGTTCATAAAACCATGTCCATTGAGTTAGTGATGCCATCCAACAACCTCATCCTCTGCCGACCCCTTCTCCTTCTACCCTCAATCTTTCCCAGCATCAGGATCTTTTCCAGTGAGTCAGCTCTTTGTATCAGGTGGTCAAAGTATTGGAGTTTCAGCTTCAACATCAGTCCTTTCAATGGAAACTCAGGATGGATTTCATTTAGGATGGACAGGTTGGATCTCCTTGCAGTCCAGGGGACTCTTAAGAGTCTTCTCCAACACCACACTTCAAAGTATCAATTCTTCTGCACTCAGCTTTCTTTACAGTCCAACTCTCACATCCATACATGACTAATGGAAAAACCATAGCCTTGACTAGATGGACCTTTGTTGACAAAGTAATGTCTCTGCTATTTTTATTTATTAAATTAAAAAAAAATAAACTCTGTTAAAAAAATAAAATAAAATACAATAAAATAATAATATGCTATCTACATTGGTCATAACTTTTCTTCCAAGGAGTAAGCATCTTTTAGTTTCATGGCTTTTAGTTTAGTTTCGTGCAATCACCATCTGCAGTGATTTTGGAGCCCCCCAAAATAAAGTCAGCCACTGTTTCCACTGTTTCCCCATCTATTTCCCATGAAGTGATGGGACCAGATGCCATGTTCTTAGTTTTCTGAATGTTGAGCTCTAAGCCAACTTTTTCACTCTTCTCTTTCATGTTCATCAAGTGGTTTTTTAGTTCTTCTTAACTTAATGCCATAAGGGTGGTGTCATCTATGTATCTGAGGTTATTGATATTTCTCCCAACAATCTTGATTCCAGCTTGTGTTTCATCCAGCCCAGGGTTTCTCTTGATGTACTCTGCATATAAGTTAAATNCTAAGCCAACTTTTTCACTCTTCTCTTTCATGTTCATCAAGTGGTTTTTTAGTTCTTCTTAACTTAATGCCATAAGGGTGGTGTCATCTATGTATCTGAGGTTATTGATATTTCTCCCAACAATCTTGATTCCAGCTTGTGTTTCATCCAGCCCAGGGTTTCTCTTGATGTACTCTGCATATAAGTTAAATAAGCAGGGTGACAATATATAGCCTTGACATAGTCCTTTCCCAATTAGGAGCCAGTCTGTTGTTTCATGTCCAGTTCTAACTGTTGCTTCCCAACCTGCATACAGATTTCTCAAGAGGCAGGTCAGGTGGTCTGTATTCCCATCTCTTTCAGGATTTTCCACACTTTCTTATGAAACACACAGTCAAAGGTTTTGGCATAATCAATAAAGCAGAATTAGANTTTTTTTTTTTTTTCTTTTACCATTTCTCTATACACCAAAAGTTTTAACTTACTAGTTTGATGAGTTTGTGTCTATATGACTATAGTTACTTGGTTTGGATTAACAATACCGTCAATTAAAAAAACAAACAAACAAACACATGCAACCTAAAAGTTGAGAGTTAGGTTTTATTCGGTGAGAATGCTAGGAGTCAAGCCTGGGAGACAGTATCTCAGGTGACCCTGAGAGACACTGACTCAGCGCAAGCAGGGGAGGAGCCAAAGTATATACAGGAGGGGCAGGTAATCTGAATATTAAAAGATTACTGTTAATTAAGAGAAAGTTAAAGCTCTCAAGAGATTTAGAGGTTAAATCTAAAGCGATTTAGTGATCTAATGAGATAAAGTGATCTTCTATGTATGGGAAGAGATTTAGAGATCTTCTATATATGGGAAGCTGCAAGCACCCAGGCTTGTGAAATCATTTCATTCATATGCATCTAGCTCTCTGGGGCCAATCCTGCTTTCTTTATTATTCACATACTAGTTCCTTGTATACTGTAAAAGATGGTGAATGTGGCAGATGGCCACCTGCCTCTCACTTCCCCCTAGCTCCTGTGTGCTTACTGGGGAAGAAGTAGCTGATGGCTTTCAAATAACTGACTTTCTTTCACCTGAGCTCAGAAATTTGCATTTGGAAAAGACTTGTTTACTTGTACAGCATAGAGGAGAAAACATTTCATTTCATAGTTTCTCCGCATGGTTGGAAATTCGACCATATTGGGAGATATTTCATAACCATTGTTTCTTTTGTCCCATGTTGCTGGGAGACTGATCCTAGGTCAGGTGGAAATTTTTTGTTGGTAAGTCATTCCAGGTGTTAATTTCTGGATTAGGCCCATTGATGGGTAATAAAACTATTCTCTGAATCCTCTATCTTCTAATCTAATAGAATCCAGGAGATATTTCCCATGTTGTTTCTTCCTATTTCTACCTGCTGCTGCTGCTGCTGCTAAGTCGCTTCAGTCATGTCTGACTCTGTGCAGCCTCATAGATGGCAGCCCACCAGGCTCCTCCATCCATGGGATTTTCCAGGCAAGAGTACTGGAGTGGGGTGCCATCACCTTCTCCATTATTTCTACCTAGAATCACACTATTACAATTATTCTACATTATAAACGTGATCTGTTTCTTCAAGCTGTTTAGCTGTCATTAATTTGGCTGGACCTGGTTATACATCATCTAATACAAGAGGAAACAGTCTCATGAAATAAACAGATTACAACCAATATAGCTAATAACTTGTTAAAGTTACAAGTAGGGATTCAAACCATGAGCTTCTGACACCAAACTGTCTTCCTAAAAGATCACCAAGGCTAGGAAGTGGATCATTTAAGGCAGCAATATAATTTTTCCTGTGAGTCATTAAATGTGTTATATTAGAGGATTCATCTGGTATGAAAACTTAGCATTTCGTTTGAATTATAGCACTGTTGTCCCCTTGAGATGTGCTAAGGATATCAAGGGCCATACCATTTTGTAATACAGCTTTTCTCCACATAGAGACTCAGAATTTAGTAGGCTAATAGCCTGGCTGCTATCATTTAAGGCCTTTTGAGTGAATTCTGTTAAGGCTTCAATGTGAGAAATAATATTTTCTCACATTGCAAAGAAGGTGCAAAAGTAGCTGCTAAATAATCATATCAGTGAAATACAGATCTCTTGGTTCTTCAGGCTCATATTGATGGTAAATTTGCTAGAGTTACATCTAAGTTTGTACATAAATGGCCTTGAGCCTAGGGGAATCCTAAAGTATACTTCCTAGCCCTCTTGGGAGAAGCCAGGGTCATAAATTGAACCCACAAAGCCATTGAGTCCCTTTAGTTGCCAGCCAGTTTATTTCTAGTCTTCTAACCCAATCTGTTCCATAACAATCACTGTCTTGAAGAGACATGGTACACTGACAGCTTTCATAAGATACCCAGCCTAATTTTCTAGTGTTATTAAGTTGGTTTTCTTTGGTATGATTTAATTGTTCTAAGCATAGGGGGTGCCTTTAGGCTTAGATGACCATAGCCTAGTGTTAGCAGATAAAGCCATCCCATAACTGAGGAAGTGTCCCTCCTAAAAGTCTAGAGTTTACATTTTTTTTTTTTTAGTGGAATTTAGTGTGCTGTTTTGACTGAACTAGAATAATCTTAAGGAAACAGTTGATTCTACAGAATTTATAAGAAAAGTTTTATATATATTATTATTTATAAATTGTGTGCTCATCTACACATACTTTATATCAATAGAATTTATAATAAATTATGTACACACAGCACGTACATGCGTTTAGCTTTTTGGGGGAAAACCTGTGGTTAAAGATATTTGCACATCACTGTTTATAGGCCTTTTGTAAAAGATATAGCATATACAGGGGAAAATTATTGCTGTTGTTAGGTTTCACTATTGGAGATGGTGATATCAAGTTTGGCTCTGTCTACGGTTTTACTCTTTACTATAAGTGGCGTTGTGTGGTCTTTTATAATCTATGAAAATTTTGGCAGCCTGAAAGTATATTGTGAGTGAAATAAGATGATTAAAATTTTGTATAATTTTTCCTTTCTTCTCCTTTTCATGTGGTCCTTTCTATATCCTTAGCCTGCGATTCATGGGGTTGCAAAGAGTCAGACATGACTGAGCAACTGAACTGAACTGAACTGATTTTTCTTTACTTTGAAGGGTTTTTTGTTTCTCCATCTAATAGTGGAATGTACTTTGTAAATTTAGGTGTTACAGTTCCAACTCATTTAATGATTCATTGACCACTGGGGGAAGCAAATAGATTTGAAGAGACAGAATCTGATTAGTCCAGTGAGAAATGGTCTAGTTTGAAACAGATACTAATACTGTTTTGAAATCTTTGGTGAAAGAGAATCAAAGTGCTCAAACTCAATTGGCAGCTCCACCCCAGTCCACACTGGTTTATTTCTTAGACACACTTTACCATTCTTTAGTCAGACAAAATGTTTAATGTTAGCATGTAAGTAGTGTTTCAAATGATCTGAGCTAGGAAAATAAGTCACAGTGTGGGAGTTGCCTAGGTATATCTTAGCAGAGAAAAGCTTTGCTCGTGTTCTGTCAGTATTTTGGTCCACCCTGTATGTATGCTTGTATGTGTGTGTGTGTGTATATATATAAAAATATATATATATAAATATATATATAAATGCTAATATATATATATTAGCACTTGGAATGTTCAAAATAGCCTTGTGATGTTGAGAATGTGCATCTAGAAGCAATTCACAAAGCAAGGCCCCATGAGAGAGGGTGCTAAAGCTGTGCTTTTTTAGGTATGCTGTTCGTGAAACCTGAATTCCTCACTTGATTTTATTCAAGTCAGAGAAGAACAACAATTCCTCTCAAAGAGGTTGTATTCATTTGTTAGCCTGTTTTACAACAATAGCCAGTTTGCTTACTCTTGAGGAGCATGGGTGTGGAACTAGACCACATGAACCTCTTTGTGTCTCAATTTCTTCATTTGTAGAATGGAGATAACAATAGTCCCTACCTTTTGTATTTGTTTTGAGGGTTACATAAACTAATACAGCCTCAGTTAAAGTAATGTTTGTCATGTAATTGCAAATAGATATAAGCATAAAATAAAAATCACCCAGTATTTCATCAAACTGTATCCGTTTAGTTCATTTCTCTCTGTTAGGAGGTGAAGATATTGAGTAATAGCCTCCAAACTGAGAAGGAATTTTGAGACTGAAAAAAGGAGCAAGCAAATGAAGTTTCTGTTATGAAGTTTACTGTGGGTAATGTATAGGCAGGAAAGATGGGGTGGACAGAAGATCCAGAGGCACTGACAACTTACTCTGCTCTGCCAAAAGGGATACAGGGAGTTCTAAAGGAGCCAAGGTAAAAGCAGAATCTGACTGCCAAGTGAGAAGCATATCCACAGTCTAGAACTGGGGGCACCCACCCTACTTAACCATCTCAGCAAAAGACACTCTTCCAGCTTTCATTTTAAATGAAGGCAAGGGTAAAAGGGAACTCAATCTGGCTTGAGTGCATTAGTTTGTGACTTAGGCTAAATCTCAGTCAGGTGGAAAGGACTGCAGACCTAGATGGAGCTGAAAAGGTGGAGCAAATATGGTTCAGCTACACACTCCACCCCCACCATCTATATGGCCCACATTATCTTTATCCTCCATTCTTGCAACAATACTCTAGAGCCAGATATCAGGAGTTTACCTGCCATCCCCACACATTGTCCCCATGTTATGAGGTTGAAAGACAACGACCCCTGACATTACTTCAGCAATGGACACTGGCAGCAAATCTATACACCTGTAAGTCAGAGCAGTTGTGGATGTCAGCATAGGTGGTGGCCCAGGACAGGAATGCAATAGTGGAGGTATGTGGCACTAATCCTAGAAGGAAAACACTAAGGATAGTAAGTGTTTTAAAGGTTGTGCTTGCCTCAGTTGTTCAACCATGTCTGACTCTTTGCAAGCCCACCAGGCTCCTTTATTCATGGGATTCTACAGGCAAAAATACTGGGGTAGATAGTCCCTTGCTTCTCCAGGGGATCTTCCTGACCCAGAACCTGAGTCTTCTGCATTGCAGGCAGATTCTTTATCATCTGAGCCACTGGGGAAGGCCTTTTAAAGGTAGCAAGAAAGGCAAATCTTCATTCGGAAAGTATACTGTAGTTTGTTCTCCATGAGCCAGGATCACCCTGGACTTCAGCACTTTTCCCAAAGGACAATTCCAGACATTTTGTCCCTTTACATTAGAACCAGGCAGGGAGATATTATATGTGGGGGCTTTAGTAGGGGCCCATAAGAGAAGCCCTATTTCAGTCTCTCATTTGATTTCTATATGTGAGATCACCTTGGTTATTCTGGGCCTTCATTTAGACAGAAAGATTGAGGAATTACTATGTCAAGGCCTAGCCTAGCCCTTGTCCCCAAGGTAAAAGGATGCCAAACCCCTGTGAGGGATATACCATTACATCTCCAATCTAAAATAATCTTCCCAGATAGGAGATTCTATAGCACTCCTAGGAAAAGACCTGCATCCCACTGGATAGGTCTCAGTCCTTCTAACACTTGCAATTTTAAGGACCTAGTTGGTAGAAAGGTACAGTCAGCCTCTCAGAAGCAGACATGTGGCCTGCTGTGGTTTGGCATTTAACAGCCAGATGGCCTCTAATAGTAGTCAAGATAGCCTCTTAAAGGCTCATCTGGAGAAAGCTTCTTCAATGTCTCTTTCAGTTCTTTCTACCAACCCTGCCTCTGTTGGGTTATATGGCAGATGGAAGGTCTATAAAACCTCATGGGCTCCAGCCCATTCCTTTACGTCATGCCCAGTGATATGGGTCTCTTGGTGGCTATCTATATAAATGGATAGCTTATATAGATATAGACAGTACATAGTTTCTAACTCGGTCAAGCCCCTAATAGTGGCTTTTTGGTTTGCTCTTCTACTGGGAACAGCTTGTATCAGTCAGGTGTCTGTATCTGCACGGGTCAATCACACTTGTGTCCTTCTGATAAAGGCATGGGGTTGATATAGTCCACTTACCACCTGGTCACTGGGCTAGTGGCTAATCTGATGTGACCAGGAATATGTCTCAAGGGTTGTCACCACAAGCTACAGTGGGGCAGTCCCTGTCAAATGCCTGCCCGTCAGTGTATTTGATGTAGAGGTGGAACCTCTTGGCTATCTCCCAGGTGGTTTTGGGGCCTCAGTGTCTGTCGGTGTTCAGTGAAGCCACTGTGCCATATCCAAGGAAGTCTTTAAGTCTTCCAGGAGAACAGCTCCTGCCTTGGCTAAGGTGTCTGCTTTGTGGTTCCTGGGTAGTGTAGTTGGAGAATATACAGAGATGCGTCTTACCTTGATGACAGCACTGGGTCGTGTGCACACATCCCATATGTCCCTCCATAGGTCAGCTCCCCACAGGGGCTGTCACAAGATAGTCTAACTTTCCTGATATGTTGTAGCATCCACATGGTCAGACCCTCACACAGTCCATCTGTCTGTGTTTGTGCAGAAGGGCATAGATTCCTGAGTGACCATAGTCCTTACTACCCTCAGTTTAGCCCATTGGCTGCTGTGCTTAATGTCTTCTTCAAACCAAGTGGCACTGAAATCCAGGAGAACTGCTGCAGTGGGCCAAGTACAGATATTGCTTTGACTGCTGCCATTGTGAAGCATGTCTCAGGATGGAGGGAGTTCTAATTCTCTTTTTGACTTGGCTGAAAAGGGGAGAGATGGGTGGTGTCTGAGGGGCCATATCTGGATGCATGAAAGACACTGGCCCAAAAACGGAATGTAATTCCATAGACAGCAGATTTGAATTGTGCACATTACCTCGTTGCAGATACGGATGCCACTTTTGCAGTGTGCTTACTTGGGCATAGTTATTTTTTGGTTTAAGAAGCATGTTCTTAATCTATTTACTTCCTGGCAGTAAAGTTTGAACATACACTAATAAGTTGAGATCAGTCCTGGGTGTTCATTGGAAGGACTGATGCTAAAGCTGAAACTCCAGTACTTTGGCCACCTCATGTAAAGAGTTGACTCATTGGAAAAGACTCTGATGCTGGGAGGGATTGAGGGCAGGAGGAGAAGGGGACGGCAGAAGATGAGATGGCTGGATGGCATCACTAACTCAATGGACATGAGTTTGAGCAAGCTCTGGGAGTTGGTGATGGACAGGGAGGCCTGGCATCCTGCGATTCATGGGGTTGCAAAGAGTTAGACATGACTGAGCGACTGAACTGAACTGAATAAGTCAATGGTGAGGTCTGTTTGCTGCAGGGCCAGGGCGACTATCAGGAGCTGTTTTCCAATAGAACTTTACTTCATGTGGGGTCCCTTCCACAACTGAGACTAAAATCCTAGTGGTTTGTGTTTCCATTCCTGCCTTTCCCACAGACCCTAGCCAAAACCTTCTAGGTACAAGTTTACATCTAATTCACAGGCAGCATTCCGAATACATATGCCCAATGCTTGAACTTGTTTTACTACAATTTTGGCCTTTTCAAAGGAGGCCCTAATCCCATTTTTGTCCCTAGTTTCTAACCAGAAAGTAGTACTGTGTGAAGAGAATGTCGCTTAGTTGTGCCCAACTGTTTGCGACCCCATGGACTATACAGACCATGGAATTCTCCAGGCCAGATACTAGAATGGGTAGCCTTTCCCTTCTCCAGGGGATCTTCCCAACCCAAGGAACGAACCCAGGTCTCCCCCAGTGCAAGTGGCTTCTTTCTGAGTCACCAGGGAAGCCCAAGAATACTGGAGTGGGTAGCCTATCCCTTCTCCAGTGAATTTTCCTGACCCGTGAATCGAACCATAGTCTCCTGCATTGCAGGCAGATTCTTTACCAACTGAGCTGTCAGGGAAGCCCAGAGAGTACTGTAGGAGCCAAATTATTTGTGCCAAATACAGTATGAAAGGATCACATTCCGGTGATCCCAGAAAGGATTGTAATTCCTTGACTTGCTGGTGTTGCTAAGGCTTGGATTTTATTGATAACGGAGGCTGGGATAACTTTTGTCTGACCAAATAACTCCCCCAAACTTTACTTACTACCTGGGTCCCTGGATCTTGTCAATGTTTACTTCCCACCTTTGGTTCTGTAAATGTGTCTATAAAAAGGCAGTAGTGTGGGAGAGAAGGGACAAGTCATCACAGGTTAACAGAGTGACATCAATCTAATGAAATAATTCCAACTCAGGGTGGGACATTCACCAGATTTCCAGGTCCTGACTGACCAAACTATAACAAATATTAGGACTGCAAATAATCCTGAGGCAACGCCTGAAAGGTTCACTGCCTCTCATCCCAGATGAAGACAAATTGATTTTGAAAGCTAGCACCCAAAGGAATATTGAAAAAAGGGATTACACAGGTCAAGCACACAATGGAAAGTTTTCAGTGCAGAGGAGAGCTGTTGTAAGATAGCAGCAACATTGGAGACCTCCACAGGAATGAAACCACACTGGTCAAGAATCAGCAGCTAGAACCCTGTATGGAACAGGGTTCAGGATTGAGAAAGAAGTACAATGAGGCTGTTCATTTTCACCCTGTTTATTTAACTTATATGCAGAGTACATCATGTGAAATGCCAGGCTGGAAGAGTTAGAAGCTGGAATCAATAGTGTCAGGAGAAATATCAACAAGGTCAGGTATGTGTATGATGCCACTCTAAGGCAGAAATTGAGGAGGAACTAAAGAGCCTCTTGATGAGGGTGAAGGAGAAGAGCGAAAAAACTGACTTAAAAGTCAATATTAAACTATGGTCATGGCATCTTGTCCTGTCACTTCATAGCAAATAAAAGGGGGAAACGGTGGCGGCAGTGATAGATTTCCTCTCCTTGGGCTCTAAAATCACTACAGATGATGACAGCAGCCGTGAAATCAGAAGATGATTACTTTCAGAAAGTTATGACAAACCAAGACAGTGTGTTAAAAAGCAGGGACATCACTTGGTCGACAAAGATCCATATGGTCAAGGTTGTGGTCTTTCCAGGAATCCTGTACAGATGTGACAATAAAGAAGGCAGAGCACTGAAGAAATGATGCCTTTGATCCGTGGTGCTGAAGACTCTTGAGAGTCCTTTGGAAAGAAAAGAGGATGAGGAGGTCTGTATGGCATCACTGACTCAATGGACATGAGTTTGAGCAAGCTCTGGGAGTTGGTGATGGACAGGGAGGCCTGGCATGCTACAGTCCATGGGGTTGCAAAGAGTTGGACACGACTGAGCAACTGGACTGAACTGAAGGTCTACTCAGCTGTGGTGTCTACAGCGCTAAGATTTTTTGTTTGTGCTCAGTAAATCAGTCAATAAATCATCAATTCTACTTGGAGCCTCCAGTCACTTCCCACCACACAAAGTAGAGGGCAACATTGTCCCAACTCCTGGTTACTCCCTAGATATAGGGAAGCTACTCTGGGGTTCTACTTCCAGGGATGGGACTCTGGGACACATTGCTACACGTTTATGGTCAGTAGACATAGGGGTGAACTGTCTTTTTTAAGGCTTTCTGCAAAGATAACAGGACTGAATTTATGGTTTATCAGTGTCTTCTTTGGAGTCCTTGCTACTAATAATCCTACCAAATTTGTTTCTGTGTCAGCTGCGTTGGTCCTTTCTGTTTTTTCTCCATCCTTTGTTTGTTTCACCTTTATTTCTTTTTTAAAAATTATTTTCTATTTCCCTGGTGGTGGACTCTCTGTTTCACTGAAATCTGCTGTAATTGCAGCTATCAGAGCTACTGACCATTGGTGCCAGGACTGATAATAAGCTGCTACACCAAACACCAGGAGCAGGACTAAGATGCAATCCTTCATGTGTGTGTGCTGAGTCACTCAGTCATGTCCGACTCTTTGTGACCCCGTGGACTGTAGCCTACCAGGCTCCTCTTACCATAGGGATTCTCCAGGCAAGAATACTGGAGTGAATCTCCATGCTCTTCTCCAGGGGATCTTCCCAACCCAGGAACGGAACCCAAGTCTCTTGCATTGCAGGCAGATTCTTTATCATCTGAGCCACCAAGGAAGCCCAAGAATATTTGGATGGGTAGCCTATTCCTTCTCCTGGGGATCTTCCTGACCCAGGAATTGAACCAGGGTTTCCCACATTGCTGGTGGATTCTTTACCAGCTGAGCTACCAAAGAAGCCTGAAATCCTTCATACCTTCTGTAAATAGCTATTTATCTGGCCCTTAAAGTTTTCTGCATATGTAGCATGTCTCATTCCCAATTCTCTAATGAAGTCATAATTCGTCTACTGGAGTTTTACCTGAGTCCTAATTCAAGTAACCAATTCAGCTACCCATCCTCAGTCTGTCTCATTCCAGCAGCATATGACCTTTATCTCAGGACTGGCTATTCTTTCACTGAGGCTATTTGGACATCTCTGGGTTATTTAGTATGATATTGTCTCCATCCTTGTCCCATAGGCAGTTGCCATGCAGCTACTTCTTGCCTGATCTCTTTTTGAACGTAATGTCAACTCAGCTACTTCTGCAGAGGAGTATTTCCTCATAGTTATCTTTTGGCTAGTTATTATCTCTTATTGATTCACAAGTTACCTTAGTCTTTGTTTAAATGAGGGAGTGAACCCTTAGGTCATTTTTTCTTCAACAATTTTATCTTCCTACTCAAAGGAATCATTATACCTTGGATCCACTATTTGGGATTCTGGCCTTCCTGTGTTCACTTTCCTGGTGAATACAGGTGCTGTATGTGTGCTTAGTTGCTCAGTGGTGTCCAACTCTTGGCGACCCCATGGCCTGTAGCCTGCCAGGCTCCTCTGTCCATGGGATTCTCCAGGCAAGAATACTGGAGTGGGTAACCATTCCCTTCTCCAGGGGATCTTCCTGACCCAGGGGTTGAACCTGGGTCTCCTGAATTTCAGGAGGATTCTTTACCATCTGAACCACCAGGGAAGCCAAATACAGGTGCTACCCTTGAATTTTTAGCATGGCTTCCAGGTGTTCTTGTTGTTATACCTTTTTGGTAGTAGATCCCAACTAGAGGAGCAAGCCACTTGTAGATCCTATTCTCATGCCAGAGCTTCTTTAGAGTTTTCTAGTTCCTACTCGAGCTGGAGCTCATTTTCTCTATCAGTCTCAGGACCCAAAGCAGAGGGCATAACCTACCTACTTTCATACCTTAATTTCTTTTTCCCTGTTGTTTTGGTTAGAATGTCTAGTAACTCTTTTGGTGTTTTCAGGGTGTCCTCAAACTTATGTGCCTATCTGGAGCATTCCAAACTTGGCAAGATATTCCCTACATGGAGGAGGTTGGCCATCCTTGGATTTCCACCGCTGACAATGGGCTTTCCCTCGAAACAGTTTCTTCACTCATGACTGTTTCATTTTTGGTCTCTGGCTGGCTTGCCAGTTGTTGGGAGGCTGAGATATTGAATGATATCTCCCCAAATGAGAAGGAACTTTGAGACCAAAAAACGAAGCAGGCAACTCCATAAAGTCCAGTGGATGGAAGGAAAGGGAGCAGGCCTAGGGGCTTAAGATGGAGCTGACAAAGTGGAGCCAGTGTGGTTCAACCACATACTGTCATTTATAGTATCACATTTATACTCTCTCCCTCTGTATGTGTAATTATGTGTATGTTCACACACATTGTATAGTGGGATTATACTATAATTTTATACAATTTATCTTTTGCACTTTTCTATTAATTTTATGTCATGAAGATGTTATTAGGTTTTTTGCAAATACAACCCTCTATACCTGTGTTGTAGTCTGTTATTTGGGTATACCATATTTATTTAACTTATCTCTTGTTTTCCAAAAGTTACTGTTCAAAATATGCTTTGGATGAGCATTCTTAATTATAAATACATGAGTACATTCTTTTTTTCTAGGGAATAATTTTCTAGAGCTGAAGTTATTGATAAGCTACCTTCTCAGGGGGGTTTTAATAGCTTCTTTTGGTTATTTCTCCCTATTCCTCTTTAAATAAACAGAGCCAAGTATAAACTTCTTGCTGTACCTTTCTAAATGCTTTCATTCCCATGAGTAAGTTGCACTTAAAGATTAATGAGAATTTGGGGCAGCAGAGTGAAACAGCAAGAAAATGGATTTAGGGGTCAGAAAGTGTCTTTAAATCTCATTTGTATCACTTTTTGTATTGTTATTTTGGATAACATTTCAACTTCTGGAATCTTATTTCCTAATCAGTAAAATTGAAATGCTTGAAAACCAAATTAGTAGGATTATTGGGGAAGTTAATGAAGTAAAGTCTATAAAATACCTAACATTTTATAGTCACTAAAAGGAACTCAGTAACTGTTAGTCTTATCTCAGTTTCTTGTCAATATATTGCAATGTGGCATACAGGCAATAATACTTACCTAGTGGCTCAAACAGTAAAGAATCCGCCTGCAATGTGGGAGACCTGGGTTTAATCCCTGGGTCAGGAAGATCCCCTGGAGAAGGTAATGGTAACCCACTCCAGTATTCTCCAGTATTCTTGCCTGGAGAATTTCATTGACAGAGGAACCTGGCACAACTGAGTGACTTTCACTGGTGTACTTTTCATTTCAGTTATTGTGTTCTTTATCTCTGTTTGGTTGTCTTTTGTATTTTCTAATTCTTTGTTTGAGCATTCTTTGGGATTGCCTTTCTTTGAGATTGGAATGAAAACTGACCTTTTCCAGTCCTGTGGCCACTGCTGAGTTTTTCAAATTTACTGGCATATTGAGTGCAGCACTTTCACAGCATCATCTTTCAGGATTTGAAATAGGTCAACTGGAATTTCATCACCTCTACTAGCTTTGTTCATAGTGATGCTTTCTAAGGCCCACTTGACTTCATATTCCAGGGTGTCTGGCTCTAGGAGGGTGATCACACCATTGTAGTTATCTGGGTTGTGAATTTCTTTTTTGTATAGTTCCTCTGTGTATTCTTGCCACCTCTTCTTAATATCTTCTGTTTCTGTTAGGTCCATACCATTCCTGCCCTTTATCGAGCCCATCTTCGCATGAAATGTTCCCTTGGTATCTCTAAATTTTCTTGAAGAGATCTCTAGTCTTTCCCATTCTGTTGTTTTCCTCTATTTCTTTGCATTGGTTGCTGAGAAAGGTTTTCTTATCTCTCCTTGCTATTCTATGGACCTCTGCATTGAGATGGTATATTTTTCCTTTTCTCCTTTGCTTTTCGCTTCTGTTCTTTTCACAGCTATTTGTAAGGCCTCCTCAGACAGCCATTTTGCTTTTTTGCATTTCTTTTTCATGGGAATGGTCTTGATCCCTGTCTCATGTACAGTGTCACAAACCTCCATCCATAGTGATTCATGGGGTCACAAAGAATCGGACACAACTGAGCAAATGAACTGAACTGAATTCTTTGTTGAAAATCTCTAACTTCTTGCTCTATGCCTCTACTCTCAAGTTTTTCAAACATTTTTATGATCATTACTTTGAATTCTTTCTCAGGTAGATTGACTTATTTCCACTTCATTTAGTTATTATTCTGAAATTTTATCTTGTTTCTTTGTCTGGACTTTATCCCTCTGCTGCCCATTATTTTTATTTTTGTATCTGTGGTATGTTAGTTATGTTTCTTGACCTGGAAGAAGTGGCCCTCTCTAGGAGACATCCAGTGTATCCCAGTGATATACTCTCTTATTGCCCAAGCTATATGTTCTAGGGAGAATGCTGCATAGATTCTTCTGTTATGGCAGGCTATTAGGGAAATTAGATGGAGGTAGTCTTGTTCAGACTTCAGACACAAAGAAAGTAGAGCAGCCCTCTGACCTTGCTTCTGACCTGCCTGGATACTGCCTTGACTGAGTGCCTGCTGTGAGTACAAGCAACATGGCACCATAGAGAAGATAAGGGAAGAATCTTGAGATTGTTGAGACCCTGGAGGGGGTCTGGCCAACCATTCAAGAGGTTTAACAACACTCCAAGATTTACAAAGCAAAGCAAACAGCATTAACATGAAACCAGAGCTGCAATTTGCTCACAAGTTAATGAGGATATCATTTTGAGACCTGAGATTATAAATGAGAATCCTCAAACTGCAATTTCGAGGTCTCACCTGAGGAGGGGATGTGCTGCCCAGCACCTTTCCCAATTAGAATTCCAGATTGCTGTGACACAGGGATTTCCCAGTGCTGTTTGAGTTCTAGATGTTGGTCAAAATACAATTTGGTGATGTTATCTGCTGTTCTGTTTCTCCTTCCTTTTAATGATTGTTTATTGAAAGTAAGTTAGATAATGGTCTATTAAATATTAGAATTGTTTATTTGCGTGTAACAAGTGGTTTATTTTCTTAACAGATCCTTCGAACCTGAGATGAAAGTTAATAAAACTTTGGAGAGAACATAGGCCATGTGGGTAGTCTGGTAGGCTTGGTTGGTCCCTAGTCTGATTGGTTGCCAGATCCTGCCTTGTGCAGGTGCTGCTGGCTGCTGTGGTCAAAGAGTGACTGGGTTGCAGAACCCTAGGAGGTCCTAGGGCTACTGCTGGCTCACTGATGGGTGGAGTCATGGTCCCACAAATTCTGGTGCCCACCACTGGCAGGTGAAGCCAGATTATGAGGTTAGTGCTAGCAGGCAGGGCCACTTCCTAGAGTCTGACTTCAGGGCCCAGGAATCCCAGAGCTCATTTCAGGTCATTGGTTGGGGAGGGTCAGTTCTTAACATAACTGGGTAGGTAGTCTTGGGTGTACTAAAGGTCGTATTGGTCTGCTATTGGGCAGGGTCAGGGACCAGCTGGTTCTAGGGTAGGGTCTGGCTTGTGTTATGGGATCATAGTTTTCTTGATTCTTGCATCCGCCCTTTGGTGAGTGAGGCTGGTTTAGAGGCTTGTGCAGGTTTTCTTGAAAGAGGGACAGTGCCTGCACATCAGTGGGTGGAGCTGGGCCTTGGCCCTCATGTAGGCAGGGTGGTATCTTGGGGCATGTCTGTAGGCAGCTGTGGGCTCAGGAAGCCTTTAGATATCCTGTCTGTTGATGGGTGGGTGGGGCTATGTTCCTACCCAGTTAGTTGTTTCACTTGAGGTGTCTCTGCGCTGGAGCCTATAAGCTCTTGGATGAGGCCAGGTCATCTTGCTAATGATCTAAAAGGTCCGCCTCCAGAAGTATTCATCTGGTTGAATGTTCCCTAATATGTGTGTCACCCATGTCTGTCTCCCATTTAGCCACAGCTTCCCACTGCCTCTCCAGGAGACTCCTCAAGACCAGCAGGTAGGTCTGGTCCAGTGTCTTATCAAGATTCTGCTTATACTCTTATATGGGTCCCAGTGCAAGTGAGATTTTGTATTTGCCCTTTAAAAGTGAGATTTCTGTTCTCCCATTCCCATGGGACTAATGAAATTGAAAACCATACTGACCTTCATAGACAAATGCACTGAGAGCTCATTTTCCTAGTGCTGGAGCCCCATACCAGGTGCTCAGAACTCTTACTCCTTTGGGAGACCCCTTGCAATGTAATTATTCTCCAGTTGGTGGATTGTGCACCCATGTGGGATGGCATTTGATTATATCACAAGCCTGCCCCTCATGCCTATCTCACTGTAGTTGCTTCTTTATGTCTTTAGCTCTAGAAAATCTTTTCTGCTAGGCTCCAGTCTTTTTCTTCTTCTTTTTTTAAATCAATGTTGTTTTTACAGATAGTTGTGATTTTGGTGTTCTTGTGAGAGATGAGCTCAGGGTCTTTTTACTTCACTCTCTTGGTCACTCTCCCCTTTGATTTTAGCTTGACTTTTATTTTAAAATATGTCTATAATATCTTCATTTTAGGATTTAAGGCTGGAGGTGCTCCCTATCAAAATTTAGGTGTTGGTTACTGAAGAGAAAACACAAAGCTGGGAGAAATCATTATAGTAGATGATTATCAATACTATCACAAAGGGGTATATGGAATTCTTTTGTGGTTTTTCCATCATCACCTGGTGAGACTATGGGGAACAATTCAAATGAGTGATAAACTTTGACAATTTGAGTTTTATTTGCCAAGTAATGATTCTTACCTTTTTTTCACTGCTGAGTTACCTAATGAAGGAGAAATTAAGTAAGGAGAGGACNATACTATCACAAAGGGGTATATGGAATTCTTTTGTGGTTTTTCCATCATCACCTGGTGAGACTATGGGGAACAATTCAAATGAGTGATAAACTTTGACAATTTGAGTTTTATTTGCCAAGTAATGATTCTTACCTTTTTTTCACTGCTGAGTTACCTAATGAAGGAGAAATTAAGTAAGGAGAGGACTATTTAACTAGAAATCAAAAGGCAGGGTAAGATCAAAGCTAAAGACTAGAGAAAGGTGATGGAGTGAGCAAATGAAAAGTGTAGGAATATTAATTGAATTATTCTTCAGAATTCAGTGTAAATAAAATAATTACTTAGATTTTGAAAATGTCACTATAGTATTATGACTGAGTTGTGGCATGAGTTTATAAAGTCAGTATTTTTTTATTTGCTAATTAGCTGCTCTCTTTCTTTGAGTCATATGTATGTGTGTATATATATATATATATATATAATGTATATACACATATACTATATATATATATAGGGGCTTCTCTGGTGGCTCAGAGGTTAAAGCATCTGCCTGGAATGCGGGAGACTGGGGTTTGATCCCTGGGTTGGGAAGATCCCCTGGAGAAGGAAATGGCAACCCACTCCAGTACTCTTGCCTGGAGAATCCCATGGAGGGAGGAGCCTGGTAGGCTACAGTCCATTGGGTTGCAAAGAGTTGGACACGACTGAGCGACTTCACTTTCACTTATATATATATATATTTATAATATGTATAAAATAAGTACAGACTTTATTTTCTTGGGCTCAAAAATAACTTTGGCTAGTGATTGCAGCCATGAAATTAAAAGATTCTTGCTCCTTGGAAGAAAAGCTATAAGAAATTTAGACAGTGTATTGAAAAGCAGAGGCATCACTTTGCCAACAGAGGTCCATCTAGACAAATCTACGATTTTTCCAGTAGTCATGTATGGATGTGAGAGTTGGACCCTAAGAACCCTGAGTGCTGAACAACTGATGCATTCAAACTATGGCTCTGGAGAAGACTCTTTAGAGTCCTTTGGACTGCAAAAAGATCAAATCAGTGAATCCTAAAGGAAATCAACCCTGAATATTTATTGGAAGGACTGATGCTGAAGCCCCAATACTTTGTCCACCTGATGCATAGCTGACTCCTTGGAAAAGACTCTGATGCTGGGAAAGAATGAGGGCAGGAAGAGAAGGAGGCAACAGAGAATGAGATGTTTAGATGGCATCATTGACTCAATGGACATGACTTTGAGCAAACTCTGGGAGATAGTGAAGGACAGGGAAGCCTGGTGTGCTCCAGTCCATGGGGTCACAGTCAGACAGGACTGAAAGATTGGACAACAACAACAAATATAATAAATAACAAGTGATGCATTAGTTTTGTTAAGGTGGTAGTGGTGGTTTAGTTGCTCACTCATATCCAACTCTTGTGACCCCATAGACTGTAGCCCACCAGGCTTCTCTGTCCATGGGATTTACCAGGCAAGAATACTGCAGTGGGTTGCCATTTTCTTCTCCAGTTTTATTAAGAATGATCTTAAATGTTATTAGAGAATGTAATGAACCAGATATATTTATATTGTCATAACTGGTTATAAACAACACACTTCTCAGCCTTAGTTAGCATAATAGTGGTTTTAGAATCATTTTGAGAAATTTGTTCCTCAATATGTATTACTCTGTGAGCATTCTTACAAACTTTTTAAAGAAAATCTAAATGAACTCCCATAAAGGTAGTAGCATATTATTTATGGTTTTCTGGGTAATTGAAAGCTCAATTGTTCCTCTTTAATGTCTTCTGCCAGTCTTCATGTTTCTCTGCTATAAAGCAAAGAATATAAAAGCTAGAGAGAGAGCTAGTAGAGTGAGAGCTACCGAGACTGATATTTCAGAATTGTATCAGAAATGATACATTTTTTTTGCTAAGCACTTCTAAATGACCTAAAGCTATTTCGGACATAGCTTATTTTCTGACTTTCCTTGATATCTCAACTTTCAAATTAACCGTGAAAGCAGAAATATTAAGAAAATTGATTGCGATTGATTTTTATGCTGGTGGTTTCATCTAATGGTAGGCATTGGAAGATGATACATCATCAGTATTAAGTTATTAGTGAAAGCTTTTCTTAATGGTCAGTTCAGTTAGTAAATTGAAAAATATATTTGGGGACTTCTCTGGGACGGAGGAGCCTGGTGGGCTGCAGTCCATGGGGTCGCTAAGAGTCAGGCATGACTGAGCAACTTCACTTTCACTTTTCACTTTCATGCATTGGAGAAGGAAATGGCAACCCACTCCAGTGTTCTTGCCTGGAGAACCCCAGGGATGGTGGAGCCTGATGGGCTGCCGTCTATGGAGTCTCACAGAGTCGGACACGACTGAAGCGACTTAGCAGCAGCAGCAGCTGGCTTACCAGTGGTTAGGACTCTGCCCTCCCAATGCAATGGGCATCGAATTAACCCCTGGTCGAGAAGCTAAGATCCAATAGACCTCACAGCATGGCCAAAAATTAACTAAATAAAGTACAAAGTCACACAATATATTTTTAAAAATAAAAATATATTTGTAGTGAAGCTTGAAATATACTTTTAGCTAAAAGATTGATTTTCAACTTGATTTTTGCATCATGGTGTTCTCAAAGCAAGAATGCTGAAGTGGTTTACCATTTCCTTCTAATTGGGAAAGGAATACATCAAGGCTGTATATTGTCACCCTGCTTATTTAGCTTGTATGCAGAATACATCATGCAAAATCCCAGGCTGGATGAAGCACAAGCTGGAATCAAGATTGCTGGGAGAAACATCAATAACCTGATATGCAGATGACACCACCCTGTGGCAGAAAGCAAAGAGGAACTAAAGAGCCTCTTGATGAAGGTTAAAGAGGAGAGTGAAAAAGTTGGTGTAAAACTCAACATTAAAAAAAAAAAAACAAGATCATGATATCTGGTCCCATTACTTCATGGCAAGTAGATGGGGAAACAATTGAAACAGTGAGAGACTTTATTTTCCTGGGCCCAAAAAATCACTGCAGATGGTAACTGTAGCCATGAAATTAAGATGCTTGCTCCTTGGAAGAAAAGCTATGACCAACCTAGGCAGCTTATTAAAAAGCAGAGACATTACTTTGCCAACAAATGTCTGCCTAGTCAAAGCTGTGGTTTTTCCAGTAGTCATGTATGGATGTGAGAGTTGGATCATAAATAAGGCTGAGTGCTGTACAACTGATGCTTTTGAATTGTGGTGTTGCAGAAGATTCTTGAGAGTCCCTTGGACTGCAAGGAGATCAAGCCAGTTAATCCCAAAGGAAATCAGTCAAGAATATTCATTAGGACGACTGATCCTGAAGCTCCAATACTTTGACCACCTTATGTGAAGAGCTGACTCATTATAAAGACCTTGAGGCTGGGAAAGATTGAAGGAAGGAGGAGAAGGGGACGACAAAGGACAGGATAGTTTGATGGCATCACTGACTCAATGGATTTGAGTTTGAGCAAGCTCCAGGAGATGGTGAAGGACAAGGAAGCCTAGCATGCTGCAGTCCATGGGATTGCAAATAGTTGGACACGACTAAGCAACTGTAGAACTGAAAAGCAACCACAAAATTTGCTTCATAATTTAAATTAAATGATTTCAGTTTCTTTGTTTCACTTAAGTCATTTTGCCATTTTAATGTCCTTTATATGACTTTGTCTCCTCACAAAATATGTCAGCAAGTACAGTGGAAATCTGAGTTTTCATTATGTTTCTGACACTGGTTTTATGACCTTTGACAATCTCACCACTTCTTGGGCATTTGTTGCCATGGAAGGTTGAATTCTTTTTCTAGTTGATTTGATATGTCACCTGGAACTTAATAATTAATAATAATAATATCACATGCTTAATAATAATAACATCTATAATTTTAGACATGGGAAATTGTCTGGTTTAGTCACTCAGTCCTGTCTGACTCTGTGATCTCTTGGGTCAGACAGCTCACCGGGCTACTCTGTCCATGGAATTCTCCAGGCCAGAATACTGGAGCGGGTAGCCTTTCACTCCTCCAGGGGATCGCCCCAGGAGATGAACCCAGGTCTCCTGCATTGCAAGCATTTTCTTTACAGTGTGAGCCACTTGGGGGCATTAGCCAGAAGAGAACCTTGAAGTAAAGTGTAAACATGCTCTGTTTTAAGGAAATGTGATCATCAGTGCACATTTGAAAACTTAGGCTCTAATTCTAGTGTCTGAATTTTTAGAGGAGTATTTTGATTTTAGATTTTTAGAATAATGTTAACTACTTTCTACTTCAGAGCCCTCATTTTACTTAATATTCTCCCTCAGGGATGCCAAGTTCTGTTGTTGCTGTTCTAGTTTTTCCTCTCAATAGGGATCTACAGCTAGCTTGCTTCATCATGAAAATGAATGTTTGATATTAATAGATAGCTGTACCTTTTTGCAATTTACTTTTGAAATATGTTGCTATTTTCTCTTTCCCCTCACCATTTGTATCTCTGTGCCAAATCTAGGGCTTATGGTGGAGAAGGCAAATGTATTCAATCTTGTGTTAACTGGTTAGTTGTTAGTAAATGCTGACTCCCTGAAGTTGTACCTAGAAGGGCTTTTGAGGGAGTATCTGGGCTTTGTGGGAAAAAAAAATGCAATAGTTAACTTTTGAAGTAAAGTAAATGTGGCTTGTAAACTATTACTTTTTTATTGTTAACCTTTGATTTACTGACTGACTGGTCACTGAAACCCTTTCTATTTCTGTGGCCACCATTCTTGTTCAGGAAGTTGTCACCTTACCCCAGACTATTAAAATGTTTTCTGAGTTATTCTCTGTGACAACAGAATTCATGCTTTGATCTATTTTTCAAATGTGTAGTTAGCTTCTCAAGCAAACATTGAAGTGTGATTTTTCTTTACAGAAAGTTTCAAGTGTTTCCCCTTTGCTTACAGAATGGGATCTTAGCACCTTAACATTCTGTTCGAAATCTTTCCTCATCCTGACCACATATCCCCTTCCAATCATGTCTCAGACATGAGGTCTTGCAAAGTAGAGTATTCGCTAAATGCCAAATCTCTTGTGTGTACTCTCACTTCCCACTACTGTCGGTACTTTCCTTTGGGGTGAGACTTCACCTTCTTCCTGGCAATTTCTGTACCTATCCTTGCTTATCAAGGTTAACTCATGATGTTTTACTGGGTTTCTGAAACTGGAAATAATTTTCCTTCTTTGAGTTCTCACACTACATTTCCTATAAGTTCAGTTCAGTCACTCAGTTTTGTCTATTTGAGACCCCATGGACTGCAGCACGCAGTTCCCTGTCCATTACCAACTCCCAGAGTCTACTCAAACTCAAGTCCATCACATCAGTGATGCCATCAAATCATCTCATCCTCTGTCATCATCTTCTCCTCCTCCCTTCAGTCTTTCACAACATCAGGGTCTTTTCCAATGAGTCAACTCTTCACATCAGAAGACCAAAGTATTGGAGTTTCAGCTTCAATATCAGTCCTTCCAGTGAATATTCAGGACCGATTTCCTTTAAGATTCACTGGTTGGGTCTCCTTAAAGTCCAAAGGACTCTCAGGAGTCTTCTCTAACAGCACAGTTCAAAAACATCAATTCTTTGGTGCTCAGCTTTCTTTACAGTCCAACTTTCACATCCGTACATGACTACTGGAGAAACCATAGCTTTGACTAGACAGACGTTTGTTGGCAAAATAATGTCTCTGCTTTTTAATAAGCTGTCTAGGTTAGTCATAGCTTTTCTTCCAAGAAGCAAGCATCTTTTAATTTCATGACTGCAGTCATCATCTGCAGTGATTTGGGAGCCCAAGAAAATAAAGTCTCCCACTGTTTCCATTGTTTCCCCATCTGTTTGCCATGAAGTGATGGGATCAGATGCCATGATCTTAGTTTTCTGAATGTTGAGTTTTAAAACATCTTCTTCACTCTCTCCTTTCACTTTTATCAAGAGGCTCTTTAGTTCTTCTTCACTTTCTGCCATAAGAGTAGTGTCATCTGCGTTTCTGAGGTTATTGGTATTTCTCCCGGCAATCTTGATTCCAGCTTGGGCTTCATCCAGCCCAGCGTTTCAAATGATGTACTCTGCATATCAGTTAAATAAGCATGGTAACAATATACAGCCTTGACGTACTCCTTTTCCTATTTGGAACCAGTCTGTTGTTGCGTGTCCAGTTCTAACTGTTGCTTCCTGACCTGCATACAGATTTCTCAAGAGGCAGGTCAGGTGATCTGGTATTACCATCTCTTGAATAATTTTCCACAGTTTGTGATGATTCACACAGAGGGACTCAGGCATACATATATGTGTATTCATTCTCCCTCAAGTCCCCTTCCCATCCAGGCTGCACATAAATTTGAGCAGAGTTCCATGTCCTGTACTACAGGTCTTTGTTGTTTATCTGTTTTATATATAGCAATGTGTATTGACCTTCTCGAAGTCCCTAACTATCCCTTTCCCCCAGGCCACCATAAGTTTGTTTTCTGAGTCACTTTCCCTTTTGTAAGTTCATTTGTATCATTTTCCTCATGTAACAGATGTCATATGATATTTTACCTCTGTCTGATTTCCTTCACTCAGTATGACACTCTCTAGGTCCATCCATGCTGCAAATACATTATTTCATTTATTTTAATGGCTGAGTACTGTTTCATTGTAATTATATACCACATCTTCTGTTGATGTACATCTAGGTTGCTTCCGTGTTTTGGCTCTTGTAAACAGTATTGAAAAGAACACTGGGGTGTATATATATTTTGGGCCATGTTTTTCTATAGATATATGCCCACAAGTGGGATTGCAGGGTCATATGGTACCTATATATTTGGTTTTTAAGGAATTTCCATACTTTTCTCCATAGTAGCTATACCAGTTAACATTCCCACCAATAGTGCAAGAGAGTTCCCATCCATCCACATCCTCTATAGCATTTGTTATTTGTGGATTTTTTGATGATAGGCATTTTCACCAAGGTGAGGTGATATCTCATTGTAGTTTTGATTTACATTTCTCTAGTAACTAGTGATGTTAAATATCTTTTCATGTGCCTGTTGGCCATCTGTATGTCCTCTTTGGAGAAATGTCTGTTCTGGTGTTCTGCCCATTTTTTTGAGTGGGTTAATTTTTTTGATGCTACCATCATAAGCTGTTTGTAAATTTTGGAGACCAATGCCTTATCAGTCACATCTTTTGCAAATATTTTCTCCCAATCTGTGGGTTGCTGTTTCCTTTGCTGTGCAAAAGTTTTTGAGTTTAAGTAGATCCTTTTAAAAAAATTTTTTGATTTCATTTCCATTATTATGGAGATGGATCAAAAAAGATATTGTTGTGATTTATGTCAGAGATTGTTCTGCCTATGTTTTCTTCTAGGAATTTTGTAGTGTTCAGTCTCACATTTAGGTCTTTAGTCCATTTTGAGCTTATTTTTGTGTATGGAGTTAAGGAATTATTTGATTTCATTTTTTTACATGTGCACTATATGTGTAATATATTTTTACCCTTCCACTATATGTTAAAGAGACTGCTTTTCCAACATTGTCTTGCCTCCTTTGTCATAGATTAATTGACCATAGATGCATGGGCTTATTTTTGGGTTTTCTATCTTGTTCCATTGATCTGTATTTCTGTTTTTGTGCCAGGACCATACTGTCGTGATGACTGTGGCTCTGTAGCATACTCTGAAGTCAGGGAGCCTGATTAGAAGTGCTTTTACGGCATCCCATAAATGTTGAACTGTTGTGCTTTCATTTTTGTTTGTCTCTAGGTAGTTTTTAATTTTCTTTTTCTATTTCTTCAGTGATCCAGTGGTTATTTAGTATCATATTGTGTAGCTGCCACATGTTTGTGTTTCTTAGAGGTTTTTTCTTGCAATTATTTTTAGTCTCATAGAATTGTGATCAGAAAACATGCTTGATATGCTTTTGATTTTTTCAAATTTACCAAAGCTTTCCCTGTGTGGGAGGGAAGCTTTCCCAGCTTGTGGTCAGTCTTGGAGAATGCTCCATGATCATTTGAGAAGACTGTGTATTCTGCTGCTTTTGGATGGAATGCTCTATAAATATCAGTTAAGTCCAGCTCATCTAAAGTGTCATTTAAGGCCTGTGTTTCCGTATTGATTTTCTTTCTGAATTATCTGTCCATTGATGAGAGTGGTAAAGTTTCCCACTATTATTGTGTGATTGTCGATTTTGTCCTTTGTGTTTATTAGTATTTATGTTACATACTGAGGTGCTCCTATTTTGGGTGAATTTGGATTTATAATTGTTATATCTTCTTCTTGGATTGAACCCTTGATCATTATGTAATCCTTCTTTGTATTTTATAACAGTCTTTGTTTTAAAGTATATTTTGTTTGATATGAGTATTGTTACTCCAGCTTTCTTATGATTTACATTGAATGAACTACCTTCTACTATCCCCTTACTTTTAGTCTGTAAGTGTCCACAGGCCTGAGGTGGGTCTATTGTAGACAATATATGTATGGGTCTTGTTTTTGTATCCACCCATTCAGTCTATGACTTTGGGTTGGTACATTTAATCCATTTACATCTAAGATAATTATCAATATGTATGAACATATTGCAACTCTGTTTATTGTTTTGGATTTGTTTTTGTAGATTTTTTCCTTCTCTTGTGTTTCCTGCTTATAGAAGTTCCTTCAGCATTCGTTGAAAAGCTGGTTTAGTGGTGTTGAATTCTTTTAACTTTTGCTAATCTTGAAAGAGTTTAATTTCTCCATGAAATCTGAACAAGAGTCTTATTAGGTAGAGAATTCTTGGTTGTAGGTTCTTCCCTTTCATCACTTGGAATATATCATGCCATCTGCTTCTGGCATGTAGATTCTGTTGAGAAATTGTCTGATAACCTTATGGCGTTTCCCTTGTATGTTGTGTTTCTGTCCCTTGTTGGTTTTAATATTTTATGTTTGTCTTTAATTTTTTCATTTTGATTACTGTGTGTCTGGGTTTGTCCCTCCTTGGCTTTATCCTGCTTTGAACTCTGCCTTCCTAGACTTAGTTGACTATTTCCTTTCCTATATTGGGGAAATGTTCAGGTATTATTTCTTCAAATATTTTCTTGGGTCCTTTTTCTCTTCTCCCTCTGGAACCTCTATATTGTGAATGTGCATTTAATGTCATTCCAGAGCTGTCTTCATTTCTTTTCACCTTTTTTTTTCTCTATTCAGTTCTGCAGCATATGCTTCCACCATTCTGCCTTCCAGGTCACTTATCCATTTTTTTGGCCTCGGTTATTCTGCTATTGATTTCTTCTAGTGTATTGTTCATTTCTGTTTATTTGTTCTTTAGTTTTACTAGATCTTTGGTAAACATTTCTGTAAACATTTCTGACATCTTCTCCATCCTGGATCATCTTCATTATCATTATTCTGACTTCTTTTTCTGGAAGGTTGCCTATCTCTACTTCATTTAATTGTTTTTCTGGGAATTTATCTTGTTCCTTCATCTGGAACATAATCTTATTTCTTTTCATTTCTGTAAGGTTTCTGTGATTGTGTTACTGCTGGAGGCTGCTTGGATTGTAGTTCTTGTTTCTTCTGCCATCTCTGGATGAGGATAAGTGGCCTGTGCAGGCTTCCTGATGGGAGGTACTTGCTGTGGGGAAACTTGTGGGCAAGGCTATGCTCAGGAAAACTTTAATCCAATTATCTGCTGATGGGTAGAGCTGTGTTTCTTCCCTGTTAATTGTTTGCCCTGAGGCAACCCAATCTTGGAGTAGCTAAGTCCAAGAGGGCTTGGGCCTGATAGGCACCTCTCAGGACTATTGCTGCCAGTGCCCCTGTCTCCATGGTAGGTCACTGCCAATCCATGCCTTTGCAGGAGACCTTCAAACACTCATAGGTAGGTCTAGTTCAGTCTCTTGTGGAGTCACTATTCCTTTCCCCTTGGTCCTGGTGCACATAAGATTTTGTGCCCTTCTAGATTAGAGTCTCTTTTTCCCCCAGTACTGAAGAAGTCATATAATCAAATCCCATTGGCCTTTAAAGTCATATTCCTTGGGGATTCCCAGTCCCTTGGCTGGATCCCTAGGCTGGGGAGCCTGATGTGGGGACTAGAACCTTCATAACAGTGCAAGAACTTCTTTGGTATTATTATTCTCCAGTTTGTTGATCACCCATTTGGCAGGTATAGGATTTGATTTAATCATTTGTGTCCTTCCTACCATTTTGTTGTGGTGTCTCCTTTTTCCTCGATTTGGAATATCTTTGTGTGTGTGTTGGGGAGGTGGGTTCCACTGTGCTGGGAGAAATATCAATAACCTCAGATATGCAGATAACACCACCCTTATGGCAGAAAGTGAAGAACTAAAGAACTTGATGAAAGTGAAAGAGGAGAGTGATAAAGTTGACTAAAAGCTCAACATTCAGAAAACTAAGATCATGGCATCTGGTCCCATCACTTAATGGCAAATAGATGGGGAAACAGTGGCTGACTTTATTTTGGAGGGGCTTCAAAATCACTGCAGATGGTGATTGCAGCCATGAAATTAAAAGACACTTACTCTTTGAAATAAAAGTTATGACCAACCTAGATAGCATATTCAAAAGCAGAGACATTAGTTTGTCAACAAAGGTCTATCTAGTCAAGGCTATGGTTTTTCCAGTGATCGTGTATGGATATGAGAGTTGGACTGTAAAGAAAGCTGAGCACCCAAAGAATTGATGCTTTTGAACTGTGGTGTTGGAGAAGACTCTTGAGAGTCCCTTGGACTGCAAGCAGATCCAACCAGTCCATCCTAAAGGAGATCAGTCCTGGGTGTTTGTTGGAAAGACTGATATTGAAGCTGAAACTCCAATACTTTGGCCACTCTATGCAAAGAACTGACTCATTTAAGAAGACCCTGATTCTGGGAAAGATTGGCAGGAGGAGAAGGGGACGACAGAGGATGATATGGTTGGATGGCATCACTGACCCAATGGACATGGGTTTGGGTGAACTCTGGGAGTTGGTGATGGACAGGGAGACCTGGCATGCTGCAGTCCATGGGATTGCAAAGAGTCAGACACAACTGAGTGACTGAACTGAACTGACTGTCTTCCTGTATATGGTTGTTCAACAGCTAGTTGCGATTTTGGTGCTCTGGCAGGAGAAGATGCCTGACTGATTTTTATCTTGATGATCTAGCCACTGATGTCAGTACGGTGTTGAAGTCTCCTACTTTTATTGTGTTGTTGATTTCTCCCTTTGTGTCTGTCAGTGTTGGCTTTATGTATTTAGACACTCCTCTATTGGGCGTACATATGTCAGTAAGTGTCATTTTCTCTTCTTTTAGCAATCTTTTTATCATTATACAATGCTCTTCTTTTTCTTTACAATATTAATTTCAAAGTCTGCTTTGTTTGATACAAGTGTTGCTTAGTACAAGTATCCCTGCTTTCTTGTTATTACCATTTCATGAAATATCTTTTCATTCTATTTCTGTCTTTCACACTGAAGTGAGTTTATTGTAGATAGCATGTTGAAGTTTTTTTTTAATCTAATAAGACATTCTATATTTTTTGATTGATGCATTAGTTCATTGATATTTAAAGTAACTATTGATAGTTTATACTTATTACTATTTTTATTCCTGTTTTGCAGTTTTTTTAGTTCTTTGGTCATTTTTTCTTTGTTTTTTCCCCCATTATAGTTTCATAATTTTCTGTGGTCAAATGATTGCATTCCTTTCTTTTTAGTTTCCTTGAATATTGAGATTTTCGATTTATGGTTACCATGGAGTTCATGTATCTTGACCTATAATGATATGTACTTCTTTAAATTGATTATCACTGATGTTCAACACATTCTTAAAGTTCTACATTTATTACTCCACTTCTCCACATTTTGTGTTTGATGTCATGTTTTCATCTTCATGCTTATCCTTTTACTGTTTATTGTAGCTATCATTGCTTTTACAATCTTCTTTTTTTTTTAAAATCTGTGTATGGGCTTATTTTGTTTTCCCCCCCATGGCTCTATGATAAAGAATCTGCCTCTAATGCAGGAGACTCGGGATTGAACACTGTCTTGGGTGGATCCCCTGAGAAGGAAATATCGACCCATTCCAGTATCCTTGCTTGGGAAATTCCATGGACAGAGTAGGCTTGTTACAGTACGCAGGGTCACAAAGAATTGGATATGACTTAGCAACTAAACAACAACAATTCAAACTGGCTTATTTAAGTGCTTTTCAGTTCTTACCATATACTTGGCCTTCATGTTGTGGATTCCTACTGAGACTCATTTTAGTTAGGGAAGACTCTTCAAGATTTCTTTTAGGGTAGATTTGAAATTGCTGAATTCTTTTAGTTATTGCTTGCCTGAGAATTCTTTTCCTTTCCTTGTATTCTAAATGATAAAATTTTGTGGTAGAGTATCCTAGGTTGAAGGCTTTTCCTTTTCAGGGCTTTGACTATATTCTGTGACTCCCATTTGGCCTGAAAAGTTTCTATAGGTAAATTAGCTGACAGTCTTATCTTTTCATATAGAGAATGCCCTATATGGGTGGTTTTCTCATGCTTCCTTTAGAATTCTCTACTTTTAGCTTTTGCAATTTTAATTGTATGTCTTGGTGTGGGTTTTTGTTGTTGTTGTTCTGGTTTGGGAGCCTCTGTGCTTCCTGGACTTGGATATCTGTTTCCTTCTTTAGGTATGAGAAGTTTTCAGCCATAGTTAATTCACATACATTTTATTCCTCTGTCTCTCTTTCTGGAATCTCTGTTATATGTAGTTTGGTATATTTTATATTATTCCATAGATCTTATATGTGTTTTGTTTTTATTTTTCTATTTGCTGTTCTGTTTGGGTGATTTCCATTATTCTGTCTTCCAAATCACTTTTGAAAACTTTTGTGTCATTTATTTATAGTTGGCTATTCATTGCTTCCTATCTTAGAAACTGAGTTATCTATTTTTATATCACCTTTATAATTTTTAATTCCTTGTTAAAATTGCCTTTCTTTATATCAATAAATTTTCTCAATTCATTTAGCATTTTTATTACTGACGTTTTAAACTCACTGTCTGGTAGACTGATTCTCTGTTCAATATTTTTTCAGGGATTTTCTTTTACTGTTTCAGTTGAGAATAATTTCTCTGCTTTTTTATTTTATTTAACTTTCTCTTTCTCTGTGAATTCAGAAGAAACAGGTATCTTTTGTGGTCTTAAAATGTGTTTGTATGTAGCAGCATCCCTGAGTAGGCTGTGTGTGTTCACTGTCTTTCATATGATGGGTAGTTTTGATATGGATGCCTGTCATGTCTTTCCTTAGGATGTGCTGGCCACTGTCTGTCACTGCCCTGTCAGAGGGGGGTGTTCTTTGTAGTTGTTTGACTAAAAGCCCTGAGGGTGAAGGTGGTCAGGTACTATTAATCTTCAGTGTCTGTCCTGTACCAACAGAAAGGATTGCTGAGGCAAGTCCCATGCACTCACCAAGGTCTAATGTGCTGCTTTTCTAGGCATGTGCAGCTCTTCATCTTTGATCTAGTACAAGTCTATGGCATGGAACGGATGGGTCTAGAGCATTTGGTGGATTAGAATTGGACTTTAAAAGTCCAAAAGGACTGATGCTGAAGCTGAAACTCCAATACTTTGGTCACCTGATGCGAAGAACTGTCTCATTGGAAAAGACCCTGATGCTGTGAAAGAATGAAGGCAGGAGGAGAAATTATTTAAATTTATTAAAAATTTCAAATTCATGGCTGCAGTCACCATTTGCAGTGATTTTGGAGCCTAAAAAAATAAAATCTCTCACTGTTTCCATTGTTTCCCCATCTGTTTGTCATGAAGTGATGGGACTGGATGCCATGATCCTCGTTTTTTGAATGTTGAATTTTAAGCCAGCTTTTTCACTCTCCTCTTTCATTTTCATCAAGAGGCTCTTTAGTTCTGCTTCGCTTTCTGGCATAAGCGTGGTGTCATCTGCATATCTGAAGTACTTGATATTTTTCCCAGCAATCTTGATTCCAGCTTGTGCATCATCCAGCCAGGCATTTCACATGATGCATTCTGCATATAAGTTAAATAAGCAGGGTGACAATATACAGCCTTAATGTACTCCTTTCCCAATTTGGACTCAGCCCATTGTTCCATGTCCTGTTCTAACTATTGCTTCTTGACCTTCATACAAAATTCTCAGTAGGCAGATAAGGCTGTCTGGTATTCCTACCACTTGAAGAAGTGTCCACAGTTCCTTGTGATCACACAGTCAAAGGCTTTGGCATGCTCAATAAAGCAGAAGTAGATGTTTTTCTCATAATCTCTTGTTTTTTCTATGATCTAATGGATGTTGGCAATTTGATCTCTGGTTCCTCTACCTTTGCTAAATCCAGAGTGAACATCTGGAACTTCACAGTTCGTGTACTGTTGAAGCGTGGTGTGGAGAATTTTGAGCATTACTTTGCTAGCATGTGAGATGAGTGCAAATGTGTGGTAGTCTGAGCATTCTTTGGCATTGCCTTTCTTTGGGATTAGAATGAAAACTGCCATTCTACAGTCCTGTGGCCACTGCATGGTTTTCCAAATTTTCTGGCATATTGAGTGCAGCACTTTCACAGCATCATCTTTTAGGATTTGAAATAGCTCAACTAGAATTATATCACTTCCACTAGCTTTGTTCATAGTGATTCTTCCTAAGGCCCACTTAACTTTGCATTCCAGGATGTCTGGCTCTAGGAGGGTGATCACACCATTGTAGTTATCTGGGTTGTGAATTTCTTTTTTGTATAGTTCCTTTGTGTATTCTTGCCACCTCTTCTTAATATCTTCTGCTTCTGTTAGGTCCATACCATTTCTGTCCTTTACTGAGCCCATCTTCGCATGAAATATTCCCTTGTATCTCTAATTTTCTTGAAGGAATCTTTCGTCTTTCCCATTCTGTTGTTTTCCTCTGTTTTTTTGCATTAATCGCTGAGGAAGGCTTTCTTATCTCTCCTTGCTATTCTTTGGAACTCTGCATTCCAAATATAAATATCTTTCCTTTTCTCCCTTGCTTTTAGCTTCTCTTTTCTCAGCTATTTCTAAGGCCTCCTTGGACAACCATTTTGCCTTTTTGCATTGTTTTTCTTGGGGATGGTCATGATCACTGCCTCTTTTCAATGTCAAGAATCTCCGTTCATAGTTCTTCAGGCACTCTGTCTATCAGATCTAATCCCTTGAATCTATTTGTCACTTCCACTGTGACAAATTAGTGTTTTTTGTTTTTTTAGGTCTTGGGCATAGAATCAATATTTGCTTGACAAATACTTGCAAAATTGCATTGAAGTTTAAATGGAATCACTATTTTCCTATTAGAGAAACAGAAGCCTAAGATGTCGCTTTTAGAGGCTAATTGACTGTTCAGTCTTGGTATGCCACTTAATAATAAAAACTCTAATGGTCAACAAAACTGTAATATTCATCTCTTGGCCACTGCGCACAGTTCTGTGCTAATATCTATATGAGAAGCTACCTTAAAATTGGCAAGTGGCTTGTTGAGCATAAAATCAGAGTAAGCAAGGTTGTCCAATGAGGTAACTGGCTATTGGCATCAAGGGAAGGTCACTATATGCGTTGGTCTGTTTTAAGAGACTAGTATCAGTGATGGTTGAATAATAAAGGGAGAAGTCAGGGAAGCTTTTCTCCTGGATGATGCTGGAAAGATGTTATTAAACTCTTGCTTATCTTTTCCTATTTCAGGCTTCATGTAAAATATGCTCTTGCATTAACCTAGTACTTCTTCATACAGGTTAGAATTTAATTCACTGGGCTTCAGCTTTGGTTGTGCTGTTGGAACCATACTCTTAAGTCCAGGCATTTTAATTGCAATTTGAGATGAGTGGTTACTGAAACAACTCATACAATTCACAGATCAAAGTTTTGAATAGGTTATTTCTTCAGGTCAGCTTTCTAACTCATACACTGTATTTTTCCATAATTTATTTTCAAGAGTTTGTTCTCTTCCTTGGTTTATCTACATCAAGATTTATAGAATAGAAGGGGCTGTTCAAGATTTTAACTTAATGTTCAGTTCAACCTCACATTATAAAATTGTAGGCATCATATTAAACTCATCCTAACTCAAGCAAATGACAATAACATGGAAGGAAGTGTATTAAGCCTTCCTATATAAGAGCTGAAGAGGAGTGGTGTGTGTGTGTGTGTGTTATTTTTTCTTAAGAACTGTTTTATGTAGAAAAAATAATATTTTTCTGTGAGTAAATACAGTTGTTTGGCTTCCTATCCTAGTTCTTTTCATTCATTGCATAGGTGACATTTCTCTTCTCATTAGTCTATAAACAATATTTTGTGTATACTCTTGACACAACCAACAGGTATAAGATGAAACCTTTCCTTTCACATTTCCAACACTTGTAGGAAAACAGGTGTTTCTCTCAGACTTCTCCAGACGATGTAACATTTTGTAACGCTGAGAGATATTGTGTTCCAAAAGTTGATTTCTTTGGAGTATTTCATACAGGGCTGTGTGCTCTTTTTCATTTACTCAGTTTCTTTTGAGCCTCAACTTCATTTCTATTTCCTTTTTTTTTTTTAAATAAAATAGCCATCGGAATAATATTTCTCCTTTAACTTAATGTGGGTGTTCCGCATCTATATTAGGGAGGAAAAAATCTTGCATTTCTGTCATCAATCCAAACTTTGTGATTCATTTTGATAATCACTGGTCTTTTGCACTGTATATATCATTTAAGAATATTTGTCTTTTCCAAACTTTAAAAATCGTACAGTTCAATTAGTTCAGTGGCTCAGTCGTGTCCGATTCTTTGTGACCCCATAGACGGCAACACGTCAGACCTCTCTGTCCATCACCAACTCCCAGAGTTTACCCAAACTCATGTCTATTGAGTTGGTGATGCCATGCAAACATCTCATCATCTCTCGTCCCTTTCTCCTCCCACCCTCAATCTTTCCCAGCATCAGGGTCTTTTCCAATGAGTCAGCTCTTTGCATCAGGTGACCAAAGTGTTGGAGTTTCAGCTTCAACATCAGTCCTTCCAGTGAATACCCAGGACTGATTTCTTTTACGATGGACTGGTTGGATCTGCTTGCAGTCCAAGGAACTCTCAAGAGTCTTCTCCAGCACCACAGTTCAAAAGCACCATTCTTCGGTGTTTAGCTTTCTCTATAGTCCAACTCTCACATCCATACATGACTACTGGAAAAACCATAGCTTTGACTACATGGACCTTTGTTGGCAAAGTGAAGTCTCTGCTTTTTATTATGCTGTCTAGGTTGGTCATAGCTTCTCTTCCAAGGAGCAAGCATCTTTTAATTTCATGTCTGCAGTCACCATCTACAGTGATACTGGAACCCAAAAAATAAAGTCAGCCACTGTTTCCACTGTTCCCCATCTATTTGCCATGAAGTGATGGGACCGGGTACCATGATCTTGCTGCTGCTGTTGCTGCTAAGTCGCTTTAGTCATGTCCGACTCTCTGTGACCCTATAGATGGCAGCCCACCAGGCTCTCCCGTCCCTGGGATTCTCCAGGCAAGAACACTGGAGTGGGTTGCCATTTCCTTCTCCAATGCATGAAGGTGAAAATTGAAAGGGAAGTCACTCAGTAGTGTCTGACTCTTAGCAACCCCATGGACTGCAGCCTACCNTACTAGCGTGTGAGATGAGTGCAATTGTGCAGTAGTTTGGGCATTCTTTGGCATTGCCTTTCTTTGGGAGTTGATGCAAAAGTAATTGCAGTTTTGTATTGTTGAAACTGGCCATTTGATATTGGAATACATTCAAAATAAAGAAGGTTATGTCATACATCATTTTATTGGGTATTTCTCTTTTATTTTTTTGCTAATGACTTATTGCTTGGTATAATATTATTGTTTATTTCATATTTATTTTAAACTATGTGAATGATGTTAGACAAATTGCAAATTTGGGCAATTTTCTTATTTGAGTACAAAATGGGTAGTAAAGCAGCTCACAACATGAACAATGCATTTAGAGATGTTAACAAATGTACAATGCAGTAGTGGTTTAAGAAGTTCTGCAGAGGAGGCAAGAGTCTTGAAGTTGAGAAGTGTAATCATTGGCCATCAGAAGTTGAGAACAACCAATTGAGAGGCATCATCGAAGCAGATCCTCTTACAACTAAATGAGAAGTTGCCGAAGAACTCAACATCAACCATTCTTTGGTCATTTGGCATTTGAAGCAAATTGGAAAGGTGAAAAAGCTATATACGTTTATCATGCCTCATGGGCTGACCAGAAATCAAAAGAAGCATTTTTGAAGTGATGTCTTATTCTACACAATAAGAATGAGGCATTTCTTAACTGGATTGTGATCTGTGACAAAAAGTCAATGTTTTTATGAAGACTGGCAATGACCAGCTCAGTGGTTGGACAGAGAAGCAGCTCTATCACACTTTCCAAAACCAAACTTATACCAAAAAAATCTCATGGTCTGCTGCTGGTCTCATCCACTACAGCTTTCTGAATCCAAGTGAAATTATTACGTCTAAGAATATGCTCAGCAAATTGATGAAATGCATGAAAAACTATAACACCTGCAACTGCCACTTGTCAACAGAAAATATCCAATTCTTCTCCATGGCAAACATGATGCACGTTGCACAACCAAAGCTTCAGAAGTTGAACAAATTAGGATATGAAGTTTTACCTCATCTACCATATTCACCTAACCTCTCACCAACCACCACTTCTTCAAGCATATCTATAACGTTTTGCAGGGAAAACACTTCCACAACCAGCAGGATATAGAAAGTTCTTTCCAAGAATTTGTCAAATCCCAAAACATGGAGTTTTATGATATAGGAATAAGCAAAATTATCTCTCATTGGCAAAAATGTGTTGATTTTCATGGTTCCTATTTTGATTAATAAAGGTATATTTGAGCCTAGTTATAATGATTTAAAATTCACAGCCTGAACACATAATTACATCTGCACCAACCTAAATACAAATTAGGAAACATTTCATGTAAAGATGGGCTCAATAAAGGACAGAAATGTTAGGGACCTAACAGAAGCAGAAGATCTTAAGAGGTGACAAGAATACACAGAACTGTACAAAAAAGATCTTCACGACACAGATAATCACAATTGTGTGATCACTCACCTAGAGCCAGACATCCTGGAATATGAAGTCAAGTGGGCCTTAGGAAACATTGTTATGAACAAAGCTAGTGGGGTGATGGAATTCCAGTTGAGCTATTTCAAATCCTGAAAGATGATACTGTGAAAGTGTTGCATTCAATATGCCAGCAAATTTGGAAAACTCATCAGTGACCACAGTACTGGAAAAGATCAGTTTTCATTCCAATCCCAAAGAAAAGAAATGCCAAAGAATGCTCAAACTACCACACAATTGCATTCATCTCACACGCTAGTAAAGTAATACTCAAAATTCTCCAAGCTACGCTTCAGCAATACGTGAGCTATGAACTTCCAGATGTTCAAGTTGGTTTTAGAAAAGGCAAAGGAACCAGAGATCAAATTGCCAACATCTGGTGGATCATCAAAAAAGCAAGAGAGTTCTAGAAAAACATCTACTTCTGCTCTATTGACTATGCCAAAGCCTTTGACTGTGTGGATGACAATAAACTATGGAAAATTCTGAAAGAGATGGGAATACCAAACCACCTGACCTGCCTCTGGAGAAACCTGTATGCAGGTCAGGAATAAACAAATAGAACTGGACATGGAACAACAGACTGGTTCCAGATAGGAAAAGGAGTACGTCAAGGCTGTATATTGTCACCATGCTTATTTAACTTAAATGCAGAGTACATCATGAGAAATGCTGGGCTGGAGGAAGCCCAACCTGGAATCAAGATTGCCGGGAGAAATATCAATAACCTCAAATATGCAGATGACACCACCCTTATGGCAGAAAGTGAAGAGGAACTAAAGTGAAAGGAACTAAAGAGCCTCTTGATGAAAGTGAAAGAAGAGAGTGAAAAGGTTGGCTTAAAGCTCAACATTCAGAAAACTAAGATCATGGCATCTAGTCCCATCACTTCATGGCAAATAGATGGGGAAACAGTGGCTGACTATTTTTCTGGGCTCCAAAATCACTGCAGATGGTGATTGCAGCCATGAAATTAAAAGATGCTTGCTCCTTGGAAGGAAAGTTATGACCAACCTAGATAGAATATTGAAAAGCAGACATTACTTTGTCAGCAAAGGTCTGTCTAGTCAAGTCTATGGTTTTTCCAGTGGTCATGTATGCATGTGAGAGTTGGACTATAAAGAAAACTGGGTACAGATGATCTGATGCTTTTCAACTGTGATGTTGGAGAAGACTCTTGAGAGTCCCTTGGACTGCAAGGAGATCCAACCAATCCATCCTAAAGGAGATCAGTCCTGGTATTCATTGGTAGGAATGATTTTGAAGCTGAAACTCCAATACTTTGGCCACCTGATGAGAGGAGCTGAGTCATTTGGCATAACCTTGATGCTTGGAAAGATTGAGGGCAGGAGGAGAAGGGGACGACAGAGGATGAAATGGTTGGATGGCATCACCGACTCAATGGACATGGGTTTGGGTGAACTCCGGGAGTTGGTGNATGCAGAGTACATCATGAGAAATGCTGGGCTGGAGGAAGCCCAACCTGGAATCAAGATTGCCGGGAGAAATATCAATAACCTCAAATATGCAGATGACACCACCCTTATGGCAGAAAGTGAAGAGGAACTAAAGTGAAAGGAACTAAAGAGCCTCTTGATGAAAGTGAAAGAAGAGAGTGAAAAGGTTGGCTTAAAGCTCAACATTCAGAAAACTAAGATCATGGCATCTAGTCCCATCACTTCATGGCAAATAGATGGGGAAACAGTGGCTGACTATTTTTCTGGGCTCCAAAATCACTGCAGATGGTGATTGCAGCCATGAAATTAAAAGATGCTTGCTCCTTGGAAGGAAAGTTATGACCAACCTAGATAGAATATTGAAAAGCAGACATTACTTTGTCAGCAAAGGTCTGTCTAGTCAAGTCTATGGTTTTTCCAGTGGTCATGTATGCATGTGAGAGTTGGACTATAAAGAAAACTGGGTACAGATGATCTGATGCTTTTCAACTGTGATGTTGGAGAAGACTCTTGAGAGTCCCTTGGACTGCAAGGAGATCCAACCAATCCATCCTAAAGGAGATCAGTCCTGGTATTCATTGGTAGGAATGATTTTGAAGCTGAAACTCCAATACTTTGGCCACCTGATGAGAGGAGCTGAGTCATTTGGCATAACCTTGATGCTTGGAAAGATTGAGGGCAGGAGGAGAAGGGGACGACAGAGGATGAAATGGTTGGATGGCATCACCGACTCAATGGACATGGGTTTGGGTGAACTCCGGGAGTTGGTGATGGACAGGGAGGACTAGTGTTCTGTGTTTCATGGGGTCGGAAAGAGTCGGACACGACTGAGCGACTAAACTGAACTTAAATACAAATACTTTGTTTAATGGAGTAAAAGCTGCTGCTGCTAAGTCACTTCAGTCGTGTCCGACTCTGTGTGACCCCATAGACTGCAGCCCACCAGGTTCCCCCGCCCCTGGGATTCTCCAGGCAAGAACACTGGAGTAAGTTGCCATTTCTTTCTCCAATGCATGAAAGTGAAAAGTGAAAGTGAAGTCGCTCAGTTGTGTCCGACCCTCAGTGACCCCATGGACTGCAGCCTTCCAGGCTCCTCCATCTATGGGATTTTCCAGGCAGGAGTACTGGAGTGGGGTGCCATTGCCTTCTCTGGGAGTAAAAGCAAGGAGGCAGAATTATACTTTTTCATGGTTAATTATTTTATTATTATTTATTTCAGTATAGTTGATGTGTAATATTGTATAAGTTACAGATGTACAATAGACTGATTTATAGATTTTAAAGGTTGTATTCCATTTCTAGTTATTTTAAAATATTGACTAAATTCTCTATGTTATGTACAATATCATTATAGCTTATTTCATATATAACGGTTTTTACCTTAGTCCTTAGTTTAAGGAACTTTTCACCTTAGTCTTGCTTCTATATCCCTGAATTGCCCCTTCCACTCTCTCTCTCCCCATTGATCAGTGCTAATTTCTTTTTTCTATCTGTGAATCTTTTTCTCTTTGTTATATTCACTAGTTTGTTGTATTTTTTTATATTCCACATATAAAGTAGCTTATTTCACTTAACAAAATATTCTCCAAGTCCATTTATGTTGTTGCAAATGTAAAATTTTATCATTTTTATATGGTTAATATGCCATTATATGTATGTGTGTGTGTGTGTGTGTGTGTATATATATATATATATATATATATATATAGAGAGAGAGAGAGAGAGAGATCTATATATATGTATCTATACCATGTCTTCCAGTTCAAGAACATGGTGTATTTTTCCATCTGTTTCATCTTCAGTTTCGCATCAGCATCTTATAATTTTCTGTGGATAGTATCATTTCAAGTACAAACAGTGACAATCTTACTTCTTATTCCTTACCAATTTAGATTTCTTTTATTATTTTTTCCTGTTTACTTGCTGTGGTTAAGATTTCCAGTACTGTGTTGAGCAAAACTGGTGAGAGTGGTTAACATTTTCTTGTCCCTGATCTTTGAGGTAATTCTTTCAAATGTATACTCTTGAATATGATATTAGCTGTTGGTTTTTCACATATGGTCTTTATTATGTTGTGGTATATTTCCTCTATGCTCACTTTCTAATGAGTTCTTATAATTAATGAATATTGAATTTTGTCAAAAGCTTTCTTCTGCATTTATTGAGATGATCATATGGTTTTTAATCTTCAGTTTATTAATGTAGTGTATCACATTGATTGATTTGTGGATAATGAAAAATCCTTGCATTCTTGCCATAAATCTCATTGGTCATGATATATTGTCCTTTATCACTGGAGTCAGTTTCCTAGTATTCTGTTGAAGACTTTTGAATCTGTTTATCATGATATTGGCCTGTACTTTTCTTTCTTTCCTTTTTTTGGTCTAATATTAGTATAAAGTTGATGCTAGCTTCATAGAATGATTTTAGAAATATTCATTTCTTTGCAATTTTGGATATATTTTTAGAAGAATAGGTGTTAACTTCTGTAAATGTTTGGTAGAATATACCTCTGATGTCATCTTTCCTTGGACTTTTGCTCATTGGGAGTGTTTTAATTACTGATTAAATTCAGTACTGGTAATTTTTCTGCTCATATTTTCTATTTCTTCTTGATTCAGTCTTGGGAGATTATATGTTTTTATGTATTTGTCTGTTTTTTGTAAGTTTCTCTTTTATTGGCATTTAGCTGTTTGTAGTAGTCTTCTTGTGATATTTTTTAGTAACATTTCTCTGGTATTGTTTGTAACTTCTTTATTGTTTCTGATTGTAGAGATTTTATTCCTCTCCCCGCTTTTCTTTTCTGGTTAGGTCAGGCTGAAGGTTTATCAATTTTGTTCATTTTCTCAAAGAACCAACTTTTAGTTTTAACTGATTTTTTTAATGGTTTTTTATACTCTATGTCATTTATTTCTGCTCTGATCTATGCTTTCTCTCGTAATAATTCTGAGTTTTGTTTGTTCTTTCTCCAAGTTCTTTAGGTGTAAGTTTAAATTGTTTATTTTAACTTATTCTTAAATCCTGGTGTAAGCTTGTATTGCTGTAGACTTCTCTTAGAACTGCTTTTACTGTGTCCTATAGGTTTTGGATCATCATATTTTGTGTTCATTTGCCTCCAGGTATCTTTTTTTATTTCCTCTTTGACTACTTCAGGGATCTGTTGGTTGTTTAGTAGCATATTGTTTAGCATCCATGTGTTTGTGTTTTTTTGCAGTTCTTTTCTTGTAGCTGATTTCTAATCTCAATCATTGTGGTTTGAAAGATGTTTGATATTTCAATTTTCTTAAATTTCATAAGGTTTGCTTTGTAGCCTACTGTGTGATGTGTCTGAGAGAATGCTCCATGTGCACCTAAAAAGGATGTATATTCTGTTGCTTTCAGATGGAATATCATATATATAAATATATATATATATTTTATAAAATATATATATATAAATATATATATAAATTTATAAAATATATATATATATTATTCATCTGGTCTAATGTGTCATTTAAGGCAAGTGTTTCCTTATTGACTTTACATATGGATGATATGTCCATTGATATAAATGGAGTTTAAAGTTCCTTACTATTGTGTTACTGCTGTCAACTTCCTTTTCTATGTCTGTTAACATTTGCCTTATGTAATTTATTAATAGGTTGAGCATTTGTACTTATTTTCTGTTTAGCAATAGTAAGTTCATATATATATATGAACTTGGATATATCCTCTTGGATATATTGCTTCATCATTATATAGTGTCTCTCTTTGTCTTTTGTAGCAGTAATTATTTTATAGTCTATTTTACTAAGTTTTATGAACTCATTCTTTAAAGGTTCTAATTTCTCATTATTCTTCTGAATTCTGTGACCATCTTTACCATTACTACCTGAACACATTTTTGAGTAGATTGCCTATTTCCATCTCACTTAATTCTTCTGGAGCTTTTCTTTACTTTTGTTCTTTCATCTCATACATATTCTTCTATTGCCTCAGATTTCCTAAGCTGCTATTTTTATTTTCATGTAATTAAAGTTCTGTTGTGTTTCCTGACCTTAGAGAAGAGGGTTTATGTTGCTGTTGTTGTTCTTGTTCAGTCGCTAAGTCGTGTCCAACTCTTTGTGACCCCATGTCACAAGGGCAGCACTACAGGCTCCCCTGTCCTTCACTGTCTCCTGGAGTTTGCTCAAACTCATGTCCATTGAGTTGGTGATGCTATCCAACCATCTCAACCTCTAAGGCCCTCTTCTCCTCATGGCCTCAATCTTTCTGAGCATCATGGACTTTTCTAATGAGTCAGCTGTTCTCATCAAGTGGCCAGAATGTTGGAGCTTCAGCTTCAACATCAGTTCTTCCAATGAATATTCAGGGTTGATTTCCTTTAGGACTGACTGGTTTGATCTCCTTGCTCTCCAAGGGACTCTCAAGAGTCTTCTCCAGTACCACACTTTGAAAGTGTCAGTTGGTTGGCATTCTGTCTATTTTATGGTCTAGCTCTGACATCCATACCTGACTACTGGAAAAACCATACCTTTGACTATATGGACCTTTGTCACCAAAGTGATGTCTCTGCTTTCTAATACACTGTCTAGGTTTGTCATAGCTTTTCTTCCAAGGAGCAAGTGTCTTTTAATTTCGTGGCTGCAGTCACCATCTGCATTGATTTTGGAGCCCAAGAAAATAAAGTCTGTCACTGTTTCCATTGTTTCCCCATCTATTTGCCATGAAGTGATTTTTCCAGTAGTCATGTTTGGATATGAGAGTTGGACTATAAAGAAAGCTAAGCGCCGAAGAACTTATGCTTTTGAACTGTGGTGTTGGAGAAGACTCTTGAGAGTCCCTTGGACTGCAAGGAGATCCAACCAGTCCATCCTAAAGCAGATCAGTCCTGGGTGTTCATTGGTAGGACTGATGTTGAAGCTGAAACTCCAATACTCTGGCCACCTGATGTGAAGAACTGACTCATTGGAAAAGACCCTGATGCTTGGAAAGATTTAAGGCGGGAGGAGAAGGGGATGACAGAAGATGAGATAATTGGATGGCATCACCCACTCAATGGACGTGAGTTTGAGTAAGCTCAGAGAGTTGGTGATGGACAGGGAAGCCTGATATACTCCAGTCCATGGGGTCACAAAGAGTTGGACATGACTGAGTGATTGAACTGAACTGATGGAACCAGATCCTATGATATTTGTTTTTTGAATGTTTAGTTTTAAGCCAACTTTTTCACTTGCCTCTTTCACTTTCAAGAGGCTCCTTAGTTCCTCTTCACTTGCTGCCATTAGGGTGGTGTCATCTACATATCTAAGATTATTGATTTTTCTCCCGGCAATCTTTATTCCAGCTTGTGCTTCATCCAGCCCAGCATTTCACATAATGTACTCTGCATATAATTACATAAGCAAGGTGACAGTATACAGTCAAGGCTTTGGGATAGTAAATAAAGTAGAAGTAGGTGTTTTTCTGGAATTCTCTTCCTTTTATTATGATCCAACAGATGTTGGCAATTTGGTTTCTGGTTCCTCTGCTTTTTCTAAATCCAGCTTGAACATCTGGAAGTTCTCAGTTCACATACTGTTGAAGCCTAGCTTGCAAAATTTTGAGTATTACTTTGCTAGCATGTCAGATGAATGCAATTGTGTGGTACCTTGAACATTCTTTGGCATTGTCTTTCTTTTGGATTGGAATGAAAACTGACCTTTTCCAGTCTTTGGCCACTGCTGCATTTTCCAAATTTGCTGGCATATTGAATGCAACACTTCCACAACATTATCTTTTAGAATTTGAAATAGCTCAGCTGGAATTCCATCACCTCCACTAGCTTTGTTCATGGTGATGCTTTCAAAAGCTCACTTGATTTTACACTTCAGGTTGTCTGGATCTAAATGAGTGATCACACCATTGTGGTAATCTGGGTCATTAAGATCTTTTTTGGAAAGTTCTGTGTATTCTTGCACCTCTTCTTAATATCTTCTGCTTCTCTTAAGTCCATTAAATACATACCGTTTCTATCCTTTATTGTGCCTGTCTTTGCATGAAATTTTTCCGTGGTATCTCTAATTTTCTTGAAGAGATCTCTAGTCTTTCACATTCTGTCATTCAGATGGATATATCTTTCCTTTTTTCCTTTGCTTTTCGCTTGTCTTCTTTTCTTAGTTATTTTCAAGGCTTCCTCTGACAACCATTTTGTCTTTTTGCATTTCTTCTTTTGGGGGCTTGTTTTGATCATCACCTCCTGTACAATGTTACAAACCTCTCTCTATAGTTCTTCAGATACTCTATCAGATCGAATCCCTTGACTCTATTTGTCACTCCCACTGTATAATCAAATTGAATTTGCTTATCTTCCACTTACTATATGACTGACTTATAGTAAGACACTATATGATTAAGGCTACAATGGTTCTCTAAGAGATCAAAATACCTTTTTAAGAATAAAAAACTGGTAAGTGGCTGGTAAGTAAACTCCTACATTATTATATTCTGTAAAGTTTATTGCATAAGACCAGCTGTCAATGGGAAAATTGCCAGTGGGATTTATTTGGCTTCAAACCTAATATGATGCTGTGGTGTTACATAGCTGTTAAAAAAGCTAATGGGATTGGAGAATTTATTGAGTAATATTCAATACTTAAACATTAAGGAACATAATGCTATTATGCTGAACTGTACGAAACTGTCATTATTGTAGCTCAAAAATTAAGTGTCTGCAATTTCACGTGATTTCAATTAAATACTCTTGTCTTTTGCTGGTAGAAGCAAATCTAGAGTGTTTATTTTCATTTCTCCATTTGAGATTATTGAATGCCAACTATATATCTGAGGAGGGCTACCATCTTGAATAAAGTGATAGATGCTATGTAATATGAATAAAGGAATGTTTAACCTGAAAAGTGCAAAGTCTCTGAATAGTCATAATAATTGTCTTCAAACTCTTAAGGTATTTTGCTCTAGACATGGGGGAATAGTTACTTGATGTTGAGACAAGAAAGCAGAAAATAAAATATAGGCTTAAAGGATGAAGAGACAGAGCGGCATTATTTTGTTCACTACAGGGAAGACATTTGTAACATTTCGAGTATCTCATGGTAGAATGGATTTCTTTGAGCAGTATTCTGGAGCTAGAACTATAGTGGGTGCCCTGTGTCCAGTCTGGGGTTGGACTAATTCATTAGGAAAAAATAATTGAACTTGTTTAGTTCTAATTACTTGCAAGTCTAATATTATGATGCTATGAAAGTCACAGTTTTGTATTCTTATTATCAATTTTCTCATTATCTTTTAAGTATTGAATATTATTTTACAGAATAATAGTAAAACCCACCCTTTTCTGATCTTTTGTTTGTGCTAAGTCCCTTGGGTTAGTGTCTGACTCTTTGCAACCCTATGGACTATTGATCGTCAGGCTACTCTGTTCATGGGATTCTTCAGGCAAGAATACTGGAGTGGGTTGCCATGCCCTCCTCCAAGGGAATCTTCCTAACCCAGGAATCGAACCTGCAGCTCTTGTCTCTTGCATTGACAGGCTGGTTCTTTACCACTAGTGCCTCCTGGGAAATCCCCTTTTGATCTTAAAACATTTATTTCTCTCATGAAGGAGTTATCTAAAAACAAAATAAATAGCTAGAATTTAGAGGGAATGAAGTTGAACAAAGGAGTGAAATAACTGTAGATGTTCTTCTACAGAAATTTTCTGACTTCTGACCCAGAGGACTTTCTGCATCTATCAGTGACTTCCTCTTTATGTGTCACAAGAAGAGTTCAACATGCATTACTAAACCCATTACATTTTAAGACCATTTCCAATAGCTGCTACCATAAATGAAGAAATCCATTTATTCAAGGTTACTTATGGAGAATTAATCACACAAAAAACCACTCTAATTATTACTCTCAGTATATTTGGAATTAGACAAGTGAAATAATATTATAGGTACTTTGTTAAATAATTTAAAATATCCATTTGACTTGTTTCTATTGTGTGCCTATCATACAGCTGTTGTGTTGGAAAGAAATTTAAATAGCATTTTTATCTCAAGAGCATGCAGTATAGTTGAAGAGTTTTACCAGCAATTTTAGTATGTCTATACAGTCCATTTTCTGATTTAGCTATCAATACTATGTCAGTAATATAGTGGTCATGTTTTTATTTCAATTTAGATGTATCCTAGAAAATTATGTATTAACTAAGCACATTTTATTTCTGTGATGAATTACTTTTATATAATAAGGAAGAAAAAAAAGGAGCTTAAAATATGTGGAGACAAATGCTCCAAATAAAGTTGCAGAATTACTTAAAATTAATCTGTAGTTGAAATCTGCAAATTAAAAATTAGATCTTACACTATTGCATATCTTCAATAAATTCTAATGATTATGAGTTATCAAAGTAATTGATCTTTTAAAACTAAAATGTTATTTCAGTGAATAATAATTTTGTAGGTAGAAATGATGATGTGACATGGATTTTAAAAATATGAAAACTGTTAGTGGAAAATGGAAATAGCAAAATATCTCTAAAGATCCACATATATTTGGTTTTGAGAGTTTCTGGAAATGTTAGGATTAATTTCTTTGAGTTAAATTTGAGTCATCCATAGGTCATGTATTTTGTGAATTCTTTTAAACATTTAAAATTATAGAGTTGGTTCTGAATTTCCTAGGTTAGTGTGTAATGAGGCAACCTGAATTTGTTTATAACACACTTTTTGAGTGTAGTTTGGAGGTAAATCTACTGCCAAATGCTGATTAATGAATTTTGACATTGTCTCTGTTCTGCGCCATTCCATTGACATTGAGCAGTTTTAATATTTATTCATGTCTATGCTGAGTAATATATGTATAATATGTAAATGCACACATATTCAGAAAGGATTAGAAACATTCATAGCTCATCTTAAATGTTACTTTACCCATTAGTCTTTTCTAACCTTCACAACTAGAATTTCCTCCTTTCACCTTTATGAAATATTATAATTTAAATAACTTTCTTATGTTCCTTGTCACCTTCTACTTTATATCATTCAATAAATATCAAAGATTTTTTTTGAACTTATTTTCCCTTATTTCTTAACTTCATTTCTTAATTCAGTGCTGTTTAAAGGTCAAGCTTCTCTGCTACAGCATTTAGGGTACGGCTTTTGTTCTTAGAAGATGCTCAGTTAAGATTTTTTAAAAGGATGAATTTGAGGATATCCTCAAATATGGGCTAACACTTAACAACCGTCCTTTCAGGAATTATGAGTTGCAGGAACATCTGTAGATAAATTTTGATCCGGTGTTACATTTGTCAGATGAGAACATTTGTGTCGCATGCTAAATAAGCTATAAGAGCCCAGTGCTTATTCTGATGCTTTTTGTCATAACTTTAACTACATATTTAGGAATTTGAATTATAGCATCTATTGAAAAACATGCTTCTTACATCTTAAAGCTTAGGCTTGAAAGCTCATTTCATTCTATCTTTTTGTTCTATGAAAATTATAGAGGGAAGCATCTGAAGTTATTGATACAGGAAAGATGAAATTCCCCACAGTCTTTAGGCAATCACGTGTTGCTAAACTGTTAAGGGTCCTGCATTTTTACTGACACTGTCCTCACTATTGGATTCATGCTGAAGAGCAACTAAATATTTTTGTTTGGTTTGCTTTTATTTTCTGACTAATAAAAGATATTTTAATTACAATATACTGCAGAGCATTCAGTCTATCGATACTATATTCCTATAGTATATATTTGAAGGTTTCTTAGTGTAGGTATCATGTCTCCATTACTGTGATTGAGGGGATCTTAACAAGAGAATTGATGAGAAGTTGTATGGCATGTGGTTGAAAGAATTTCATAAAACAACATTCTCTATGGAAGATATAGTCAGGTTTAAGGCATTACTGTTTTAGCTTCTTTTTCCCCAAGAAAAGGAAATGCAAAAAGGCAAACTGACTGTCTGAAAAGGCCTTACAAATAGCTGAGAAAATAAGAGAAGTGAAAGACAAAAGAGAAAAGGAAAGACATATCCATTTGAATGTAGAGTTCCAAAGAATAGCAAGGAGAATGAAAAAGATTTTCCTAAGTGATCAATGCAAAGAAATAGAGGAAAACAATAGAATGGTAATGACTAGAGATCTCTTGAATAAAATTAGAAATACGAAGGGAACATTTCATGCAAAGATGGGCTCAATAAAGGACAGAAATGGTATGGACCTAACAGAAGTAGAAGATATTAAGAAGAGGTGGCAAGAATACACAGAAAAACTATACAAAAAAGTTTGTAATGACCCAGATAACCACAATGGTGTGATCATTCACCTAGAGTCAGACATCATAGATTGTGAAGTCAAGTGGGGCTTAGAAAGCACTATTAACAACAAAGCTAGTGTAGGTGATAGAATTCCAGGTGAGCTGTTTCAAATCCTAAAAGATGATGCTATTAAAGTGCTACACTTAATATACCAGCAAATTTGGCAAACTCAGCAGTGGCCACAGGACTGGAAAAGGTCAGTTTTCATTCCAGTCCCAAAGAAGGGTAATGCCAAAGAATGTTCAAACTACTGCACAACTGCACTCATTTCATGTTAGCAAAGTAATGCTCAAAATCCATCAAGCTTGGCATCAGTATTATGTGAACGAAGAACTTCTAGATATACAAGCTGGGTTTAGAAAAGGCAGAGGAACCTGTGATCAAATTGCCAACATCCATTGGATCATAGAAAAAGCAAGAGAATTTCAGAAAAACATCTGCTTCTGCTTCATTGACTAGGCTAAAGGCTTTGACTATGTGGATCACAACAAACTGGAAAATTCTTAAAGTGATGGGTATACCAGACCACTTTATCTGCCTCCTTTGAAACCTGTGTGCTGATCAAGACGCAATAGTTATAGCCAGCAATAGTTAGTCCAGTATAGAACAATAGACTGGTTACGAATTGGGAAAGGAGTATGTCAAGACTGTATATTGTGACCCTGCTTATTTAACTTATATGCAGAGTACATCATGCAAATGGTGGGCTGAATGAAGCACAGGCTGGAATCAAGAATACCAGGAGGAATATCAATAACCTCAGATATGCAGATGACACCACCCTAATGGCAAAAAGTGAAGAGAAACTAAAGAACGTCTTGATAAAAGTAAAAGAGGAAAATGGAAAAAGCTGGCTTAAAATTCAGCATTCAAACAACTAAGTTCATGGCATCTGGTCCCATCACATCATGGTAAACAGATGGGGAAAAAATGGAAACAGTGACATATTTTGTTTTCTTCAGCTCCAAAATCACTGCAGATGGTGATTGCAGCCATATAGTCAAAAGATACTTGCTACTTGGAAGAAAAACTATGAGAAACCTAGACAGTGTATTAAAAAGCAGAGACATTACTTTGCTGCCAGTGTTCCGTATAGTCAAAGCTATGGGCTTTCCAGTAGTCATGTACAGATGTGAAAAAGGATGGGCGGTAAAAAAGGATGAGTGCCAAATAATTGATGCCTTGGAACTACACTACTGGAGAAAACTCTTGAGAGTCCCTTGGACTGCAAGGAGATCAAACCAGTCAATCCTAAAGCAAACCAACCCTGAATAGTCATTGGAAAGGTTGATGCTGAAGGTGAAGCTCCAATACTTTAGCCACCTGATACCAAGAGCCAACTCATTGGCTGCTGCTGCTGCTGATAAGTCGCTTCAGTTGTGTCCGACTCTGTGCGACCCATAGATGGCAGCCCACCAGGCTCCCCCGTCCCTGGGATTCTCCAGGCAAGAACAGTGGCGTGGGTTGCCATTTCCTTCTGCAATGCATGAAAGTGAAAAGTGAAAGTGAAGTCGCTCAGTCGTGTCCAACTCTTTGCAACCCCATGGACTGTAGCCCACCAGGCTCCTCCCTCCATGGGATTTTCCAGGCAAGAGTACTGGAGTGGGGTAAGAAGAAGAAGAAGAAGTTGCCTTCTTCAGCCAACTCATTGGAAAAGACCCTAATTCTGGGAAAGATTGAAGGGGACAACAGAGGACAAGATGGTTGGATGGCATCACTGACTCAATGGACATAAGCTTGAGCAAACTCCAGGAAACAGTGGACAGGAAGCCTGGCATGCTTTAGTCTATGGGGTTACAAAGGAGTCGTACACAACTGAGTGATGAACAACAGCAACAATTGTTTTAGCAATGTGTATACCTAAAAAAAATACCATATTATACTCCGTTGAATTCCTAACATCAGCCATAACAGTTTTGCAAACAGAAATGCAGATTGGTCTTGAAATTTTTCTGCTTTGAAAGGGATATAAAGTAGTTTTTACAAATATTTCTGGTTTGAGGGAATCAAAAGTTTCATCTTTTATGTAATTTTTTCATGTTTAGAAAACTAATTTGAAGTTTGTTAGCTCTATAAGTGGACTTCCCTGGTAGTTCAGCTGGCAAAAAGTCTATCTGCAATTCAGGAGACCCCGGTTTGATTCCTGGGTCAGGAAGATCCCTGGAGAAGTGCCAGAGTCCAGCTCCAGCAGCCAGGGATTGAACCTGAAGGGGTGAGTGGTATAGGCGAGAAACTGAGACAGCCTGTCAGTTTTCTTGGACTGCCTGTTTATTTCAAGCTTATGATTCTCTTTTATACTTTTACAAAAACATTAGGTCAGAGGTTTGATATTTTTAGTTCCCATTTACCCAGATTTATTTTTCTCCAAAAATCATTGTTGCCCCTCAAAAAGAGTTCCTTCCTCAGCAATTTTCTTATCTACTTTTTCTCATGTGTCCTTGGGAATACACTGTAACTCATGCTAATGTCTGGGCTGCATACAACATTCCTCAGTTTAATTCTTATCTTTCTAAGTCCTGTTTGCCCCTAGTATTCTAAGCTCACTATTTCTAAGAAAGGGCTTCTAGCTATAAATATCTCTAAAGTCCTTAATCTATATAAGCTATAGTAGAATATGCTAACATTACAGCATCCCTTAAATCTTTAGCTTCTAACTATTTTAATTATTCCTAAGCCCTAAATTCAGCAGACTCCTTTGCCGTAAACACTTTTCTCACAAATAGGCTTCAGATAGGAATCCCTCCCATGGTCTCAAGCTGTGGCCTCTGTGCTTACCCTGGAACACTCTTTTGTAAAAGTCCTTGAACAAATGTCAGTTATTAACTTTATGAATTATTCTTTGAGCATAGCTGCAGAAGGCTTTATGCCTTCTCCTGCTCCTCTCAAAAATAATAAGCACCTTAATATTCTCTTCAGTCAACTCAGCCGAGGAAAGGGAAAAACAAGTCAGAATCACAAAGCCTAACTCCTTCATTCTGGGCCCATGCCTATGAAACAAAGGGAGGGGGTTTAGGGCCGAGCCTCCATTTTGTCAGTAATACCTAACGTGGCTCCCAACAGAGAAGGGATAGACTACCCACTCCAGCATTCTTGGGCTTCCCTGGTGGTGGCTCAGACAGTAAAGAATCTGCCTGCACTGGGGGAGACCTGGGATCCATCTCTGGGTTGGGAAGCTCCCTTGGAGGAGTGCATGGCAACCCACTCCAGTATTCTTGCCTGGAGAATCCCCATGGACAGAAGAGCCTGGTGGGCTGCAGTCCGTGGGGACCCAAAGAATCAGACATGATTGAGTGACTAAGCACAGCACAGCTCTATCAGTATTTTATATCCAACTGAACAAGAATCATACTTTCAACTGAACTTTTCTGATTGTTAGCTGAAAATCAAATCCAGAATAATTTTCTTCTCTTGAACTATTTTTTTATCAACTTTTATTTTTTATCTTTCTGGCTTTATTGAGAAGTAATTGATATAGAACAGTGTGTGAGTTTAAGGTGTAATGATTATATATATATATGTGTATATATTCTTTTTTGTGTTTGATGAGAACTTAAAAAAATCTACTCTCTTAGCAACTTTCAGAAATACAGTATGCTATTGTATCACCACTATGATGTACATTACATCCGAGGAACTTATTTATATTTATATTATAACTGGAAGATTTTACCCTTTGACCAGCTTCGTTCATTTCTCATTTCTCCTACCTGCATCCACCAATCAATTGTTTCTGTGACTTTGGTTTTCTTAGATTCCACGTAGAAGAGAGATCATATAGTTTTTGCCTCTGTTTGTCTTTTTAAACTGGCTTAATACCCTCAAGATTTATCCACATTTTTGCAAATAGAATAATTTCCTACTTTTTAATGGCTGTATTCTTGTTCTAATTTTAGTATATCTTTTAATTGTAATAAAACACCCAGATGAAGGGTATACATCATACAGCACTCTGAACTTGTTATATGCAAATACATCATGTAACCACCCCCATATGAGGAGTAGAATATCACTAGCATTCAGGAATTCTGACTATGCCCTTCCTTCCTCCCAGATTAAACCTGAATCCTAACTTCTAGCACTGTAAAAGAGTTTTGCATATTTTTAAGTCTCAAGTAAATAAAATCATATATTTATATAGTTATTCATGTCTAATTTGTGTCTCTCAGAATTATGTCTATGGAATGTATCCATGCATGTGGCAAAGTTTTTTTACATTTGCTGCTATATGATTTTCTATTTTTTGAATATATCTCAATTTATTTATCCATTCTACTCTGGACAGATTTTTGGATTGTCACCAGTTGCTGAATATTATGATTAACTGATTGGAATATTCCAGTACACGTGTTTTAGATCTTACAATTGTAATTTGGTATTGTCTGTACATGTAGGAGTAAAATTTCTGAGCCACAGGGTATGTGTATTTTCATCTTCAGTAAATACTGATTAATTGTTTTCCAGAATTTTTCACATGCCATTCTCACTGTAGTATTGTTTACTTAGTATTGGTACTTTGTATTGTTAATTTAAAAAATATATTAGCTTCCTGATAATTTATATGGCTGAGCACACTTTGGTAAACCTAATAGCCATTTGGTTATCCCCTTATGAAGTGTATGTTCAGGTGTTTTCCTTATTTTCTTGCTTCTTTCCTTATTATGTCTTGCAAATATCTTCTCCTCTGTAGTAGCATGACATTTTCACTCTTTGAACTATGTATTTTGTCGAACAGAGGTTCGTAACTTTAATTTAGGTGGTAATAGTAATTTATTCCTTTCCGATCTCTTTTGTTCTGTTTAAGGATTAGTTGTTATTTGAAGCCTGTGATGATGTTTCCAGTGTTATATTCTATAAGTTTTATTGTTTTAACTTTCATATTTAGATCTATGATTCCTCTGGGATTAATTTTTGTGTATGATTTGAGGTAAGATTTACTTTGATCTAGGAGCATTTGTTGAAGATACTTTCTTTATTGCATAATCTTATGTCCTTTGACATTAATGAAATGACTAAATATGTAAGGACCTTCTTTAGGATTCTGTTTATGTTTATCCTATGCTATCTTAATAAGTAGTTGTATGTATTTTGTAGTTCTTTTCTTTTTTTTTTTTTCAAGATTTTCTAGGTCAGAGGTCAAGATATAAAGAACAAGATGCAAATAGGGACCAGGGTAAATATTTTAGACTAGGTTGCCCCTATGTTCCCTGGGGCTATTGTAGCATAAAAGCGCCATAGACAATATATGAATGGTTAATTAGGGCTATGCCCTAATGAACCTTAATTTACAAATGAGTGGAAGGCCAGATTTGGCTTACAGGACAATAGTTTTCTGAACACATAGGATATTCTTAGCTTAAAAAAATAAAAGTTTTAGAATTTGTCAGTTTATACACACATACATGCATAAATGCATATGCACACATGGGCACACACACACATGCTTGAGATTTGGGTTTGTATTATAGATTATTAATAATTTCAGAGAACTGAAGTATGTAAAATAGTATGCCTTTTAGCCCATGAATATGGATATTGCTCTATTTATTTAAAGTTTCTTTAGTCTTTCTGAATAATATTATATAGTTTCTGTGGGAGGGTCTTGTACATCTTTAATTGTATTTGTCCCTAGTGATTAAGATATTTTTGATTCTAATGTAACTTGTCATTTTTTATTTTTGTTTATTATTGTGGCAAGTAAAATATTATTTGAGTTTTTGAATAATTGAGGTCACCTTGCTTAACTTGGTAATAGTAACTTGTGAATTTAAAAAGTTTTTTTCATATACTCTTGTAATCTGTACCTAATGTCTTGCTTTTTTCCCTTTCTAATCATGTTTATTGTACTGACAACTACCTCTGTGCAGTGTCGAATTAAAGCGGAGATAGGAAGCATTCTTGTCTTGTTCCTGACACTAATATTTGCATCTATGAGATATTCATATGATTTTTTCTTTAGTTTGTAAAAGTAGTGAATTACATGCTTCATTTTCAGTATTAAAACAAATATATTTCAGGAATAGTCCAACAGATTCATGATAGATTGGAATGAAGACTAACATTTTCTAGTCCTGTGGCCACTGCTGAGTTTTCCAAATTTGCTGACGTATTGAGTGCAGCACTTTAACAGTACCATCCTCTAGAACTTGAAATAGCTCAGCTCGAATTCCATCACCTCCACTAGCTTTGTTTGTAGTGATGCTTTCTAAGGTCCACCTGACTTCAGACTTCAGGATGCCTGGCTCTAGATGAGTGATCACAGCATCATGGTTATCTGGATCATTAAGTTCTTTTTTGTATAGTTCTTCTTTGTATTCTTGCCACCTCTTCTTAATATCTTCTGCTTCTGTTAGGTCCATTCTGCTTTTGTCCTTTGTGGTACCCATCTTTGCATGAAATATTCCTTTGGTATCTCTAATTTTCTTGAAGAGCTCTTTAGTCTTTCCCATTCTATTTTTCCCCCTCTGTTTCTTTGCATTGATCTCTGAGGTAGGCTTTCTTATCTCTTCTTGCTGTTCTTTGGAACTCTGTATTCAGATGGGTATATCTTTCCTTTTCTCCTTTGCCTTTAGTGTCTAGTCTTTTCTCAGCTATTTGTAAGGCCTCTTTAGACAACCATTTTGCCTTTTTGCATTTTTTCTTCTTGGGAATGGTCTGGATCACTGCCTCCTGTACAATGTCACGAACCTCCATCCATAGGTCTTCAGGCATTCTGTCTATCAGATCTAATCCTTTGAATCTATTTGTCACTTCCACTGTATAATCATAAGGGACTTGATTTAGGTCATACCTGAAAGGTCTAGTGGTTTTCCCTACTTTCTTCAATTTAAGTCTTAATTTTGCAATAAGGAGTTCATTATATGAACCACAGTCAGGTCCCGGTCTTTCTTTTGCTGACTGTATTGAGCTTCTACTTTGGCTGCAAAGAATATAATCAATCTGATTTCAGTATTGACAATCTGGTGATGTCCATGTGTAGAGTGATCTTTTGTGTTGTTGAAAGAGGTTGTTTGCTATAAGCAGTATGTTACTCTATTGTATTCTCCTAGAAAGTCATAATGTAATAATAAAAAAATTAGCATTGACGTATTTTTTACCATTTAATTTTAAGACTCCACTCAATTTCACTAATTGTCCCAATAATATCTTTTAGCAAATGGGTCCCATTCAGAATTGAATATAACCATCTCCTCTTTGTTGTTGTTTTCTGCTTGATCTGAAATAGTTTCTCAGTTTTTGTTAACTTGGTGTTTTTGACACTTTTATAGATGGAATGTCAGCCACTTTTCAGAATTTCTTTTATTATGGCTTTGTGTGATTTTTTTTCCCCCCTCATGATGCATTTTTGAGTAGAATGTCACAGAAGTGGTACTGTGCTCTTCTTATTGTATGGTATCTGGTGGCATAAAATTTTGATTTGTCCCATTTCTGATTAGTTTAATTTTCATCACTTGATCAGTGTTTTATGCTAATTTTCCCTATCAAAAAGTTACTTTCTCATTTTCTAGTTAATATTAGTTTTGGGAGGGCATTCTAAGAGTTATACAGATGGTAGTTGATGAATATTTGGGTAGATTTTCATTAGCATTTAATATTGCTTTTTTCAATTCCAAAAAGTTAAATTTTCACTTCTTAGCAGATATTTTAAAGTACAATATTAAGTTTATACAAAATGAGCAATTAAGCAAACACCATTATTTCACATTCTTCAAAAATACAAATTCATATTTATTCTTTTTTGGGTTTAGAGGTTTCTTCCTTTGGAGGTACTGAACCTGTAACGTTTTCATATCGCTCAGTGAAAGTCCGTTGTTCCCATGTTTCACAAATAAATTTGGTAGGCTTTTACATAATCCAAATAAAACTATTTGGGATTTTAAAAAACTTTCAACCAAGACCTCTGGCCAATGACTAGTGTGTGTCGAAAAAGGAAGGTTGTCGTGGGTCTTGCCTCTCCTGGCCAGAAAATCTGAGCCAGAGATTCAGCAAAACCCTGGGTAGATATTTTGATTATATAAATGTCTCTTTCCTCATTAAACTTAACACTTAAAATTATTTTATAAGTGTGGGCTTAGGGTTTCTTTTGTTATTCACTAGTTTTTCATATGATACTATCATTTTTGGAGGGTGCTTAAATTGTTCCAAATTTGCCCAATGGGAACACCTTAAAGCTAGCTTTGGTGTCTGTTAAAAGTTACCCTGTCATTCTTTTAGCTTGTCCTTATTTCCTGAGAAAAGATGTTCAGGGCTTTTATTCTTTTCTGGAAATGCTTCTTCCCTTAAATTCTACTTTGTTTATTAAGTGAATAATTAAAACTGTTTGCATTTGTGTAATGTTTATATCATTTATCTTACCTCAAGGATTTGCTTTTGACTTTCTCATGTTTTATATTTGACATGTATCTCAAAAACAGTAGATAGTTTGGCTTAAATGTAAACTTAAATTTGTAATCTTTGTCATTTATTGGGATTGTTTAGATCATTTATAAGTATATCTGGTAAAACATCATTTTACTATTTCTTTTTATTTTATTCACATATCTTAAATTCTTTATCTTTCCTTTCTTTCCTCCTGTGGATTTGAATATTTATCTATCATCTGCCCTCCTTTCTTCATATCTATCTATCTCTTTATATATTTTCCATTATTACCTTGTTAGTTTTACTTTCTTTAATTATTATCTTAATAGCTGCCCTAAAGATTTGAACATACATAATGGATATTTTAGAATCTGTTATAAACTAGTTTTGTAACAAATTCTCAGAAAATGCTTGGTCCTCAAAACATTTTAACCTATTATCTCAACTCCAATTCTCTTATCATTGTTAGTTTTGTATATAATATGAACACACAAGGCATTTTAGTATTTTTTTATCAATAGATTTTAAGATTTTACATACATTTCCCTGTGTTTCCTATCAGGTACTCTTCATTTCTTCATGTAATTGTATGTTTCCTTCAAGGATCATTTTTCATCCTGTATGAAGAAATCCCCTTAAAATATGTTTGTACAATTTTGCAGTTAGATTATCAGTGAATTTTATTAATTGTTTTTAAGTGAAGAAATCACTAGTGTTTTTTTTCTTTTTTTCTCTTTTTTGTTGTTAAAAATAGAGAAAACAAGACAAAAAGTAGAAAACACAATGAATTATCTTAAGACAAACATCTTTGTAACCATTAGCAAGGTCAAAAGTGCACCTTTACCAGCCACCCAGAATTTCCTTCCATGTGCCTCTCCTAATCAGAGCACTCAGTTTTCAAAGAATAATGACACATGTGTTCATGCAAGTACCTTTATGGTTTTATCATCCAAGCGTGTACTCCTTGACATTATAATTTAGTTTTATACACTTAAAAGGAATTGGCATGCATTTTCTTTTTGTTTTAACTTGTGGCTTCCCTTCTTTCAGTTTCCCTTGCAATTTTTCTCTTAGTGAGTTCAGACCATTTTACTTGTAGTGTCATAGTCAGGATCTTACTGACCATATGCTTGTGGTTCAGTGCATCATGTTTTTCTGTTCTTCGTATATCTTCAATTTGACAAACTGACTCAAAAGGGTGATCAGACACAGGTTCAGTTCTTTTAGCAAATCTGTTGTTGGTGGTGTGAACGTTCATTAGGAGGCACTTTTTTTTGCTGTTAGTATCCTTTGATGTTTATTATATAAATAACTAGGAATTTTCACTTGCTCGTTGGAATTATCCTATTTTATATCAACATTGTCAAATCATATTGCCATTGCATACTTTCATTTAGACCTAATTAAACCTTAGTTCTGTAGGTAATTCTCACCACTAATCCTACTTAAATGATTTGACTTATGATTTTGTGATTTTTTTACACCAGTGTTAATCTGTATCCAGTAGAAACTGTTACTTAGAACTTTGAATTTTGAACTCTTCTTGAGCTGGAAATGCTGTCTTCTCATGCTGAGCATGAGATCAAAAGAAAGCAGGAGTAGCAATATTCATATCAGACAAAATAGACTTTAAAATAAAGACCATTACAAGAGACAAGGAAGAACATTAAATAATTATCAAGGGATCATTCCAAGAAGACATAAAAATTATAAATATATATGCACTCAACATAGGAGCACCTCAGTACATGTGGCAAATGCTAACAATTATAAAAGGTGAAATTGAGAGTGACACAGTAATAGTGGGGGACTTTAACACCACTTTCACACCAAAGGATAGATCATGTGGACAGAAAGTTAATAAGTAAACAGTAGCCTTAAGTTACATATTGCAGCAGATGGACTTAATTGATATTTATGGGACATTCCATCCAAAAGCAGTAGAAATATACCTTTTTTTTCCTCAAAGGCACAGGGAAAATTCTCCAGGATAGATCACATCTTGGTTTATACATCATATCTTGATAAATTTAAGAATACCAAAATTGCATCAAGTACCTTTTCTGACCACAGTGACATAAGATTAGATATCAACTACATGAAAGAAAATTGTAAAAAAGACAATTGGAGGCTAAACCATATGCTTCTAAATAACCAAGAAATTATTTAAAAATCAAAGAGGAAATTAAAAAAAGAAATACCTAGAAACGAATGACAGCAAAACACAACTCAAAACATGTGGGATGCAGTAAAAACAGTGAAAGAGGGAAGGTTATAGCAATACAAGTCCACCTCAAAGAAATGAGAAAATCTCAAACAACCTAATCTTATACCTAAAACAACTAAAAAAAAAAAAAAAGAAGAAGAACAGCAACAAAAAAACAAAGTTATTAGAAGGAAAGTTATCATAAAGATCAAAGCAGAAATAATTGGAAAAAAAAAGAAGGAAACAATAGCAACAATCAGTAAACCTAAAAGCTGGTTCTTTGTGAAGATAAAACTGAGAAACCACTAGCCAGACTCATCAAGAAAAACAGCAGCTCATACAACTCAATATCAGAAAACAAATATCTCAATCAAAAAATGGGCATAAGACCTGAGCATACCTTTATCTAAAGAAGACATAGAGATGTCCAATAAACACGTGAAAAGATGGTCAATATTGCTCATTACTAGAGAAATGCAAATCAAAACTATATTGAGGTCCAAATGGCCATCATAAAAAAATGTACAAACAATAAATACTGGAGAGGATGTAGGGGAAAAAAGGGATTCCCCTTGCACTGTTTGTGGGAATGTAAATTGATACAGTCATTATAGAGAACAGTATGGAGATTCTCTAAAATCTAGGAATAAATGTACCTGGATGGCATCACTGACTCGATGGACGTGAGTTTGAGTGAACTCTGGGAGTTGGTGATGGACAGGGAGGCCTGGCGAGCTGCGATTCATGGAGTTGCAAAGAGTCAGACACAACTGAGCGAGTGAACTGAACTGAAATCTACGATTTACCCCAACAATCCCACTACTCTGCATATAACCTGAGAAAACCACAATTCAAAAAGACATATATAGCCAATATTCAGAACAACTCTATTTTCAATAGCCAGGACATTGAAGCAACGTAGATGTCCATCAGCGGTTGAATGGATAAAGAAGATATTTTACATATATGCAAGGGAATACTTCTCAGCCGTAATAGGAATGAATTTGAATCCGTTTTAGTGAGGTGTATGAACCTAGAGCCTGTCATACAGAGTGAAGTTAGTCAGAAAGATAATAGAAAATATTGTATAACACATGTATATGGGATCTAGGAAAATGGTACTGATTTTGTTGAGAAGGAATGGAGACTCAGACACAGAGAACAGATTTGTGGACACGGCAGGAGGAGGAGGTGGGATGAATTGAGAAAGTAGCATTGAGATATCTACACTATTATGTGTATCATAGTAGGAAGCTGCTATGTAACACAGGGAGCCCAGCCTGGTGCTCTGTGATGACCTAAAGGGAAGGGATTTTGGAGAGAGGAAGTTCAGGAAGGAGGGGATTTATATATAATTATGACTGATATGCATTGTTGTATAGCAGAAACCAACACAACATTTTAAAGTGGTTTTTCTCCAGTTTGAAAAAAAAGTTAATATTTATCTCACATAAAGGAAAATGTCACTGATATCAACCCATATTTCCTAGTAAAGTCCTCCTGAATAAATTTAGTCCTTTTTTTTTAATCTTCACATGATAAAACTTGTCACTAATCACAGAATGAATAGCCAGCAATGACATGGTTAAAGTAGTTCCTTAAACTATTATTTTTGTAATTATGACTTAATATTAAATGTTTTAATTAAAGTGTGAAATAACTAAATCTAATTTTTAAAATTGATGGAGTTTAGTCGTATTTATATTTTATGTGTGATAATTCCAGAGATATAATCAAGATGTTCTTTTTTATGGTAATGGATTTAGGTTCATCCTAAAAATAAAGGATCCCCCCAAAATGAATGAAATCCCCTTATATGAAATACTCTGTCTTAAGCAAGAATATTGGAAGTCAATTTACTTCTCTTTGTGGTGTGTGTGTTTGTGTGTACATCTATAACCATCTCATTTATATATAATGATATAAGATCTAGACAAAATCTTCAGATTTTCTATGTATATTCTTATAATTAAGTGAATTTGAAATCATTGATTAGGAAAAAAACTATATAATGAGTTATATGACAGTACTCTTATGTTTTACCCTAGATGAAAAGATCCATGGATTCTCTGGTAATCCCATTGTTTAACTCCCATTTAGGAGTTGTTTACCAATGTAAATCTGTAATTTTGGTTGTTTGTGTGTGTGTGTGTGTGTGTGTGTGTGTGTATGTGTATTTGTGTGTGCTTGCATGTGCCAACCAATGCACTTGCCCATACTTACACTTGGCATCCTTTATGCAGGTTAAATATGTATCTTCCTAAACGGAAACTTTTTTTTTTTTAACCTAAGTTTATCTTAATATTGTGTCTGCAGTATTCAATTTATCTAATCTTCTTGTCTAATCCTTGGACACTCTCCTCTGTATATCACTGCTGCTGCTGCTAAGTTGCTTCAGTCGTGTCTGACTCTGTGTGGCCTCATAGACAGAAGCCCAGGAGGCTCCCCCGTCCCTGGGATTCTCCAGGCAAGAACACTGGAGTGGGTTACCATCTCCTCCAATGCTTGAAAGTGAAAAGTGAAAGCGAAGACGCTCAGTCGTGTCCGACTCTTCGCGACTCCATGGACTGCTGCTGGTGCTGCTGCTAAGTCGCTTCAGTCGTGTCCCACTCTGTGCGACCCCACAGATGGCAGACCACCAGGTTCCCCTGTCCCTGGGATTCTCCAGGCAAGAACACTGGAGTGGGTTGCCATTTCCTTCTCCAGTGCATGAAAGTGAAAAGTGAAAGTGAAAGTCATTCAGTCGTGTCTGACTCTCAGTGACCCCATAGACTGCAGCCTACCAGACTCCTCCTCCTATGGGATTTTCCAGGCAAGAGTACTGGAGTGGGGTGCCATTGCCTTCTCCCCATATCACTGCTACTCAGGTTTAATTCTAATTTAATAACTTATATAAAGAATGTGCTGTAGTCCACATGAGCTCTTTTTCTTCATGATTTTCATTTAGACAAATGAATGTGAGATAGAGTGATTGTTCTGGCCTTCCACAATATATTAAACCTTCATGAACATTTTTCTCATAACAGAGTTCATTTGCTTGGTGCAATCAACAGATGAATGTTCTTTACAGTATAGCTCTTGTGAAGCAGTTTAACAATTAGTTGATTTAAAAATCAAGACTATTTCCATTCTGTTATTTTCAGCATGATTTATTCCTACAGGGAAAAAACAGGTATTTATCCAGTTAGCTCAAGTATAAAACAAAGCAAAACGTCCAATGACTTGATTGTGAATTGCAGTTTATTTTTTGTGTGTAAAGGTTTACAACAAACAGTGTTTTGTTTTCTAATAAAATTAACAGTTTACATACTTTTTCAAGTAACTTAAAACTTTCACATTTGTGGAGAAAATTTTTTTTCTAACAGTTTTCTATTTATGAGATAAGGACATTTAATGCTATATAATTATGTTAAAGCATTCTCCTGTCCACATATTTATGTATGTTCCTTGTGCCAGTGATTATTGTAATCAGGTGTGTAGGTACTTCTAAAAATTCAGTATTGTTGATATTCAGGAAAAGATGTTTTAGGATACTGGTTGCAATTTTTTTTTAAGTGGCTGTTTCTGGGTGTATATAATTACCAAATATTAATATTTCTCTTTCCTCAAAATTGTAACTCTTTGTGGCCTGCTGTTGGGGAGTGTTTAACAGGAGGATTCCTACATGCTGTTTCTCACAAGTCCTTTGTTTCTTTTCAAGCGGAGCAGCACGGGAACCAAGGTTGTTGTATGAGACAGGCTTGAGTTTCCTTTAGTAAACATTTTCTTTATGACAAAACTGCTTAGTCTCCATCTCCTTTCTTGAGATATGGATGGTCTTCCGACCTTGTTACCATTATTAATCCCTTGTTCCCATTATTAATCCCTTGTTCCTTTGGTAATGGTTACTATATTCTTGGTTTTCTGATCTTTATCATAGTCATAAGAAACTTCTTATGCCACAGTTTATATATACTTTGAGAAAAATCATTAAAGCACCTTTGCTCCATCAGATCTTGGGTCTCTGTGTTTCTCTCTCTCTCTCTCTCTCTCTCTCTCTCTCTCTCTCTCGGTCTGCCTTCACCCTGCCTCGAGAGGGCGCCCAGTGCCTTCGTAAGATAGCCAAGTCCTGTGTCAAGGACTTTATTGGTTTTCTGCATAAACCAGGGAGTATCACCCTCTTTCTGTCTTTCATTTTCTTATCATCACCTCCGGACCACCAGGTCCTGGTCCAGTAAAGGACCCCGACAGCCTGCACAGAATAATATGCAACTATGCATTTTCCAAAGAATTATAAAAGTTTTATGTTATGATTTAAGGTATCAGCTAAGACCTAAACTTGAGTTTGAGCAAACTTCAGGAGATAGTGAAGGACAGGGAAACCTGCTATGCTGCAGTCCACAGGGGTTGCAAAGAATCAGACATAACTTAGCAACTAGACAAAACAACAATGAACACATTTTATTTAAATCAATAAGATTAATCACTTGGTTGATAGTTAATAATCCCACCCTCTGGTAAAAATTAGTATTTTTTCTATGAGATGAACTATCATAATTTATCTGTAAATTTCTTATTATGCCAGTTTGCACTTTTTATGAGGAAGCTTCCACAAACCTCTTATCCTTATTCCTTAGAAGGCAGAGAGAATGAAAACCATAATCATGGAAAACTAACCAAACTGACTGCACGGATCACAGCCATGTCTAATTCAAATGAAACTATGAGCAATGCCATGTAGGGCCACCCTAGACAGATGGGTCATGCTGGAGAATTCTGACAAAATGTGGCCCACTCGAGAAGGGAATGGCAAACTACTTCAGTATTCTTCCCTTGAGAACCCCATGAACAGTATGAAAAGGCGGAATGATATCACCCTGACTCCCCAGGTTGGTAGATGCCCAATATATACTGGGAAAGAGTGGAGAAATAACTCCAGAAGGAATGAAGAGACAGAACCAAAGTGAAAACAAGCCCAGTTGTGGATGTGGAGATGGATTGAAGATGGAAGTAAAGTTCGATGTGGTAAAGAATAATATTGCATAGGAAAATGGAATGTTAGGTTCATGAATCAAGGTAAATTGGAAGTGGTCAGACAGGAGATGGCAAGAGTGAACACTGACATTTTAGGAATCAGTGAATTAAAATGGACTGGACTGGGTGAATTTAATTAGGATGACCATTACATCCACTACTGTGGGCAAGAATCACTTAGAAGAAAAGGAGTAGCACTCATAGTAAACAAAAGAGTTCAAAATCCAGTACTTGTTTACCACCTCAAAAATTTCAGATTAATCTCTGTTCACTTCCAAGACAACCCATTCAGTACCACAGTAATCCAAGTCTATGCCCAAACCACTAATGCCAAAGAAGCTGAAGTCAAATGGTTCCTTGATGACCTATAATATCTTCTAGATCTAACATCCAAAAAAAAAAAAAAAAAAATTCTTTTCATCATCAGAGACTGGAAGAATGCAAAAGTAGGAAGTCAAAAGATATCTGGAGTAACAGGCAAATTTGGCCTCAAAGTACAGAATGAAGCAGGGCAAAGGCTAACAGCCAAGAGAACACACTGGTCATAGCAAACACTTTCTTCAAAAACACAAGAGAAGACTCTACATGTGGACATTAGCAGATGGTCAATATAAAATCAGATTGATTATATTCTTTGCAGCCCCAAATGGAGAAGCTCTATACATTCAGCAAAAACAAGACCAGGATCTGACTGTGGTTCCGATCATGAACTCCTTATTGTCAAATTCAGACCTAAATTGAAGAAAATAGGGAAAACCACTAGACCATTCAGGTACGACCTAAATCAAATTCCTTACAATTATACAGTGAAAGTGACAAAAAGATGCAAGGGATTAGATCTGATAGACAGATTGCCTGAAGAACTATGGACAGAAGTTCATGACATTGTACAGGAGGTAGTGATCAAAACCATCCCCAAGAAGAAAAAATCCAAAAAGTCAAAATGGTTGTTGGAGGAGGCCTTATAAATAGCTGAGAAAAGAAGAGAAGTGAAAGGCAGGGGAGAAAAGGAAAGATATAAGCATCTGATAAGGAATTCTGAAGAATAGGAAGGAAAGTAAAGAAAGCCTTGCTAAGTGAACAATGCAAAGAAATAGAGGAAAACAACAGAATGGGAAAGACTAGAGATTTCTTCACAAAAATTAGAGACACCAACAAAAAATTTCATGCAAAGATAGGCACAATAAAGGATAGAAATGTTATGGACCTAACAGAAGCAGAAGATATTAAGAAGAGGTGGCAAGAATACACAAACTATACAAAAAAAGATCATAATGACCCAGATAACCACGATGGGGTGATCACTCAATTAGAGCCAGACATCCTGGAATGCAAAGTCAAGTGGGCCTGAGGAAGCATCACTATGAACAAAGCTAGTAGAGGTGATGATATTCCAGCTGAACTATTTCTAATCCTAAAATATATGCTCTGAGAGTACTGCACTCAATATGCCAGCAAATGTGGAAAACTCTGCAGTGGCCACAGGACTGTAAAAGGGCAGTTTTCATTCCAATCCCAAAGAAAGGCAATGCCAAAGAATGTTCAAACTACCGCACAATTGCACTCATCTCACACACTATCAATGCTCAAAATTCTCTAAGCTGTCTTCAACAATATGTGAACTGAGAACTTCCAGATGTTCAAGCTGGATTTAGAAAAGGCAGAGAAACCAGAGATCAAATTGCCAACATACATTAGATCATAGAAACAGCAAGAGAATTCTGAAAAAAAAAAATCTATTTCTGCTTTATTGACTACATGAAAGCCTTAGACTGTGCAGTCACAGCAAACTGGAAGATTCTTCAGTTCATTTCAGTCACTCAGTTGTGTCCGACTCTTTGTGACCTCGTAGNACATTAGATCATAGAAACAGCAAGAGAATTCTGAAAAAAAAAAATCTATTTCTGCTTTATTGACTACATGAAAGCCTTAGACTGTGCAGTCACAGCAAACTGGAAGATTCTTCAGTTCATTTCAGTCACTCAGTTGTGTCCGACTCTTTGTGACCTCGTAGACTGAGGCACTTCAGCTTCCGTGTCCATCATCAACTCCCAGAGCTTGCTCAAACTCATGTCCATCGACTCAGTAATGCCATCCAGCCATCTCATCCTCTGTCATCCCCTTCCCCTCCCATCTGCAATCTCTCCCAGAATCAGGGTCTTTTCCAATGAGTCAGTTCTTTGCATCAGGTGGCCAAAGTATTGGAGTTTCAGCCTTAGAATCAGTTCTTCCAATAAATATTCAGGACTGATTTCCTTTAGGATGGACTGGTTGGATCTCCTTGTAGTCCAAGGAATTCTTAANCAGAATCAGGGTCTTTTCCAATGAGTCAGTTCTTTGCATCAGGTGGCCAAAGTATTGGAGTTTCAGCCTTAGAATCAGTTCTTCCAATAAATATTCAGGACTGATTTCCTTTAGGATGGACTGGTTGGATCTCCTTGTAGTCCAAGGAATTCTTAAGAGTCTTTTCCAACATAACAGTTCAAATGCATCAGCTCTTCGACACTCAGCTTTCTTTATAGTCCAACTATCCCATCCATACATGACTACTGAAAAAACCATTGCCTTGACTAGATGGACCTTTGTTGGTAATGTCTTTGCTTTTTAATATGCTATCTAGGTTGGTCATAACTTTTCTTCCAGTGAGCAAGCGTCTTTTAATTTCATGGCTGCAATCACCATCTGCAGTGATTATGGAGCCCCAAAAATAAAGTTACTGTTTCCACTATTTCCCCATCTAATTGCCATGAAGTGATGCCATGATCTTAGTTTTTTGAATGCTGAGTTTTAAGCCAGTTTTTTCACTTTGTTATTTCACTTTCATCAAGATGCTCTTTAGTTCTTCTTGGCTTTCTGCCATAAGGGTGGTGTCATAATTTTCCACAGTTTACTGTGATCCACACAGTCAGTCTTTGGCGTACTCAATAAAGCAGATGTTTTCTTGGAACTCTCTTGCTTTTTGATGATGCAACGGATATTGGCATTTTGGTCTCTGGTTCCTCTGCCTTTTTTTAAATCCAGATTGAACATCTGGAAGTTCACAGTTCACAAACTGTTGAAGCCTGGCTTGAAGAGTTTAAAGCATTACTGTGCTAGTGTGCCGGGGTCCAGCCCCGGTGGATCCAGGGTGATTCGAAGTGTGGATGGAGTCAGCATCTTAGAAGTATTTATTTATTAATAGAAGATTAGATTAGGAAGAAGTAGTGTAGTAGGAAAATTAAGTGGAGAAAAGAGGCTGAATAACTTGGTTTACGTGGAAAGCCAATAAAACCTCGAGACAAGAGGTTTGCACCATCTACGTGGGCCACCGGCACCCACTTGAATCTCTAAGGGTGCCCCACCTTGGGCTCCCTTTCACGCAGGACTTAAAAAGCCAGGGCAAGTAAGTAGACATGGCGAGCCTCCACGCCCCAGATGGGAATTCAGCCAGAAATTAGAGTAAAGGGAGAAAGAGAAAGAGACACGGGGAAACCAGTCCTCCCAATGACTGGCTCCGGCTCCTATTGTCCTTCAAGGCTTTTTATACCTTTTCTGATTGTACATAGAGATCAAGGGGTAATACAAATTTATGCAGTGTTAGCAGCCCAAACTCTTATCAAAAATCAGGCTTTTCACTCTGCATACCTAGCTGTATACGCAAGTCTTAGGTGATTTACATCATCTTCAGGCCAAAAGGTCCAATTAACATTTTATGGCTCTTTTCTGATAAGGGTTTGTTAACCAGAAGACTTACTTGTGTTAAAAGTGTTGTTCTTCCCAAAGTCTGGTGCCATTCCCAGAAAGCACTAAATAAAGTTACATTCTTACATAGCAATTTGTAACAAGAGGAGTACAGTGATTTATAACAAAGGAAAGGTAATTAACTCAAAAGTCTAGCATTGCTAACATCAAAACTACTATATATCTTTTCCCATATCCCGTTTACATTGATTAACATCTTCCTGGGTGCCCAAAGAATAAGGAGGTCTGGCAGCTACCATTGAGTCAACAGTGAAATCCTGTCACCAATGGGATTTTTAGCCCTATAACTTTAAGATACTTCAAGCTTTGTGCCCCTCGCAGTTGGGGGCTGTAAGCAATTCACAAGCTGTAAAAAGGTTTGGGAAACTTAGGTAAATGAAAACATTTAAGTCAGAGGGTTGACAGAGGGGGTTGAATTGAAACACTCCTTTCAAATGCAGAAGACTAAAGCCCAGAATTAACTTTTTCCAGAGAATGTCAGAAGAATTAGAAAAGGTGCAATGTCAGGCAGAATTCTTATTTTCTAGGTACACGCTCAGGAAATGCCAGGGAGAAACTCCGAGACTCGAATCGTCCTTGCCCATCGAGTCTGCCACATGACAATGTCACGGGTGGAATCCTCACGCTGGCTCCTGGCAGCAGGCATATTTGGGTTTCCTTATTTTTGGGGGTGTAGATGCTCAGGGAAACTCAGGGGGAATCTCTGAAATCCGAATCGCCTTGCCCATCGGATTTCTGCCACGTGACCATTTCACGGGTGGGATTCCCATGCTGGCTCCCGGCACTAGTGTGTGAGGTGAGTCCAATTGTACAGTTTGAGCATTCTTTTGACATTGCCTTTCTTTGGTATTGGAATGCCAAACATTCTTTGTTATTGCCTTTCTTTGGGATTGTATTGGAAAATTCTTAAAGAGATGGGAATATCAGACTATCTTACCTGCCTCCTGAGAAATCTATATGCAGGTCAAGAAGCAACAGTTAGAACAGGGCATAGAACAATAGACTGGTTCCAAATTTGGAAAGGAGTATGTCAAGGCTGTATATTGTTACCCTGCTTATTTAACTTGTATGCAGAGTACATCATGCAAAATGCCAGGCTGGATGAAGCAGAAGCTGGAATCAAGAATTCCGGAAAAAATACCAGTAACCTAAGATGTGCCGATGACACCACCCTCTGTTAGAAAGCACTTGGATGGTAGCTGTGGTATAAAATAAATATTTCAGTTTAAATGTTAATTGTGAGGACCCCATAAGAAAACCACTGGTATAAGTCAACAAGATAGTTGTATGCATGTGTCTTTGTTGTTGTTGTTCAGCCACCATGTCATGTCGTGACCCCATAGACTGCAGCATGCCAGGCTTCCCTGTTCTTCACCACCTCCTGGAGTTTGCCCAAGTTCATGTCCCTTGAATCTGTGATTCCATCCAACCATCTCATCTTCTGTCACCCTCTTCTCTTTTTGCCTTCAATCTTTTCCAGCATCATGGTCTTTTCTAATGAGTCTGCTGTTCACATAAGGTGGCCAAAGTATTGGAGCTTCAACTTCAACATCAATTCTAAGAAAGAGTATTCGGGGTTGCTTTCCTTTAGGGTTACCTGGTTTTATCTCCTTGCTTTTCAAGGGATTCTCAAGAGTCTTTTTCCAGAATCACAGTTCAAAAGCATCAGTTATTCAGTGTTCTGGCTTCTTTGGCTTCCCTGATAGTGCAGTTGGTAAAGAATTCACCTGCAGTGCAAGAGACCCCAGTTTGATTCCTGGGTCAAGAAGATTCACTGGAGAAGGGATAGGGTGCCCACTCTGGTATTTTTGTCCTTCTCTTGTGGCTCAGCTGTTAAAAAATCTTCCTATACTGAGGGAAACCTGGGTTTGATCTCTGGGTTGGGAAGATCACCTGGAGAAGGGAAAGGCTATCCATTCCAGTATTCTGACCTGGAGAACTCCATGGACTATTATATAGTACACAGGGTCACAAACAGTCAGACACACTTGAGTGACTTTCACTTCACTGCCTTTATTTTCCAGCTGTCACATCTGTACATGACTATTGGAAAGACCATAGATTTGACTATATGGACCTTTGTCAGCAAAGTGATGTCTCTGCTTTTAAACACAGTGTCTAGATTTGTCATAGTTTTCCTGCCAAGAAGCAGTCTTCTAATTTCCTGGCTGCAGGTCACCATCCACATTGATTTTAGAGCCCAAGAAGAGGAAATTGGTCACTGCTTCCACCTTTTCCCCTTCTATTTGCCATGAAGTGATGGGACCAGATGACATGATCTTAATTTTTTTTTTTTTTAATATTGAGTTTTAAGCCAGCTTTTTCACTCTTCTCCTTCACCTTCATAAAGAGGCTCTTTAGTTCCTCTTTGCTTTCTGCCATTAGAGTCTGCATGTCTGAGGTTGTTGATATTTCTCCCTGCAATCTTGATTCCAGCTTCTGCTTCATCCAGCCTGGCATTTTTGCATGATGTGCTCTGCATATAAGATATCTAAACAAAGTGACAATAAATAGCCTTGTGATACTCCTTCCTCAGTCCTGAGCTAGCCAGTTGTTCCATACAGGGTTCTAACTTGCTTCCTTAATGGCATACAAGTTTCTCAGGAAGAGAGGTAAGATCGTCTGATATTCCCATCTCTTTAAGAGTTTTCCACAGTTTGTTATGATCCACATGGTCAAAGGCTCTAGTGTAGTCAGTGAAACAGAGGTAGATGTTTTTCTGGAATTCCTTTGCTTTGTATGATCCAGCAAATGTTAGCAATTTGCTCTCTAGTTTCTCTGCTTTTTCTAAACCCAGCTTGAATGTCTGAAAGCTCTCAGTTCGTGTAATGCTGAAGCCTAGCTTGGAGGGTTTTGAGCATAATCTTAGTAGCCTTGGAGATGAATACAATTGTCCAGTGGTTTGGACATTCTTTAGTACTGCCCTTCTTGGGAATTGGGATGAAGATTGAACTTTTCCACTCCTGTGGCCACTGCTGGGTTTTCCAATTTGCTAACATATTGAGTGCAGTGCTTTAGTAGCATCATCTTTTAAGATTTTAAATAGCTCAGCTGGAGTTCTGTCACCTCTACAGCTTTATTGGCAGCAGTGCTTCCTCACACCTGCCGGGGTCCAGCCCCGGCAGGATCTGGGGAATTCGGAGCGAGGACGGAGTTGGCAAGGAAAAACTTATTTATTTATTAATATAAGATTAGATTAGGACGAAATAGTATAGTAGGAAAACTAGTGGGGAAAAGAGGCTGAATAACTTGGTTTACATGGAAAGCCAATAAAGTTCCAGACAAGGAGATTGCACCATCTACGTTGGGCCACCGGCGTCCGTTTGTATATCAGAGAGTGCCCCACCCTGGGGGCTCTCTCTTATGGATCTTAGAAGCTGGGTCAAGTAAGTAGACGTGGTGAGCCTCCACATCCCAGATGAGAATTCAGCTTGAAAATAGAGTAAAGAGGGGACACGGGGCAGGGGGAGGGGGTGGAGGGGCACAGCATCAGTGCAAGACTCCAAAAACTATTTTGCAAAATCAGCCCATATACCCCAAGTTGTACATAATGGAATATGCAGAGTTATGCAGGGGCGGCAGTCCTGACCCTCATTGAGAGAAGGCTTTCTTTTTGCATACCCTCCCATATACAAAAGGTCTCAGGTGGTTTACATTATCTTCTGGCCAAGAGGCCTGTTAACATTATTATGGCTCTCTTCCTGGACAATTGTCTATCAACCAGAAAACTCCTTTTCCCTAGAAGTGTTTTTTCTTCACTCTGCATTACCCTCAAAATACTAAATAAAGTTACATTCCTGTAGAACAAAGGTGCGGTGGGTTATAACTAAGAAAGTACTTAACTCAAAGATCTAATATTGCTAATACCAGGTCTGCTACCTGTTTTTTTATATACCAACTATATCTTACAAATAAAAAATATGAAAATTTGGCAGCAAGTATTGGCTCAACAAATGAAACCTTTAATCAGTCCTATTTTAATGATTTTGACTCCTCAGAAGCCCTTACATTCCTAGGATGTTTTAAGCTTCCTGTGCCTCCCGAGGTCAGGAGGCCTCGAACAATCACATGCGCAGCTGACGAGTCCTGCAGGCAGGCTAGAAAGCCATGAGAGGGGTTTTTGGATTGAAACACTTCTTTCAAATGCAGAAGACTAAAGCCCTGAGTTGACTTTTTCCAGAGAATATCAGAAGAGTGGAAAAGCAGGCTGTTTCTTATTTTTTGGGGTACATGCTCAGGAAATGCCAGGGGGGAAACTTGAGATTTGACTCGTCTTTGACCATCAAATCTCTGCCGTGTGACCTTGTCATGGGTGGGATTCCTCACGCTGGCTCCTGGCACACACCCACTTGACTTCACACTCCAGAATGTCTGGCTCTGAGTGAGAGATCACCATTGTGGTTATCTGGGACTTAAGATCCTTTTTGTACTGTTCTTCTGTGTATCCTTTCCATCTCATCTTTTATCTCTTCTGCTTCTATTAGGTCTTTACTGTTTCTGTCCTTTATTGTGCCCATCTTTGCATGAAATATTCCTTTGATTTTTCCAGTTTGCTTGAAGATATTACTAGTCTTACCCTTTCTTTAGTTTTTCTCTGTTTCTTTGCATAGTTCATTGAAGAAGGCATTGTCTCTCCTTGCTTTTCTGTGGAACTCTGCATTTAGTGAGTGTACCTTTCCCTTTCTCCCTTGCTTTTTGCTTCTCTTCTTTCCTCCGCTCTTTGTAAAGACAACCAGTTTGCCTTCTTTGTCAGAAAACCACTTTATCTTCTTGCATTTTGTTTTCCTTGGGATAGTGTTGTTCGCTGCCTCCTCTACAATATGATGGACTTCTGTCCTCAGCTCTTCAGGCACTCTGTTTACTAGATCTAATCTCTTGATTCTATTTGTCAGCTCCACTGTATATTTATGGGGGATTTCATTTAAGTCATATCTGATTGGCCTAGTGGTTTTCCCTGCTTTTTGTAGTTTAATCCTGATTTTTGCTGTGATGATGATCTGACCCACAGTCAGCTCCAGGTCTTGTTTCTGCTGAATGTATACAGCTTCTCCGTCTTTGTCTACAAAGAGTGTAATCAATCTGATTTCGGTATGACCGTTTGGTGAAATCCATGTGTAAGGTCATCTCTTGTATTGTTGAAAAAGAATGTTTGCTATGACTGGCATGTTCTCATGGCAGAATTCTGTTAGCTTTTTCCCTGCTTCATTTTGTACTTTGAGGCCAAACTTGCCTGTTACTCCAAGAATCTCTTGACTTCCTACTTTTGTCTTCCAGACCCCTATAATGAATAAGACTTTTTTTTTTTTTTTTTTTTTTTTTTTTTTTTTTTTGGAGA
>SJYA01000868.1:853248-953401 GCA_006410615.1 Neotragus moschatus
TTTTTTTTTTTTTTTTTTTTTTTGCTATTAGTTCTAGGAGATATTCTAGGTCTTCATAGAACTTATCAACTTCAGCTTCTTCATAGAGTTGCATTACTATGATGTTGAATGGGTTGCTCTGGAAATGAACTGAGATCATTCTGTCATTTTTAAGGTTGCATGCAAGTACTGCATTTCAGACTCTTTTGTTGATTATGAGGGCTACTCCATTTCTTCTAAGGGTTTCTTGCCCACAGTAGTAGATATAATAGTCATCTGAATTAAATTCACCTATTCCCATCTATTTTAGTTCACTGATTCCTAATATATCAATGTTTATTTACTCTTGCCATCTCCTGCTTAACCATGTCCAATTTACCTTGATTCATGATCCTAACATTTCAGGTTCCTATGGAAAACTCTTCTTTTCAGCATTGGATTTTACTTTCATCACTAAGCACATGCAAAACTGAGGGTCATTTCTGGTTTGGCCTTGCCACTTCATTCTTTCTGGAACTATTAGTTGTTGTTCTCTGCTCTTTCCCAGCAGCATATTGGACATCTTCCAGCCTGGGGGACTCATTTTTTTGTGTCATATCTTTTAGCCTTTTTATACAGTTCATGGGGTTCTCATGGTTATTACACTGGAGTGGTTTGCCATTCCTTCCTCCAATGGATCACGTTTTGTCAGAGCTCCATGCTATGACCCGTCCATCTTTACTTAGAAGCAAATCTGAGTTGATGATATACATTTGGAATTTATCATCATATGGATGGGATTTAAACCCAAAGAACAGAGTAAATAATCTAATAGAAGAGTGAAGATAGACAGATGAAGAAGGCCTGGAATTGTACTGACGAGATATTGCATATCTGAGAATCTAAGAAGAAGAGAAAAAAGGGGGAATGTGGTGTCAAAGAATCGGAAGAGCCTGCTTCAAAAAGGAGGAAATGGGCAATTCTGTTCAATGCTACTGGGTAGTCTGATATAATGAAAGCTGAAATGTGACCACTTAATTTAGCAATATGAAGGTCACTGGTGACATTGTTAAAAGCAATTTCAGGGCTGTGTGTCAGGAGGCATATTAGATGTTCATATTTAGTAGATGCTTAGCTAAAATTTTAATGGCTTCATGTTAATCTTCTGTTGAGAGAGCAGAGTATCCTCAGCCACCCATATTGCTGAAAAGCCATTGTCTCTTAAGACAAACTTGTTTTAATGGCTCAGAGGCCCTTCTTCCAGATATTCAAGCTGAATTTAGAAAAGCCACAAGAACCAGAGATCAAATTGCCAACATCTGTTGGATCATCGAAAAAAGCAAGAGAGTCCCAGAAAAATATCTACTTCTGCGTTATGGACTATGCCAAAGCCTTTGACTCTGTGGATCACAACAAACTGTGGACAATTCTTCAAGAGATGGGCATACCAGACCACCTTACCTGCCTCCTGAGAAATCTGTATGCAGGTCAAGAAGCAACAGTTAGAACCAGACATTGAGCAACAGACTGGTTCCAAATTTGGAAAGAAGTATGTCAAGGCTGTATATTGTCACCCTGTTTATTCAACTTATATGCACAAACTTATATAAGTTTAACTTATATAACAACTTTCATCATGTGAAATGCTGGGCTGGATGAAGCACAAGCTGGAATCAAGATTGCTAGGAGAAAGATAAATAACCTCAGATATGCAGATGATACCACCTTTATATCAGAAAGCCAAAAGAAACTGAAGAGCCTCTTGATGAAAGTGAAAGAGGAGAGTGAAAAAGTTGGCTTAAAACTCAACATTCAAAAACTTAAGATCATGGCATCTGTCCCATTACTTCATGGCAAATAGATGGGGAAACAATGGAAACAGTGACAGACTTTATTTTCTTGGGCTCCAAAATCACTGCAGAAGGTGACTGCAGCCATTAAATTAAAAGATGATTGCTCTGTGGAAGAAAAGCTATGACCAACTTAAACAGGATATTAAAAAGCAGAAACAGAGACTTGACTTTGGCAACAAAAGTCTATTTAGTTCAAGCTATGGTTTTTCCGGTAGTCATGTATGGATGTGAGAGTTGGACCATAAAGAAAGCTGAGCACTGAAGAATTAATGCTTTTGAACTGTGGTGTTGAAGAAGACACAAGAGTCCCTTGGACTGCAAACAGATGAAACCAGTCAGTTCTAAAGGAAACCAGTCCTAGATATTCATTGGAAGGACTGATGCTGAAATTGAAGCTCCAGTACTTTGGCCACCTGATGCGAAGAACTGTCTCACTGAAAAAGACCCTGATTCTGGGAAAGATTGAAGGTGGGAGGAGAAAGGGATGACAGAGGAAGAGATGGTTGGATGGCATTACCAACTCGATGGACATGAGTTTGAGCAAGCTCTGGGAGTTGCTGATGGACAGAGTAGCCTGCTGTGCTTTGGTCCATGGGTCGGAAAGAGTCAGACACAGCTGAGCAACTGAACTGAACTGAACTGAGGCCCAAATTGCTGGCTTACATGCAACTCAGTAAACCTTACTGTGAGAATTCCACACTATCATCTTCCTTCTGAGTGAGGGTTTGTGTTAAAATCCACAAGAAGGATTGGAGTGCTGAAGAATATGAGTACTGGCTGAGTTTCTCTTTGAGAGTGTTATACATTTGCTCACTTGATACATTTTGCTTTGGTCTGAGGACCATCTTGCCTCCTGACAGGACAAAGGTTGGGAGGGCCCTGATTCTGTCTGATTCAGATTTTTACTTCTTGACCTCTGCATTGCTTTTGTTGGGTGCATGGGTTCTCCTGGGTTATTTGGTACATGTCCTTATTCCCATTTCTTTAAAATTAACGACCAAGGATAGGCTTATTTTTTAATTTTCCCAGAGCCTAATATATTCTATGCTGAAATATAAAAGAGTCCTAGAAAGAATGAAAGTAGATTTTGTAACCAAAGTGGATTAGGTTGGGACACTATACATCAATTTTCCCATCTTTAAACAAGAATACTAATACCTACCTTATGGAGTTATGATAAAGATTTAAAGTAGTGTGTGACAAGTGCTTAGAACAAAGAAAATGAAAGTGAAAGTGTTAGTCTCTCAATTGTGTCTGATTCTTTGTGACCCCATGGACCATAGTCTGTCAGTGGGAATTCCAGGCAAGAAAACTGCAAGAGGTTGATGTGGGGAGAGAGCAAATTAGCCAAGATGGCTGTTCAGGCTCACTCACCTCACATTTTGTAAATACTACGTAACAGCTGAGGTAGTTTGTCGCACTGCACATTGCAACATGAGGTACTTGTTTGGTCATAGGCTACTTTGAGCTGTAATATATGCACACTGATACATGAGCTCCACCTAAAAAGCAGCAGGCATACTGCTGCATCACAGCTGTGTCTGCTGAGTCAGCCATGAGAAGAGAGAATATAGTGTGTCTACTGCTACAGCTGCTGCATCAACCAGGAGTGAATACTGTTATGGCCTCTGTGCCGGCCAGGAGAGAGGTTTATGTTGTTTTAGGTTATGCTATGGCTGCTGCTTTGTCTTCTGTGTCAGCCAGGAAAGAATAAATGTGTCTGCAGTTCCTACCTCTCCTCCAGTCTTCTTCCAGCCTTTTACTTTGTGCTTTGCCTGCTATAGGTTCAGCCAACAGTACAGACAGTCTGAACAGCAAGACAGTTAGCACTGTGAGTAGCATCAGCAGTACACTTGCCATTCCAACATCCAAGGGACCTTCCCAAACCAGGGACTGAACCCATGTCTCCTACATCTCTCACACTGGCAGGCAGATTACCATCTGAGCAACCAGGGAAGAAGAAAGTACAGTACTCAATAAATAGTGACTGTAATTACTATTATTGTTCAGATAGATGTTTAATATTTTTGAAATGTTCAATTAGTTACCTGGGTTATGATTTGCCTTTATGATTTTGGTCCAAGATATAAAACATTGCCCAATGCATAAACTTCTGCAACCTAGTTCTTTTTTGGATAGTTAGTAATAGCCATAACAAATCTTCGTCATCAGTATTTTCTATCATAGTTTTAATTATCACAATTTATGTGATAAACTCATGACCTTTACTTTATGATGGGTTGATAATTTTCTTATTGTTTAGTCGCTAAGTTGTGCTGGACTCTTTTGTGATCTTATGGCTGTAGGCTACCAGGGTCTTCTGTCCATGGGATTTCCCAGACAGTATTCTACTGGAGTGGGTTGCCATTTTCTTCTCCAGGGGACTGAACCTGGGATTCAGTCTTCTCCCTGGGATTTCTGGCCCAGGGACTGAACCTGCATCTTTTGCATTCGCAGGCAGATTCTAGTTGTTTTATTATTCCTAATAAAAAGTTTTTCTTTGAACTTTAGTAAGTTAGTTCTCTGATAAGACAGCATGCATAATATTTTCACGTGGTTCTCAAGATGCAAATAAGTGACTCATTGGGAAAGACTGAAGATTGAAAGCAGAAGGAGAAGAGGATGACAGAGGATGAGGTGGTCGAATAGCATCACTGACTGGACGGATATGAGTTTGAGGAAGCTTCGGGAAATTGGTGATGGACAGGGAAGTCTGGTGTGCTGCAGTCCATGGGGTCACAAAGTTTTGGACATGACTGAGCTACTTAACTGAACTGAAGTAAACTGATAATATTGTTCAGAACTAAAGGTTAAGATTCCCTCTTTAGAATTCCATGTCAGTAGAAGAGGAAGGAGGAAAGCCAAATACAAAAAAAGAGATATGAGGTTTGATCATCTTTGAAAGCATTGCAGATGACTTTCCTTCACATTGCAAGGAAAGAGTATTAGATATCGAGTTTTGTTTATTGGTTTCCATTTCCCCTAAGATGAAAAACTTATTTTTTTTAAGCAAAAATAATACAGTAGCTTAAAAACATTCAAGAAGCATAGGTCTCATTTTGACTCTCTAGATTTTAAGAATTAAAAGAGAAGGAAACAACAACAACAAAAATGACTGAAATGTGTGATATATTATAAGAAAGTTCTTCCCAGAACATAGCTAAGAAATTATTCTATGTAGAGGACTACTTGATTATGAACTGAATATGAACACATATTCTTACAACTGTACCCTCCAATTGTAAGAATATGCATTGGTTGGCTTAGTTATGCACTAGGTTAAGAAGAATATTTGTGATGAACTAAAGGTAGAAATAACTTCTTTTCACTAGAAAAGGATTTAGCTTTCAATTGGGGAAAAAGTGGAGGAAGTATATAGTTGTTATGTGAATTTTCAGAAGCTGCTTTTCTAATAAATTTGTATGAATTTTCTGAACTCATTTTCTGAGTTCCCTGAGTGTTGAAGAGGGATGATTTGATCTTTAAAACCTTTTCTGAAGGGTTTTATCAAGCATTTGAAAATTTATTGTGTTTTCAAGGAAATATATTAATAATAAGTTCTATATTGCAATAAGTCACCGTGCAAAGCTTGCTTTTAACCTTTTTTTTTTTTTTTTCTCAACAGTTTGGAAGGACTGAAGTAATTGATAATACTTTAAATCCTGATTTTGTAAGAAAATTTATTCTGGACTACTTTTTTGAAGAAAGAGAGAATCTTCGTTTTGATTTGTAAGTTCCAGGAAAACTTGTATTTGGAAAAAAAAAAAAAAAAAAAANTTTTTTTTTTTTTTTCTCAACAGTTTGGAAGGACTGAAGTAATTGATAATACTTTAAATCCTGATTTTGTAAGAAAATTTATTCTGGACTACTTTTTTGAAGAAAGAGAGAATCTTCGTTTTGATTTGTAAGTTCCAGGAAAACTTGTATTTGGAAAAAAAAAAAAAAAAAAAGACTTTTAAAAGACTACATTCATAACATGATGCTGGGTGCTATGGTTGTAATAAATAGATATTATCAGGAAATCAGATTAAATCTGTTTAGAGTGTGACCTGGGCACTGTCCCCAGCACTGCTTTGCATATTATAGATAATTTGCTATTTATTAAAAATATATAAAGTAATTACTTTACCTTGTTGAAATGCTGGGTGGAATATATGGGCATATTTTCAAATCCTCCTGTGGAATAGATGTCTTACAAATTCTGCAAATACTCCAGGGGGATCCTCATATATTTCCATGACTGACTTTCTCAGATCTTTAGATTTCTCTCAGTTGTTTCTTTGTATAGTACATGGTATATGTGTGTACATTTGTGTGTACATACTCAGTCGTGTCTTGACTATTTGCAACCCTATGGACTGTAGCCTGCCAGGCTCCACTCTCCATCAGGTTTCCCAGTCAATAATACTGGGGCAGGTTGACATTTCCTCCTCCAGGGGATCTTCCTGACCTGGGGATTGAACCTGCATCTCCTCCATCTCCTGCACTGGCAAGTGGATTCTTTACAACTGAGCCACCTGGGAAGCCGCATATTACATGGATCTTTACCTAATTATGGCTCCCTTTATTTGTTCATGGACTCATATTTCTAAGCTTAGGCTGCCAAACCTAAAATTTTTAATAGTTATTCTGATACTGAATCAAGCATATTAAATTATTATCTTTAAATTCAACTTCTTGTCCATAGAGAGTCTGGAGTCAGTCTATAACTGAGTTATTACACTTTTGTTCCCCAGAGGTGAATTGTGGTGATTATTGAAGGAAATCAATTGAAAGGGAAAACTATAACGTGTATTATAGTATGTGCTTTATATATAAAAATAACCAGAGACTTTATGAACATCACAAGTATAGAAAAAGAAAAGTATCTTAAGTAGCTGAAAACAATACAGCATACATGCTATAAGAGTTTATAGATATTTTTGATAAAAGAAGCTATCAGTGTCCTATTTAAAAATGCTATAATTTTCNAATTGAAAGGGAAAACTATAACGTGTATTATAGTATGTGCTTTATATATAAAAATAACCAGAGACTTTATGAACATCACAAGTATAGAAAAAGAAAAGTATCTTAAGTAGCTGAAAACAATACAGCATACATGCTATAAGAGTTTATAGATATTTTTGATAAAAGAAGCTATCAGTGTCCTATTTAAAAATGCTATAATTTTCCTCCTAACGAAAAACAAAAGTTCTTTGCTGTTAGTAGTCTTTCTTATTTTCCTCTAAAATGTGTACAATAAAATAACCTGTAGTGTTTCTGTTGAAAAAAAGGAGAATCTTAAACCACTCCCTTTCCTCATGAGCTATAGGAGTTCTGAGTATTTATTATTTTATCAAACAAAATTTATTATGTCCCATTTGGTTTTTATTTCCTAGAAACACTTTTCCAAATAATAAAAATGAGGTTCCTGAGAAAAAAACTTAAAAGTGGAATATGTTTATCATGGTGATTGCATATAGTGTTATTATTTAAAAACAGACATATAAATCATACAGAACATAGTTTCATTCTTCCATTGTTCAAGGCCTCCATAGGAATCATTTTTAAGAAATTTCCTTCTTTCTCAGAATGTTACTCCCTTAATTTTTACCAGTTACTTTCAGGTCTAACTTTATTATAAGTTAGCCAGTATTTCATGATTTTTTATTTTCTTTCTTTATTTTCCTTTATCTCTTATTCCCTGTAACCCTGGCACCAAAACATACACATTTGCACAAACAACCAAAACTGTAAATGCATTTGCAGATTCCTTTTCTTTAAATATATACCTGTATATGGAATCTCAATATTTTGAATATCTCAAATACTTTCTAGTTATTTGTTTTATTTAGATATCTTTCTATGCTACTAAACATATAGATATTCTTTCATTAATTTTAATGGTTGCATAATTTTCATTATTCAAAGAAATGCAGTTTACTTATCCAGACATTTACTGATGAACGTTTTGGCTGGTTCTATTTTCACTATTACATGTAATCCTGCAGTAAGTATTTTTTACAGAAACATTTTGCTGTTTTCTTGCCTTTTCAGAATATATATTACTCAGTCATATTTTAAGATGAAATGATATGGCCAAGACTGCTTCTAAACTTTGAGACCGTCTTAAAGATCATATGTGCTTTGTTGGTTCTTTAAACATTTTGTCTAGATATTTGCTCTGATTCTTAGAATCATCGTTTTGTTTTCTTTTGGTTACTGTCTATCATCAGGCCCCTGTCATCACGAGCAGCTGCTGCCAGGGGACTCTACTCACTCATTTTTCCACAGTGTCTCATTTTGTCCCTCCTTTTATTGGTTTCTTAAGCTCATGTCATTTGACATTCATAATTGTGGCTATTATAGAACTGTACGAGTAGAATGAAAAGAAGGAAAATGTTGGTCTCAAAAGGATGATAGCAATCAAATGCAAGTCAGTAGACTAGAGAGCAAAATTTAAGAGCTGGGCAGGTCATTCTGGAAAGAAGTAGGTAAAGAATGATTTACCTGAACACAGATGGTGATCACATGCTCATCTCTACTGAATGTGAGATGAAGGAAGCTAATGAAATTTAAGGAGTTTCCAGTAACAAAATAAATTTCACTGAATTCAGTGTTGGTTAGTTATTTAAATATTATGTCTGTTTTGCTAAGTACCATTTCAAGAGTTACTTTCACAAATTAATGACTCAAATGAGAATATATTAGGTTTAGGAAGCACCAGATACTTGTACTATGTTTGACAGGCTTACCTAGGTATTTTTAGCATGGACAAGGAAGTTTTAAAGGTAGGAAGGAAGTTAGGGCATTGACAGAACTTAATATACATCTCTAGTATTTTGTCATAAATCAGCAATATTGTTTAACTTGACTGTACATGATTCAGGGAATTAAAAAAAAAGAAAACACAACTTCAGCACACTCACTAATGGAAGTATAGAAGAGAAGAATGATTGGATGGATTAATATGTTTGTTACTAATATCTTCCAATTATTTTTAAGCTAAAATAGTTATAGAAACTCATGTAGTTTGAAGGTTAGTATGTAAGTTCTGTAAGCACACAAAAAGATGTGGTGTATGATAGTAATACTACTGCTGTTATTTATAGTTTGTAGTAGAATCATTAAATATGTAAATAGATTTAACCAACCCAATAAATTTCTGAGGCAGAGTTATCCCATTATTATAAAAGAGAATGCTAAGGCCTGGATAGGGGTTTAACTTGATATGCTCACGGGTCTGAGCTTTCCAATATAGAGTCAAATTTTGCATAAAAATAGTTACTTTTTTTTTTAATCTTCTTTGTAAATTGGCAGAATCAACTGTCTTTCTTATTTGGTTTTGGTTGTCCTGGGTCTTCATGCTATGTGAGGGTTTTTGCTAGTTGTGGTGAGTGAGGACTAATCCTTGTTGTGGTGTGAGGTCTTCTCATTGCAGTGGCTTCTCTTCCTTGTAGAGCTCTAGGCATGTGAGCTTGGGAGTCGTGGGGCATGCAGGCCCTAGAGCATAGGCTCAGTAATTTTTGTGCACGGGCATAGTTGCTCCATGGCGTGTGGGATCTTCTCGGATCGGGAGTCAATTCATGTTCTCTGCACTGGCAGGTGGATTCTTAACTATTGGAACACCAGTGAAGCCCATGCCTGAAATAGTTTATAATTTAATGGTACAAAAGCTGAATTTCTAAAACTTTATGGAGAGCAAATAACACCTGAACTATGTAATTTTAATTTTTCTCTTGGTTATCTAAAACAAATGAAAGTATTATATTTGAAGTGTTCTAATTTACTCTAATTATAACAACAGAATATATTTACTCAAACTATGCAAAAGTAGGAATATGCAGGAAAGTAGTATGTTTGATTAGAATGGACAATATTGTATTATTTTATCATAGTGTAACAAGAATAAAGAAAGTACCAAAGCAGTATAGATGAATGATATATTTTAATTTCTTCATCTTTTTCTTTTTTCCAAAAAAATATAGTATTTCTCAAAGAAATTGTATAATATTTGAAATGTGAGAGCATATTGTAAAATGTAATTAAATAAGCATCAGTTAGAGGAGGACATGGCAACCCACTCCAATATACTTGCCAGGACAATCCCATGGACAGAGAAGCCTGGTGGGGGACAGCCCATGGAGTCACAAAGAGTTGGACACAACTAAGTGACTGGGCATGCAAGCGTCATATAAACTTTTGAATGTAGTTGGTTAATTTCAGAAATTTGAGTCGAGTAATATTATTTGAATTTTGGCTTTATTGGCTATGCCAAAGCCTTTGACTGTGTGGATCACAATAAACTGTGGAAAATTCTGAAAGAGATNCAAATTTGGAAAACTCAGCAGTGGCCACAGGACTGGAAAAGGTCAGTTTTCATTCCAATCCCGAAAAAAGGCAATGCCAGAGTCTGCTCAAGCTACCGCACAATGCACTCGTCTCACACACTAGTAAAGCAATGCTCAAAATTCTCCAAGCTAGGCTTCAGCAGTATGTGAACCATGAACTTCAAGATGTTCTAGCTGATTTTAGAAAAGCCAGAGGAACCAAAGATCAAATTGCCAATATCCTATGGATCATCAAAAAAGCAAGAGAGTTCCAGAAAAACGTCTACTTCTGCTTTATTGACTATGCCAAAGCCTTTGACTGTGTGGATCACAATAAACTGTGGAAAATTCTGAAAGAAATGGGAATACCAGACCACCTGACCTGCCTCTTGAGAAAGCTATATGCAGGTCAGGAAGCAACAGTTAGAACTGGATATGGAACAACANAGAAAAAGAATTCCAGAAAAACATCTGCTTCATTGACTAGGCTAAAGCCTTTGACTGTGTGGATCACAATAAACTGTTGAAAATTCTGAAAGAAATGGGAATACCAGACCACCTGACCTGCCTCTTGAGAAAGCTATATGCAGGTCAGGAAGCAACAGTTAGAACTGGATATGGAACAACAAACTGGTTCCAAATACGAAAAGGAGTACGTCAAGTCTGTATATTGTCACCATGTTTATATAACTTATATGCAGAGTACATGATGAGAAATGCTAGGCTGGAAGAAGGAGAAACTGGAATCAAGATTGCCGGGAGAAATATCAATAATCTCATATATGCAGATAACACTACCCTTATGGCAGAAACTGAAGAGGAACTAAAAAGCCTCTTGATGAAAGTGAAAGAGGAGAGTGAAAAAGCTAGCTAAAAGCTCAACATTCAGAAAACGAAGATCATGGTGTCCGGTCCCATCACTTCATGGCAAATAGATGGGGAAACAGTGACTGACTTTATTTTTGGGGCTCCAGTATCACTGTAGACGGTGACTGCAGCCGTGAAATTAAAAGATGCTTGCTCCTTGGAAGAAAAGCTATGACCAACCTAGACAGCATATTGAAAAGCAGAGATGTAGAAAATGAGAAAAGGATAAAGTAGTCAATGAAATTACCTGTAATCCCAACCTGGGGCTTCCCTGGTGACTCAGTGGTAAAGAATCCACCTGCCAATGCAGGAGACAGGGGATCAATCCTTGGGTTGGGAAGATGCCCTGGAGTTGGAAATGGCAACCTACTCCCAGTATTCATGGACAGAGGACCCTGGTAGGCTACAATACATGGTGTCACAGTCAGACATGACTTAGCAACTAAACAGCAACAGCAACAGCAGTCTCAACCTACATCACTCACAGCACTAATGGAAATACCCTAACAAACTTACAGTAGCATGGCTTTTTGAAGGAGCAACAGTATTGAATAATACAATAGTCTAAATTGGATAATATAGATATAAGTGGTTTTCAGAATTGTTTTTTATTTAGTTAACCTTTATATTAATTTTACAAATTTCTATTATTTTTTTAATTGAAAAGAAGCTTTTCACAATTGCACATTATGGGAGGTTTGAGAATGGCTTTCAGGAGATTTTTTTAGTTAACTTTCAATGCTGATGGAAAATTATTATCAGAGAGAGAGAGAGAAAATGAATGAATATATATTTTGGGCGTCACTGGCCCAAATTCCTGGAAGTTCTGATTAATCCAAAATGATTATTATGGTGATTTGGTTGAGATATTTTAAGGTTAGTTTCTCAGCTATGAGCTGTAAAATTCTCCTGCCTGTTTGATTTGATGTATCATTCACGAAACATGGTTTCTGATACTATGCTATGTTTTATCACAGTGCTATGCTTTATCACAGATAAAGTCATAAACTTTAGCATTCATTTATTTTGTTATAACGGTTATACATATAATAGTATCGATACTTTATAATTTTCCTTGTTGTCATAATTGAAAACTTTATTATTGGTAGAACAGTTGTCATTGAGCAAGAAATGTGGGTAGCTGTTTCATTATGTAGTATTTTCTGAAGAATATGAGAAATCATATATAACTACTTATGCTCTAATTTTTTCCATTTGGGTACACCAACGAGGGAGTTACAGGTCTAAATTTGGCTTAGGTGAAAATTGAAAATGAAAGTGAAGTTGTGAAGTCGTATCTGACTCTTTGCAACCCTATGGACTGTAGCCTACCAGGTTCCTCTATCCATGGGATTTTCCAAGCAAGAATACTGGAGTGGGTTGCCATTTCCTTCTCCAGGAGATCTTCCCTACTCAGGAATTGAACCGGGTCTCCCGCATTGTAGGCAAATTCTTTACCATTTGAGCCACAGTAGATGATTTCCCTCCTTCATAAATGAATGGTGATAATTATGGAATTATCAAAATTCAGTTGAAGCTGAAACTCCAATACTTTGGCCACCTGATGCGAAGAGCTGACTTATTTGAAAAGACCCTGATGCTGGGAAAGATTAAGGGCAAGAGGAGGAGACGACAGAGAATGAGATGGTTGGATGACATCACCAACTCAATGGACATGGGTTTGGGTGGACTCTGGGAGTTGGCGATGGCCAGGGAGGCTTGGCGTGCTGCGGTTCATGGGGTCGCAAAGAGTCGGACACGACTGAGCGACTGAACTGAACTGATAATTATGGAATGCATATTGTTATTGCAATCTATTTTTGAAGATTCTCAACACTTTGAGGGAAAATATGTTCCTTTATTTCTTCCAATAATTGTCCCAGCACTGCCAATTTCAATTTCTCCAATTGGTTAAGTGTCGTCTTAACAATGCCAAGGTCTAACTGTATGATTTTTTAGTCACTTTGTGTATTAGAACTATCTCGTTTGTTAATAGTTATATACTATTAATTTTAAAACTTTAATCTCAAACTTAATCCAAAACTCTTTGCTTTCTTTCCCCTCAGTTGGAGAGAAGGGAGTTGGGATAGCAGAAAGGTAGGGGAGTTGGGAAGCAGATAAATGTGTCTTTCTCCAATGCTCTGAAAAACCTAAGCCTTAGCATGTACTAGCTTCAGTTCAGTCGCTCAGTCATGTCTGATCCTTTGCGACCCCATGAATCGCAGCACGCCAGGCCTCCCTGTCCATCACCAACTCCCACAGTTCACTCAGACTCACGTCCATCGAGTCAGTGATGCCATCCAGCCATCTCATCCTCGATCGTCCCCTTCTCCTCCTGCCCCCAATCCCTCCCAGCATCAGAGTCTTTTCCGATGAGTCAACTCTTCTCATGAGTTGGCCAAAGTACTGGAGCTTCAGCTTTAGCATCATTCCTACCAAAGAAATCCCAGGGCCGATCTCCTTCAGAATGGACTGGTTGGATCTCCTTGTACTGGCTTCAGGAGATACATATCAAACACTGTCCTCCTCATTGTGGAGGAGGAACTAAAAAGTTGTGCACCAGTGCTAAATCAAATCTCAGAGATATAATTTTGGATGAAGTAGAAAAAAAATGGCTTTATTGCTTTGCCTGGCANCAGAATGGACTGGTTGGATCTCCTTGTACTGGCTTCAGGAGATACATATCAAACACTGTCCTCCTCATTGTGGAGGAGGAACTAAAAAGTTGTGCACCAGTGCTAAATCAAATCTCAGAGATATAATTTTGGATGAAGTAGAAAAAAAATGGCTTTATTGCTTTGCCTGGCAAAGGGGGATATAGCAGGTTCCTGCTCTTGAAAACTTGTGTCCTATCCTGGGAAGATTTGGTGAGGAATTTTATAGCAATGGTTCAAGGGTAGTGTTGTTAATAAGATTAGGGTGTGTGAAGGGCCTGTACTCTTCTAATCTGGTCTCAGGTAATCTCTTGATTTGCTCTCTAGTTCCTTTAGTCTGGCCTTGGGTGGTCTCTGGGAAAAACATCTTCCATTTGTTGAGAATTTTACTTCTACAAAGAGCTTAATGATATTGTTAAGTGGAATCAGTACCCTGCCCCAAGGCTTCACTATTGTTTCTTGGCTGCTCCTCTGTCTTTGGATCCCTTCACTTCCTTGATTAGCAACTGTGAAATTTGCAATTTTGGAACTCAGGACAGGTCATGGAGGTGGGAGTCTGTTCTTTACAAACAAGAAATGGAAGGTTTCCATACCCAGGAGCCCGACAGGTCCTGCTTGATTTCAAAAAGATATCATTCTTTGTACCTCAGCTTTCAGAAGGCACTTCCCAGCATTGTCAGCTAGCATTCTCTTCCACTGGCAGCCAAGGATGGCCCTATTGTTGTTGTTGTTCAATTGCTAAGTCATGTCCAACTTTTTGCAACTCCATGACAGAGGGCTAGATGCTATCCTCCCCTTCACACAATCATCATAGATTTCGGAGCTCCCCTTCACCTTGCTGTGGGGAATGGAAAGAACCTCCTCCTGCCCCTTCAGAGATAGTGAATAGCCTGTCACTTCATGAGTAAGCTTTGTAGAGAAAGGTTTGACCCTAGTGAGAGTGACTTACTGGCAGCTCTGAGCTAAGCAATAGGAGGAACTTAGTATCTCTTGTTTTCAGCTTTGGGCCTAGTTGGAATTTCAGAAATACAAGAAAAATTCCAGTCAACGTCTGTTACACTCTATTAGAAAACATAATCATTAGGAGTCACCCAAATCAGTTGCTGCCAGTTGAGCATTTTACTAAAATTTCAACAGCAGAATGAAGTGGTTTACAAAATTCCTGTTAGTAAATTTGGGCACAAACCTGTTGGTAAATTTAGGTACAATCCTGGTGGTAAACTACTGAACTTCTGCTTTGCAATATACCCTTTCTTATTTAAGGGGATTATGGCATTCATGAACATAGATATACACGCACACTCACACTCCCCAGATATATTTTTACCATTTAGGATGTAGTGTTTATGTTCTGATATATGAGAATTAAAGCCGGTGATATTTTTAGAAAGTTAGAAGGAAAATTCCCATAAAAGAAAAATCGTGGTAATTTTGAAAGCATTGTAATACAACATATTATCTAAAGCCTTGGGAGGTTTGCTATTTTTGAGATAATAGCATTAAAAATCTTTGTTAAAGACAATTAAGGAGGATTGTATTTGAAGATACTTAAATTCTTTGTAATGAAAGCACAAATGCTTCATTTTTGCTTATTGAATTGAACTGAATATAGCATGTTTAGTTCTGTTCAGTTCATTCACTCAGATTTCCCCTCTTTTAGATTTCCTTTTCCCTTTAGGTTCACCATGGAGCACTGAATAGAGTTCCCTGTGCTATACAGTATATTCTTATTCAGTACAGTCACTCAGTTGTGTCTGACTCTTTAAGACCCCATGGACTGCAGCATGACAGGCCTCCCTGTCCATCACCAACTCTCGAGTTTATTCAAATTCATGTCCACTGAGTCAGTGATGCCATCCTCTGTAGTCCCTTTCTCCTCCAACCTTCAATCTTTCCCAGCATCAGGGTCTTTTCCAATGAGTCAGTTCATCGCATCAGATGGCCAAAGTATTGGAGTTTCATCTTCAACATCAGTCCTTCCAATGAATATTCAGTACTGATTTCCTTTAGGATGGACTGATTGGATCTCCTTGCAGTCTAAGGAACTCTCAAGAGTCTTCTCCAACACCACAGTTCAAAAGCATTAATTCTTCAGTGCTCATATCCATACATGACTACTGGAAAAACCATAGCCTTGACTAGACAGTTTTTGTTCCCAAAGTAATGTCTCTTCTTTTTAATATGCTATATAGTTTGGTCATAACTTTTCTTCCAAGGAGCAAGCGTCTTTTAATTTCATGGCTGCAGTCACTATCTGCAGTGATTTATTTGGAGCCCCCCCCAAATAAAGTCTCTCACTGTTTCCACTGTTTCTCCATCTATTTGCCATGAAGTGATGGGACTGGATGCCATGATCTTAGTTTTCTGAATGTTGAGCTTTAAGCCAACTTTTTCACTCTCCTCTTTCACTTTCATCAAGAGTCTCTTTAGTTCTTCTTTGCTTTCTGCCATAAGCGGGTTGTCATCTATATATTTGGGGTTATTTATATTTCTCCTGGCAATCTTGATTCCAGCTTGTGCTTCATCCAGTCCAGCATTTCGCATGATACACTCTGCATACAAGTTAAATAAGTGGGGTAACAGTATACAGCCTTGACGTACTCCTTTTCCTATTTGGAACCAGTCTGTTGTTTCATGTCCAGTTTTAACTGTTGCTTCTTGACCTGCATACAGATTTCTCAAGAGTCAGGTCAAGTGGTCTGGTATTCCCATCTCTTGAAGAATTTTCCACAGTTTGTAGTGATCCACACAGTCAAAGGTTTTGGCATGGTCAATAAAACAAAAATATATGTTTTTATGAAACTTTCTTGCGTTTTTGATGATCCAATGAATGTTGACAATTTGATCTCTGATTCCTCTGCCTTTTCAAAAACCCGCTTGAATATCTGAAAGTTCACAGTTCACGTATTGTTGAAGCTGTCTTGGAGAATATACCATGTTATTTCTCCCCAATCCACACTAAACCCTTTATAGAAAACAGTGATGATACTTGAAAAGGAGCCAGGAGAGTTGTACTTTGCCTATGGTATTGCTACAATTGCTAATTTTANCCTCTGCCTTTTCAAAAACCCGCTTGAATATCTGAAAGTTCACAGTTCACGTATTGTTGAAGCTGTCTTGGAGAATATACCATGTTATTTCTCCCCAATCCACACTAAACCCTTTATAGAAAACAGTGATGATACTTGAAAAGGAGCCAGGAGAGTTGTACTTTGCCTATGGTATTGCTACAATTGCTAATTTTAATCTTACCCTCAAAAACTGTCTTGCATAAGAAATTTTTTTTTTTTTACTAATATTTGTAGGCCTTTAGTAGATGTTGGCAATTTGCTGATTCAGAACTCTAGTTTACAGCTGTTAAGAGTGATCAAGCTGCCCTAATATGAATTAAAGTAATTTGTAACTCTTCTGAGATGGTCATTTGCATCACACAAATTTAAAGCAAGTTTTTGGCAAACATTCCCTACTAGGGAGTAATTATACCTATGCCAAGAATCAGTATACACAGTGAACTCTGCTTCTGTGCTTTTTTTGACTGAGATGCTTTTCTTTCTCTGGGAAAAATTCTTGTTATGTAAGAGGGAAGATTTTAATGAGCCATTAAAAAAATTATTTTTTTGTAGGTAGCTATGCATAGGAATGTGAAAAGAATATGATTTGAGAGAAAGACTGGAGCCAGTACAAATATTTTCCTATTCAAGAATTCAGCAAATTGAGGTTGTTTTAAATGTTAGCAACCTTTCTGCTTTAAAAAAAAAAAAAAATTAAAATGAGGGACTAAGTGATAGTGAGAGATATTTTCCCAGGATCTCTTCAAAAAATTATTTGCTTCCAGTACCAACTGATTAAAAAATAGGAACATAGTAGTCCTATATAAACACATTTTTCTATCTATAAAAAACATATTTTCCCTAAATCCTATGATTGGAGAAAATTAATCTCTCATTACTTTTGCCAATTTCAAAGTTAATAAGAGTATTTATGATATTAAATAAGAATTATTATATATACAAATGACAGCCTGTTATCAGCACTTTTTTAAAAGAGGAATTTCAATTTTTAGGGAGGATTATGAATCTGTTGATTCACAGGAAAGGGAAATTTTAAAATTTTCTTATCAAAAAGAAGAGTTGATGACTGTGAAAGTATTAAAATTAAGACTTCTACTTAGGTGCTAGAAATAAAAGGACCCAGGGTTTATGAATTCTGCCTTTAGTATGTAGGCCAGAGTTTATGAGAAATTTCTAAATTTGGTAAGATTTTTCCCTATCATATACTTTTGATTGATTTTTTTATATCATTTGTATTTTGGGGGAAATACTGTTTTTCTCTAGCTTCACTTGTGGAAATAATTTAAAGTGTATATTTTAATATTTTAGGTATGATGTTGATTCGAAGAGTCCTAACTTGTCCAAACATGTAAGTTCACATCTTTATGTTTTTTAAGATGATTAAAAATTAAATTAGTGTATCATGATTTCACTGGTATTTATGTTAATTGAGTCACATTAAAGTTTTATGTCCACAACTTGCCTAATAATTACATTGAAAATAAATAACATTTTATTTACATTTAATTTTTAAATTAGAATATAATTATGTATAGTTTAATTTGTTGTGCAAAAGCGCTTAGATTTAATTAGGTCCCATTTGTTTATTTCTGTATTTCCATTACTCTAGGAGGTGGATTATAAAAGATCTTATCGTGATTTATATCAGAGAGTGTTCTGCCTATGTTTTCCTCTAAGAGTTTTATAGTTTCTCGTCTTCTCTATGAGTCTATAATGCATTTTGACTATATTTTTGTGTATGGTGTTAGGAAGTGTTCTAATTTCATCTCTTTACAAGTAGCTGATCAGTTTCCCCAGCACTGCTTGTTGAAAAGAGTATCTTTTCTCCATTATACACTTTTTGCCTCCTTTTTTAAAGATAAAGTGTGCATAAGTGCATGGGTTTATCTCTGGGCTTTCTGTCTTGCTCTATAACTATACTGTCTTGAGGACTGTAGCTTTGTAGCGTAGTCTTAAGTCAGGAAGGTTGATTCCTCCAGTTTCATTCTTCTTTCTCAAGATCGCTTTGGCTATTCAGTATCTTTTGTGTTTTCATATAAATTGTGAAATTATTTTTTCTAGTTTTGCAAAAAATACCTTTGGTAGTTTGATAAGGATTGCACTGTATATGAGGATTGCTTTTGGTAGTATAGTTGTTTTCACTGTGTTGATTCCTCCAGTCCAAGAACATGGTATATCTCTCCATCTGTTTGGGACATTTCTGATTTCCTCCATCAGCATCTTACAGTTTTTTGCATACAGGTGTTTTGTCTATTTAAATAAATTTATACCTAAATATTTTATCTTTTTGTTGCTGTGGTGAATAGGGTAGTTTTCTCAATTTCTCTTTCTGGTTTTTCATTGTTAGTGTGTAGGAATGCAAAAGGATTTCTGTATATTAATATTATATATTGCAAGTTTACTATATTCATTGATTAACTCTGGTATTTTTCTGGTGGCATCTTTAGGGTTTTCTTTGTAGATATTCATGTCTTCTGCAGAGTTTTACTTCTTCTTTTTCAATCTTGATTCATTTTATTTCTTTTTCTGCTACGATTGTTGTAGTTGGAACTTCCAAAACTATTTTGAATAATAGTGGTGAGAGTGGGCACCCTTATCTTGTTCCTGATTTTCGAGGAAATGCTTTCAGTTTTTCACCATTGAGTATAATATTTTCTGTGGGTTTGTATGGCCTTTACTATGTGAATTGTTTCTTCTTTGCCTATTTTCTGAATTGTTTTGATCATAAATTATACTGAATTTTGTCAAAGTCTTTCTCTGCATTTGTTGAGATGATCATATGGTTTTATCTTTTAATCTGATAGTATGGTGTGTCACATTGATTGATTTGTGGATATTGAAGAATCCTTGTATCCCTGGTATAACGCCCACTTAATCATGATGTATGATCTTTTTAACGTGTTGTTGGATTCTGTTTGCTAGAATTTTGTTGAGAATTTTTGCATCTATGATCATCAGTGATATCAGCTTGTAATTTTCTTATTTTGTGGCATCTTTGTCTGGTTTTGGTATTATTATGATACAGGTATAGAATGAGTTCATGTGTTTTCCTTCTGTGATTTCCTGGAAGAGTTTGACTAGGACAAGTGTTAACTCTTCCCTAAGATTTTGCTAGAACTTGCCTATATAGTCATCTGCATGTATGCCAAGTTGCTTCAGTCGTGTCCAACTCTTTGTAACCATATGGACTGCAGCCTGCCAGGCTCCTCTGTCCATTGGATTCTCTAGGCTAGAATACTGGAGTGGGTCACCATGCTGTCCTCCAGGGATATTCCTGACCCAGGGATTGAACCTGTATCTCTTATTTCTTTTACATTGACAGGCAGATTCTTTACCACTAGTGCTGCCTGGGAAGCCCATGTAGCCATCTAGCCCTGGGCTTTGTTTCTTGGAAGTTTTTTTTATTATAGTTTTGATTTCTGTGCTTGTGATTGGTCTGTTCATATTTTCCTTTTCTGGTCTGGTTCAGTTTTGAAAGATTATACATTTCTAAGAATTTGTCGATTTCTTCCAGGTTGTCCAATTTTATTGGCATATAGTTGCTCATGGTAGTCTCATGGGCCTTTGTATTTCTGTGTTGTATATTGTAACTTCTTTTTCATTTGTAATTTTATTGGTTTGTGTCTTCTTCCCTTCTTTCTTGATGAGTCTGGCTATTGGTTTTATAATTTTTTTTATCTTCTTGAAGAACCAACTTTTAGTTTTATTGAGCTTTGCTATAGTCTCCTTCATTTCTTTTGCTATGATCTTTATGATTTCTTTCCCTCTACTAACTTTGGGTTTTTTGTTTTGTTTTGTTTTGTTGTTGTTTGTTTTGGTTTGTTGTTTTTGTGTTTGTTTTATTGTTGTTCTTTTTCTAGTTGCTTTAGGTGTAGTGTTGCATATATTTGATGTTTCTTGTTTCTTGATGTAGAATTGTATTGCTATAAACTTCCCTCTTAGCACTACTTTTTCTGCGTCCCATAGATTTTAAGTTGTCATGTCTTTGTTGTCATTTGTTTTTAGCTGTATTTTCATTTCCTTTTTGATTCTTCAGTGATGTGTTAGTTCTTTGTAAGTGCATTGTTTAGCCTCCATGTGCTTGTGCTTTTCATAGGTTGTTTTTTTTTTTCTATAATTGCTATCTAATCTTACAAAGCTGTGATCAGAAAAGATACTTGAAATTATTTTAATTTTTAGAAATTTACCAAGGCCTGATTTGTGGCCCAGGATGTGATCTATCCTAGAGAATATTCCACGTGCATCTGAGAAAAAAGTGAAATCTATTTTGGAGTGTTGAAATGCCAATAGATATCAGTTAGGTCCAACTTGTCCTATGTATCATTTATAGCTGTGTTTCCTTACTAATTTTCTGTCTGGATGATTTGTCCATTGATGTGACTGTGGTATTAAAGTCTCCCACTACTATTGTGTTACTGTCAGTTTCCTCTTTAATAGTTGTTTTTTAGCATATGCCTTACATATTCTGGTGCTTCTATGTTGGGTGCATGTATACTTATAATTTTTAGGTCTTCTTGGAATGATCTGTTGATCATTATATAGTGTCCTTTGTCTCTTGTAACAATCTTTGTTTTAAAGTCTATTTTATCTAATATGAATATTGCTACTCCTGATTTCTTTTGATCTCTCTTTGTGTGGAGCATCTTTCCAGCTTCTCACTTTCAGGCTGTATGTGTCCTTAGGTTTAAGATGTTTCTCTTGAAGATAGCATATATAGGGATCTCCTTTTTGTACCATTCAGCCAATCTGTGTCTTTGGGTTGGAGCATCTGGGCATTTTACATTTAAGGTAATCATTTATAAGTATGATCCTGTGAACATTTTTAATTTATTGTTTTGAGTTTGTTTTTATAGGTCTTTTCTGTCTTTCTTGTCTAGAGACATTCCTTTAGCATTTATTAAAGAGCTGGTGTGGTGGTGTTGAATTCTCTTAGATTTTGATTGTCTGTAAAACATTTGATTTCTCTTCCAAATCTGAATGAGATCCTTGCTCAATAGAGTAATCTTGGTTGTACATTTTTTTTCTTTCATCACTTTAAATATATCCTACCATTCCCTTCTTGCTGCAGAGTTTTTGTTGAAAGATCAGCTGTCAGCATTATGGAAATCCCCTTGTATGTCATTTGTTGTTTTTCCTTGCTGTTTTTAACATTTGTTCTTTGTGTTTAATTTTTGTTAGTTTGATTAACATGTTTTTTGGCATATTTCTCCTTGGGCTTATCATGGATGGGACTCTCTGGGCTTCTTGGACTTGGTTGACTATTTCCCTCCCATTTTAAGGAAGTTTTCTACTATAATCTCCTCACATATTTTCTCATGCCCTTTCCTTTTGTCTTCTTCTTCTGGGACTCCTATGATTTGAATGTTGGAGCTCTTAGTGCTGTCTCAGAGGTCTCTAAGGCTGTCTTCATTTCTTTAACATGTAAGCTAAGACACTTTTGGATTTTATAATGAGGCTCAAAATGAGCATTTGTACTGACCAAGAATGTAAAGCAGTTTGGGAAAGAAAATATATTATTTTATTCAGATATTTATAGTATCTCCAGTACTATAATCTAGTGGCTAGTGGAAAGTTTAGAGTATATAGTAATATTCTTTAATTCCAGGAAAGTAGAAGAGAGAGGAAGCATATTTTTATTAACCACTTACTATGTTCCAGGTATTTATTCTGTTTTGAATATGTTATCTAACTTAGATCTCCCAACAATTTAATTTGTAAATATTATTTATAACGTTTATTTTATAGATTAGAATACTGAAGGTAAAGGCTTTAATAAATTTTTCAGTCAAAATACAAACACAGGTGGTTTAGGTTTGTTCAATATGGTTTATAAGCATTTCAACAGACTTCAAATCTAAGTTCTATCTGTATACTAAAGGAGACTGTAAAATAGTGATGAATACATTTAACAGGTATTTTTTGACCTCCTGGTCAGTTTTTCAAAAGTCTTATAGTTAATATGTTAAAATTATTTGAGGCATTCTCAGTTGCAAGGCAGTGGCAACCCACTCCAGTAATGTTGCCTGGAAAATCCCATGGACGGAGGAGCCTGGTAGGGTGCAGTCCATGGGGTCGCTAGGAGTTGAACATGACTGAGAGACTTCACTTACACTTTTCACTTTTATGCACTTGAGAAGGAAATGGCAACCCACTCCAGTGTTCTTGCCTGGAGAATCCCAGGGATGGGGGAGCCTAGTGGGCTGCCATCTTTAGGGTCACACAGAGTCAGACATGACTGAAGCGACTTAGTAGCAGCGGCAAAAGCCACTCTAAAGTGGATTTGGTCTATGTGTTTGTTAGAGTTCTAGTAAAGTACTGGGTTTATTACTGGAAATTCTATTATTATCTAACTATAGTGTCTTATTAACTGAAATGCAACACTATAAAAAAACAATAAAGCAGTTTCTATTTTAGCTAGTTTTTATTTCTCTATCTAAATACATAGCAAATATCTAAAAATATCCATTAAGGGACACTAATGTATTACTACTTACTTAGAGTTCATTATATCTACTACCCATTATATTTACTACTGTGGGCAAGAATCCCTTAGAAGAAATGGAGTAGCCCTCAGAGTCAACAAAAGAGTCTGAAATGCAGTACTTGGGTGCAGTCTCGAGAATGACAGAATGATCTCTGTTTCCAAGGGAAACCATTCAGTATCACAGTAATCCAAGTATATCCCCAACCATTAATACTGAAGAAGCAATTTGAAGAGTTCTGTGAAGACTTACAAGAACTTCTAGAACTTACTCCCAAAAAAAGTTGTCCTTTTCATCAGAGGGAACTGGAATGCAAAAGAAGGAAGTCAAGAGATACCTGGAGTAACAGGAAAATTTGTCCTTAGAGTACAAAATGAAGCAGGGCAAAGGCTAATAGAGTTTTACCAAGAGAACGCACCAGTCATAGCAAAGATTCTCTTCCAATTACACAAGAGACTCTACACATGGACATCACCAGATGGTCAACACCGAAATCAGATTGATTATGTTCTTTGCAGCCAAAGATGGAGAAGCTCTATACAGTCAGCAAAAACAAGACCAGGAGCTGACTGTGGCTCAGATCATGAACTCCTTATTGCCAAATTCAGATTTAAATTGAAGAAACTAGGGAAAACCATTAGATCATTCAGGTATGACCTAAATCCAATCCCTTACAATTATACAGTGAAAGTGACAAACAGATTCAAGAGATTAGATCTGATAGACAGTGCTTGAAGAACTATAGACAAAGGTTTGTGACATTGTACAGGAGGCAGTGATCCAGACAATCCCCCAAAAAAGGAATGCAAAAAGGCAAAACGATTGTCTGAGAAGGCCTTACAAATAGCTGTGAAAAGAAGAGAAGCAAAAGGCAAGGGAGAAAAGGAAAGATATACCCCTCTGAATGCAGAGTTCCAAAGAATAGCAAGGAGAGATAAGAAAGCCTTCCTCAGTGATCAATGAAAAGAAATAGAGGAAAACAATAAAATGGGAAAGACTAGAGATCTCTTCAAGAAAATTAGAGATACCAAGGGAACATTTAATGCAAAGATGAGCACACTAAAGGACAGAAATGGTATGGACCTAACTGAAGCAGAAAATATTAAGAAGAGGTGGCAAGAATATACAGAAGAACTATACAAAAAAGATCCTCATGACCTAGATGCCACGATGGTGTGATCACTTACCTAGAGCCAGACATCTCGGAATGCAAAGTCAAGTGGGAATTAGAAAGCATCACTAGGAACAAAGCTAGTGGAGGTGATGGAATTCCAGTTGAGCTATTTCAAATCCTAAATGATGATGCTGTAAAAGTGCTGCACTCAATATGCTAGCAATTTTGGAAAACCCATCAGTGGCCACAGGAGTGGAAAAGTCAGTTTTCATTCCAGTCCCAAAAAAAGGCAATGCCAAAGAATGTTCAAACTACTACACAATTGCACTCATCTCACACACTAGCAAAGTAATGCTCAAAATTCTCCAAGCAGACTTCAGCAGTACTGAACTGTGAAATTCCAGATATTCAAGCTGGATTTAGAAAAGGCAGAGGAAACAGAGGTCAAATTACCAACACCCACTGGATCATCAAAAAAGCAAGAGAGTTCCAGAAAAATATCTAAGTGTTAAGTGTTAGTCACTCAGTCATGCTCAACTCTTTGCAATGCCATGGCCTGCAACCCACCAGGCTCCTCTCTCCATGAGACTTTCCAGGCAAAGACACTGGAGTGGGTTGCCATTTCCTTCTCCAGAGGATCTTCCCAAGCCAGGGATCAAATCCAGGTCTCCTGTACTGCAGGCAGATTCTTTACCAACTGAGCTACAAGGGAAGTGTCAGAAAAATATCTACTTCTGCTTTATTGATTGCACCATAGCCTTTGACTATGTGGACCACAGCAAACTGTGGAAAATTCTTCGAGAGATGGGAATACCAGGCCACCTTACCTGCCCCCTGAGAAAATGTGTGCAGTTCAGGAAGCAACAGTTAGAACTGGATATAGAACAATGGACTGGTTTAAAATTGGGAAAGGAGTATGTCAAGGCTGTACATTTTCAACCTGTTTATTTAACTTACATGCAGAGTACATCATGTGAAATGTGGGGCTGTATGAATTACAGGCTGGAGTCAAAATGGCCAGGAGAAATTTCAATAACCTCAGAGATGCAGATGACACCACCTTTTTGGTAAAAAGCAAAGAAGAACTAAAGAGCCTCTTCATGAAAGTGAAAGAGGAGAGTTAAAAAATGGCTTAAAATGAAACATTAAAAAAATGAAGATCATGGCATCTGGTCCCATTACTTCATGACAAACAGATGGGAAAACAATGGAAACAGTGAGAGACTCTTTTGTGGGGGGTGGGGGGCTCTAAAATCACCTCAGATGGTGACTGCAGCCATGAAGTTAAAAGACATTTGCTCCTTGTAAGAAAAGCTATGACCAACCTACAGAGCATATTAAAAAGCAGACATTACTTTGCCAACAAAGGTCCGTCTAGTCAAGGCTATGATTTTTCCAGTAGTCATGTATGGATGTGAGAATTGGAGTATAAGGAAAGCTGAGTGTGTAAGAATTGATGGTTTTTAACTGTAGTGTTGGCAAAGACTCTAACTGAGAATTCCTTGGACTGCAAGGAGATCCAACCAGTCCATCCTAAAGTAAATCATTCCTAAATATTCATTTGAAAGACTGATGCTGAAGTTGAAACTACAAGACTTTGGCCACGTGATGAGAAGAACTGACTCACTGGGAAAGACCCTGATGCTGGGAAAGATTGAAGGCAGAGGGAAAAGGGGTCAACAGAGGATAAGATGGTTGGATGACATCACCAACTTGATAAATATGAGTTTGAGCAAGCTCTGGTTTTAGTGATGGGGTCACAAAGAGTCAGACACTACTGTGACACTAAACTGAACTGCCTGAATGAATTACTAGTATTGTGTAAAATGCATAGGAAATGTAGACCATTGAGCTGATTTGTGGTCTTTACAGACCGGGACCTGGGGACTGGAGTCGAGGAAAAGAAAGCAACAAAAAGAAGGATGCGGGGGACCCAAGTCTCGAGTGAAACAAGGGTGCTTTATTCATGGCAGCATGTGCGTATATATTGTTATACAAGGAAGCTTTAGGCAAAAAATAAATTTGAGCAAAAATATCGAAACCAGATGCATAACTACAGTGGCTAAGGGAATAACAATCGTCACAGGGCCATGACAACAGTAATTAGGGGAATAACAATCGTCACAGGGCCAGAAGACAATCCATGTCTTGAGAAATAGGAACATGATTAAGTAGTTTTACAGAAAAGTAAAAAGTTACTGAAAAAAATCTACGTATGCTTTCCGTCTCATGACCTCAGTCCTGAGAACTGCATGCAGCTCTGCTCATTCCTGTTTTCCAGGAACAGATAAGGAACAGAGGGCCCTTGAGAAACAGAAAACAATGTACAGGACTTCTTAAAATTAAACATTCCCTGGCACTGACTGAAAAACGGATTCAGTAGAGCTTTTCCAACACAAGGAGTAGTTGACAAATATTAAATATTATGTGCTGATTTTTGCATTATGAATAGCACATGGATTGTATGCACATCATGACTGCTCGAACATAGGCAGATGTAAAACAATTACGTAAGTACCATAATACTTAGGGGCAGAGATTGCAGTAGCAGTAGCTACTTTATTGCAGTAGCAATAAAATGTTCCAATGCACACTATATCTTTTTGAGGCTCATTTTATTGATTTTATTATTTTTATTTCCTTTTAGTTCAGTTATGATGATATGCATGTGTTCTATGCTAATATATGTGGACTCTAATATGGAATGTTCAATATATTTGTTCTGTTTTCTTGAGTTACTACAGCAGTGAACAGCTTTTAGTGAGGCTTGTTCTTTTATTGACCAAGTCCATTTAATATGAAGAATGAGCAGCTGCCCATCAATATTAATATCCTTAGAAAACAGTTCTAGAATCCCCATGTATATTTTACTGCTGACCTAGAAGACCAATGACATTTCAAATCTTTAGTATCAAGCTCTCATGCACAGTGTGACTTAGAAAAAGTTATGTTTGTTTTTAAAAATCCATAGACACATTTTTAAAGCCTGTTATGAAGTTGGCAAAGACATGTTATTTTTAAGGATATTTAATTCAAATGTGTCAAGCCTTTACATGAAGTACATTTTACTTGCTTGAAAGCAAAATTTAAAATGATTTGCAGTTAAATGAAAGTATTGATATTCTGTCAGCAATCAAGATCCAAATCCAGATTTATTTTCTTTCTCTCCTTCTCTTCATTGCCTACCCCCACTATGTACAAGTATCGGTGTGTAAGTCACTTCAGTCATATCTGACTGTTTGCAACCTGCTGGACTGTAGCCCTCCAGGCTCCTCTGTCCATGGGATTCTCCAGGCCAGAATATTGAAGTGGGTTCTTATTCCCTTCTCCAATGAATCTTCCCAACCCAGAGATCAAATCTTCGTTTCTTATGTCTCACTGCATTGGCAGGCAGGTTCTTTACCCCTGTTGCCACTTGGGAGGTCCACGTGCAAGTACAGTTTACACCAAATCCTGACATTTTTCTACACACTTCCCAAGTGTTTCCTACAACTTTAACTTGAGACTTAACACTTTGCTTCTTATTAACTACTGTAGCCTTTTGGTTGATCTGACTTTCAGATTTTTCTTCACTCCTCAGTCCTTTCTGCAAATTGGTAGCTGAGTAATCTTGTGAATCCGTTGTTCTAATGGTGTCCCTGCTTTGCTGAAAGGTTGCTGAAAGGCTGCTAGTTGCTTCTGATTCTAAGGCTTTTTTTGGCTTGTCCAAGAGGGCTCACCACAGTATTGGTTCTTCATCTGTTTCTGCCCTTTATTTAAGGTCTGCTCTTTTTTTCATTGTACTCTTGTCTTTCATTCTGATTTATTCTCTAGGACTGCAGTGTTCCAACTCTCTCCTATTGGTAGTCTGAATCCTACATGGCTCTCAAGGCTTATGTACTTTGGAAAAATATTCCCCTGACTGTCCTAGTCTACAGTGGCCTTTTTTTCTCTCAAGAGATTTACGGCAGCTTCCTGTGAATAATACAGTTTTACTTTTGTGGCTTGTTAGGTATTTAACATTTTTATTTAGTAAAACTTAAAACAGCATTTTGTTTGCTATCATTCTTTCTTAGGGATTTTCCTAGGCCAGTTCACAGTACAGTTTAGACAGATCTCCCACTTTCTCTTTTAAGGCAGCTTGGGATCATACACAGGCTCTGATGTGCCTCTCCCTGAACCATCTCTATGTTTTCTTGATGCACATATCTGGATGGTGTTGGAACCCTTATTTTATTAACATGGGGAATTGCATTGTATTTATGATATTTAAATCTTGAGGCAGTACTTCAGTCTTGAATCAGAATATCTGGGTTAATTTTATCTCTGCTATTCATTAACTGCTTAAAACATGAAGGAAAACCTCTTCTGAGTCTTGAAAATAAGACTTAATATTATACTTAACCCATTTGGGGACACTTAGTATCTACAAATATCATCTCATGCAATAATAACTCATTGAACTCACAATAGCTCTATAAGGGGGCAACTACGTGTTTGAGGAAACTGGACAGCATAGTAACTGCCATTTCATAAATGGTCAGTGGTTGTGCTGGAATAGACATCTGGCAGTGTGACTCTGGATCCTAGTTGTAGCCGTGCTATCACACTGCTTTTCTGTAAGTAGCACTGTGAGTGTTAGCCACCACTGCCCTGTGCGTTTATGATTTGCCTTCTCAGACAAAAGTTTAGTAATTTCAGGGGACATCTCAAGTCAAGTCAATTGTGAATTCAAATCCTGGAACTTGTTTTCCATTTTCATTTTAATTTAAAGAAGAGAAAGAAAGCAAATACAGTGTCTGAACACTCATAATAACAAACTAACTTAGTGATTGAAAGAGCAGAAGGCTGTGCAAACTTAGGGGACAATCATATGCTAAAATTCATGCATTTTGAGCTCATTTTGTTTATTATTGGAAGTTAGAGAATTCATTATCTTAACAATGAAAATAATGCAGATATGATGTACAGAATACATAAAGACAGTTTGGAAACTTAAGAGCCTTAATCTTTTTGTCTATTTTAGGACTTTCTGGGACAAGTGTTTTGTACATTGGGGGAGATTGTTGGTTCACAGGGAAGTCGCCTGGAAAAGTCCATAGTGTAAGTATTTTTTTTTAATTTTAATGAAATGTTAACTTTTCATTTTCTATTTTGAAAGCTTGGAATTGATGAATATGTGGTTGTAGACCAAAACTGTGTTTTAAAATCTTGAGATTTTTACTTGCAACAAATCATTTTGACATTTTTTATAAAGGATAATTTGTATTTCAGCTGTCATACGCCATGCTACAAAAAGTTCACAAGATGAAATGAGAAAAGGAAACATGTTGTCTTCCTTTTGGTTTTAATATTATTTCTTAAATACAGTACTTTTTGAAGAAGAGATTTTACCTTTTTGGTCCAATGAGTATATGTAGTACCACCTTTTATGTTTAATAAATGCATGTTTAGTGATTGAGATTTTAATAATAATTTTTACTGAAAAATTTGTCTGAAAAGAAGGCAATGTATAAATGTGAAGAAAAGGTGTTCACTAAGAATTATATTTTTCATATTCACCTTCAGTTATGGAAATAATGTTTAATTTCCAGATTAATTGCATAGGCTGATCTACTTTCTCTAGTTCCATATAAGACAGTAAACAAACTATAGACATTCTCCCTAATCTTTTCCTCTCTTCTTCATTCTTCTTCTCCCATCCCTAAATTTTGATGTTTTGGATTCAGTTAACTGTTTTTAAACATCAAAAGATCTAGGAAGATCTAAGGCAACTGCAGCCTGAACCACAGTGTCTAAAGATTTGTGGAGTTTTGAAGTCTCTGGCTTCACCAATCTTTTAAGAATCTCAAACTCATAATATAATGATGTCAAAACCCATCAAATCTATTCACCTTTGACATCAAAAATTGAAATGATTAAAGTATCATTCTCACCTTCCCTGTATATACTGAAACTTTATACTTAATGTGTTTTCCTTAAGTTAATAAGAAGTCTATAAATTCTAACTTCTTTTATTTATAACTTGATTTTCTTAGAAAATTATTGTGAAATATCAGTAGGAAAGCTTTTGCATACCAGCTGCCTTTTAAACATTCTTTTCACATGTAATTTGTTTTTTATATCATTGTAGGATTTGGAAGGATTATAGGTTCACATATATTTATGCTCACTTAAATAAATCAATGATAAATAATCTATAAAGAAAATATAAATATTTTTATTAAGCATATATAATTCTTATTGCATTGTCTAGACTAGTGAGGTAGGCCCATAAGCATTCTTAGAAAATTACTAAAACACCCTTTCTTTTGCTAAAAAAATAATCAGCATTATCTATTCAATGCCACCTTAACTATGCCTTTAATATTCTTTGAGAGAAAACAAAAGAAGTAAAAATGTAGAATTTTTATTTAGGAGTAACAGAACGGAGATTTTTAAGGAGATTTCACTCATATTTTTAAATTGCTAATTTTATTAAAGTTTTATATCATTTTATTTTTTCAATAAAAGGAAATCATAACTCACTTCAGAAAACTCTTAAATACCATAAAATTTTTCCTTGTGAAAAATTAGCTTTACGTTAGTCTTCATTAGAGTTCAGTTTAGTCCAGTCACTCAATCATGTCCTACATTTTGTGACCTGATGGACTGCAGCATGTCAGGCTTCCCCATCCATCAACTCCCAGAGCTTGCTCAAACTCATCTTCATCAAGCTGGTGATGTCATCCAACCATTTTATTCTCTGTCGTCCCCTTTTCCTCCTGCCTTCAATCTTTCCCAGCATCAAGGTTCTTTCCAGCGAGTCAGTTCTTTGCATCAGGTGGCCAAAATACTGTAGTTTCAGCTTCAGCATCAATCCTTCCAATGAATATTCAGGCCTGATTTCCATTAGGATTGACTGATTAGATTTCCGTTCAGTCCAAGGGACTCTCAAGAGTCTTCTCCAACACCACATTTCAAAAGCATCAATTCTTCGGTGCTCAGCTTTCTTTATAATCCAACTCTCACATCCATACATGACTACTGGAACAACCATAGCTTCGACTAGATGGAAACATGCAAAATATTAGTCTTGAAAGATAAATAAATAATAAAAAAATATTAGTCTTGAAACGTGCAAAAAGTTGTTATTATATTGATTGGGGTATGTGGTAAATAGAATGTAGTATAAGATGTGGTCCTTATTCAACTAATTCAGTAAGTTCTACTACACAAGACCAACAGAAGCAAATTCATGCTATGGAGTGAAAATTCCTAGAGTAATGATTGGCTGCTGCTGCGGCTAAGTCACTTCAGTTGTGTCTGACTCTGTGCAACCCCATAGATGTCAGCCCACCAGGCTCCCCCATCCCTGGGATTCTCCAGGCAAGAACACTGTAGTGGGTTGCCATTTCCTTCTCCAATGCATGAAAGTGAAAAGTGAAAGGGAAGTCACTCAGTTGTGTCCAACTCTTAGTGACCCCATGGACTGCAGCCTACCAGGCTCCTCCCTCCATGGGATTTTCCAGGCAAGAGTACTGGAGTGAGGTGCCATTGCCTTCTCCAATGATTGGCAGAATGATTGGCAGCATATGCCAATTGTAGGGAGTATTTGCCCACAATTGAGTCATAATTATTTTACATAATCAGAAAGGATAAAATGCTCTTTAGATTTTTCTAAGCTTCTGCTGAGGCTGGCGTAGCACAAATGAGGCAAAACCTTGGAAACCTTTTCAGACAACATGGATCATTATAACTACATCTTTTGTTTCATCTATAGAATATTTTGTAATTTAAGCAAGTTTATCATAAGTGTTAATATTATACCTTATTGAAAAAAATATAATTCATTCATTTTTAAAGTATGCATAATTAGCCTTATATTCAAAGTCTCCCTTAGGCTTTACTGGACAACCTTACCAGATACATTCACATTAAGGAAAGGGGAATGAAGTGTAGAGTTTGAGTATAGCAAATAAATTGGCTACCAAAAGAACCAAAGAAGAAACTCTAAGAATTGTAGAGTGGTGGCCTATCACATGAAGGAATTAGATACTTGAGATGATGAGAACAGAGGAAAGACATGAGAGGGTTCTGAGGAGATTAATCAGAAGTAGGACAGTACAACAGTACAAATGAATGCATTTGGCTTTCTAGCAGAAGGATATTTTGGACTTACTCATCAAAACATCAGGTAACATGTTCTCTCTCCTGAGCAGTTACTCCAACCCAGGTGGATACTGGATTAGATAAAACACACAGACAAACATTTTGTAGTCACCTACCCTCTTGCTTGAGAAAATACTGGCTTTTATTAAAAACTCTGTATGTATGTATCTGTGGTCAGTCATGTATGACTCTTTGTAACCCTATGGAGTATAGCACACCAAGCTCCTCTGTCCATGGAATTTTCCAGGCAAGAATACTGGAGTGAGTTGCCATTTCCTACTTAGGGGATCTTCCTGACAGGAATCAAACCCATGTCTCTTGTGGTTCCTGCATTGGAAGGTGGATTTTTTCCTACTGTGTCACCAGGGAAGCTTTAAAAACTCTAGCTATGAGAAAGGTATTTGTCTAGAGAAAGGGGAACATGTGAATTAAAGAACCAGGTACACTGGCTAAGCATTCTGTCTTGGGGTCTTGGAAGTTCAAGTGCTTTGAAAAAAGATACAGCTTCTATTCAAATGGTATGCCACCTCTTACCTCAGCTTCAAATGAAAAGCAATTTAAACTATTCATAGTTTTTGTTTGAAGGAGCATGGTTTGGTTGAGGACAAAAGTGAAATATCACTTGCATGGAAGCTGTGTTGCTCATAGTGTCTAAGTAAAACTTCATAGCAGCTGGTGCACTCCATGGATGTGTTCAAATTCTACACTTATTCCTGCTATCTCTTGATCAATGCCACTTTTTTTTCCATGTATTTGACTATTTTGAACAAATCTAATAGACAGATGGTAGGGAGAGATGGGAAGATACGGCATTTCAGGGCAGAAGGGAATGGCTTTGGAAGAAAGGATAGAGCCAGATTGGGTACTGGAGTTGGTGCAAAGTCATGAAAGTATTCTCCCTGACAGCTTCTAAAGATTTCTTGTTTTATCACATGATATATAAAAATAGTGGAATAAATGAAAGCCTGGTAGAAATGATGAAGTTCATATTGGACAAATAGTATTATATGTATTTAACGTACAGATCTTACATCTATTTCTCATAGTCCATTTTGCTTTCTCCCATCTTTCATCTCCCTAGTGAACAGCTCTAGCCAGATTTAGCTACCTAGGGCAAAGATAATATTGTAGGATGGTCATTAAAGATGTTTTCCTGGTCTGTTTCTCACAGCTGGAGATAGAGAATTTGTAAACTCTCTTGCAGCTATTATCTTTGGCAATTTTGTTCAAGAGTTAGGCAATTTTTTTTGTGTGGTTAGGTATAGACAAGAATAGTAGCACATGACACCTCCCGAGGCAGATAATCTACCTGCAGTTAATACAAATGGCTCATTGTGAACTTTAAAACTCTGTGTCCCATATATTATTTATCTTAAATAACATCATCCAAATGATTTAGTGTTTTAGATTAGAGTTTTGTTTTCCAAATAGTATCTCATTAATATTCTAAGCTATTAAAAATATTCCCTTGTTTTCTTCTCTATAAATGGCCTAGTTTAAATTATTTTTGGCTAAGATATTGAGAAGAATGTCTGTCACTTCTTAGTTGCAGTTGTGTGATAATATATGCTCAGAGATGGCCTTTTAAAAAATGATGTTAAATATGAAATTGGGAATTTTATTATGACCAGTGCCAGTTCAGTTCAGTCGCTCAGTCGTGTCCGACTCTTTGTGACCCCATGAATCGCAGCACGCCAGGCCTCGCTGTCCATCACCAACTCCCAGAGTTCACTCAGACTCACGCCCATCGAGTCAGTGATGCCATCCAGCCATCTCATCCTCTGTCGTCCCCTTCTCCTGCCCCCAATCCCTTCCAGCATCAGAGTCTTTTGCAATCAGTCAACTCTTCGCATGAGGTGGCCAAAGTACTGGAGTCTCAGCTTCAGCATCATTCCCTCCAAAGAAATCCCAGGGCTGATCTCCTTCAGAATGGACTGGTTGGAACTCCTTGCAGTCCCAGGGACTCTCAAGAGTCTTCTCCAAGTCCAAAGTCCAAAAGCATCAATTCTTCAGTGCTCAGCCTTCTTTACAGTCCAACTCTCACATTCATACATGACCACTGGAAAAACCATAGCTGCCGGGGGCCAGCATGAGGAATCCCACCCGTGACAAGGTCATGCAGCAGAGATTTGATGGGCAAGGTCGAGTCAGATCTCAGGAGTTCCCCCTGAGTTTCCCTGAGCATCTACTCCCCCCTCCCTCCAAAAAAAAGGAAACCAGAATATGCCTGCTGCCGGGAGCCAGCGTGAAGATTCCCACCCATGACAAGGTCATGTGGAGAGACCCAATGGACAAGGCAATTTGGGTCTCAGGGCTTTCCCCTGGTATTTCCTGAGCATGTACCCAAAAATAAGAATGTGCTGGCCTTATATTATATATTTCTATTCTTCTGAAACTCTCTGGAAAAAGTTAATTCAGGGCTTTAGTCTTCTGCATTTGAAAGGAGTGTTTCAGCTCAACCCCCAATGATAATGCTCTAACTTGCCTAACAGGTTCCCTGGACATTTTACAGCTTGTGAATTGCTTACAGCCCCCAACTGCGAGAGGCACAAAGCTTAAAGCATCTTAAAGTTACAGAGCCTTTTCTAAAGAGCTAAAAATCATATTGGTGACAGGATTTCACTGTTGACTCAATGATTGCTGCCAGGCCTCCATATTCTTTATCTTTTGGGCACCTGGGAGGATGTTAATCAATGTACTCAGTATATAGAAAAAGGCATATAGTAGTTTTGATGTTAGCAACACTAGACTTTTGAGTTAATTACTTTTCTTTTGTTATAAATCACTGTACTCCTTTTACTTGTTACAAATTGCTGTATCTTTGCTATGTAAAAATGTAACTTTATTTAGTGCTTTCTGAGAATGGCACCAGACTTTGGGAAGAACAACACAAATGAGTCTTCTGGTTGACAAACCCTTATCAGAAAAAAGGCTGTAAAATGTTAATTGGCCCTTTTGGCCAGAAGATGTAAATCACTTAAGGCTGGTGTATACTAGGTATGCAGAGAGAAACACCTGGTTTTGATAAGAGTGAGGGCTGCTAACACTGCATAACTTTGTATTACCCATTGATATCTATATACAATCAAAAAGGTATATAAAGCCCTTCTAGACAATAGGGGCCGGAGCTAGTTGCTGGACTGGTTTCCCCCGTGTCTCTTTACTTTAATTTCTGGCTGAATTCCCATCTGGAGGGTGGAGGCTCGCCATGTCTACTTACTTGTCCTGGCTTCTAAGATCCACGCGAGGGGGAGCCCAAGACAGAGCACCCCCCGATATTCAAGAAGACGCCGGTGGCCCAATGTAGATGATGCAAGTTCCTTGTCTGGAACTTTACTGGCTTTCCACGTAAACCAAGTTATTCAGCCTCTTTTCTCCACTAAATTTTCCTACTATACTATTATTTCCTAATCTAATCTTATATTAATAATGAATAAGTTTTTCCTCTCCAATGCCATCCTCCCTTCGAATTCCCTGGATCCACCAGNATTTCTTTGCATTGATCGCTGAAGAAGGGTTTCTTATCTCTTCTTGCTATTCTTTGGAACTCTGCATTCCAAAGTCACTCAGTTGTGTCCAATTCTTTGCGACCCCATGGACTGTAGCCTACCCAGGCTCCTCTGTCCATGAGATTCTCCAGGTAAGAATACTGGAGTGGGTTGCTATTTCCTTCTCCAGGGGATCTTCCTGGCCCAGGGATCAAACCTGGGTCTCCCACATTGGAAACAGACGCTTTAACCTCTGAGCCACCAGGGAACCCTTAGGTAGGTTTATTGTTAGGTATTTTATTATTTTAGTTGCACTGGTGAATGGGATTGTTCCCTTAGTTTCTGTTTCTTATTTCTCTTTGTTAGTGTATAGGAATGCTAGGGATTTCTGTGTATTAATTTTATATCCTTCAGTTCTACTGTACTGTTTGATTAGCTCTAGTATTTTTCTTGTGACATCATTAAGCTTTTCTATGTATAGTATCATGTCATCTGCAAATAGTAAGAGATTTACTTCTTTTCTAACCTAGATTCCTTTTATTTCTTTTTTTCCTTGATTACTGTGACTAGAACTTCTGAAAGTGTGTTGAATAATAGTGGTAAGACTGGGTATGCTTGTCTTCCTCCCGATCTTAGAGGAAATGCTTTCAGTTTTTCACCATTTTAAAATAATATTTCTGGAGGGTTGTTGTGTATGACCTTTACTATTTTGAGGTATGCTTCTTCTATGCCTAGTTTCTAAAGAGTTTCTATCATAAGTGGGTGTTGGACTTTGTTGAAAGCTTTCTCTGCATCAGGATGGGATGTATGGTTTTTATCCTTCAGTTTGTTGATATGGGGTATCATGTTGATTGATTTTCATATATAGAAGAATCTTTGCATCCCTGAGATAAAGCCCCACTTGATCATCATGTAGGGTAACTTTAATGTGTTTTTGGATTCTGTTTGCTGGAATTTTGTTAAAAATTTTTACATCTATGTTCATCATTTAATTGGCTCTTTTTTTGTGTGGCATCCATGTCTAGTTTTGTATCAGGGTANATTGATTTTCATATATAGAAGAATCTTTGCATCCCTGAGATAAAGCCCCACTTGATCATCATGTAGGGTAACTTTAATGTGTTTTTGGATTCTGTTTGCTGGAATTTTGTTAAAAATTTTTACATCTATGTTCATCATTTAATTGGCTCTTTTTTTGTGTGGCATCCATGTCTAGTTTTGTATCAGGGTAAATAGATGGGGAAACAGTGGAAACAGTGTCAGACTTTACTTTTGGGGGCTCCAAAATCACTGCAGATGGTGATTGCAGCCATGAAATTAAAAGGTGCTTACTCTTTGCAAGAAAAGTTTATGACCAACCTAGATAGTATCTTCAAAAGCAGAGACATTACTTTGCCGACTAAGGTCCATCTAGTCAAGGATATGGTTTTTCCTGTGGTCATGTATGGATGTGAGAGTTGGACTGTGAAGAAGGCTGAGTGCCAAAGAATTGATGCTTTTGAACTGTGGTGTTGGAGAAGACTCTTGAGAGTCCCTTGGACTGCAAGGAGACCCAACCAGTCCATTCTGAAGGAGATCAGCCCTGGGATTTCTTTGGAAGGAATGATGCTAAATCATTCCTGAAAGTACTGAATCTCCAGTACTTTGGGCAGCTCATACAAAGTGTTGACTCATTGGAAAAGGCTCTGATGCTGGGAGGGATTGGGGGCAGGAGGAAAGGGGACGACAGAGGATGAGATGGCTGGATGGCATCACTGACTCCATGGACGTGAGTGAGTCTGAGTGAACTCCAGGAGTTGGTGATGGACAGGGAGGACTGGCGTGCTGTGATTCATGGGATCGCAAGGAGTCGGACATGACTGAGCGACTGAACTAAACTGAACTGAATGGTGACCTTGTAGAATGGGTTTGTGAGTTTTCTTTTCTCTTCAGTTTTATGGAAGACTTTGAGAAAGATAGGTGTTATCTCTTCTCAAAACTTTTAGTAGAATTTGCCTGTGAATCCATCTGGTCCTGGACTTTTGTTTTTTGGAAAATTTTGATTACGTTTTCATTTTCCATGCTCATGATTGGTCTGATTGTATATTCTATTTCTTCCTAATTCAGTTTTGGAAGGTTATACATTTCTAAGAATTCTATCATTTCTACCAGGTTGTCTATTTTGTTGGCATATATTTGCTCATAGTAGTCTCTCATGATTCTTTGCATTTCTATGTTGTCAGTTATATCTTCTCCTTTTTCATTTCTAATTTTATTGATTTGTGTCTTCTCTCTTTTTTTCTTGTTGAGTCTGTCAATTTTATCTTCTCAACGTGTCAGGTTTTAATTCATTTTTGCTATTGTCTCCTTCATTTCTTTTTTCACGTGTTATTAATTCTCTCTGATCATTGTAATTTCCTCCCTCCTACTAACTTTGAGGTTTTATTTTGTTCTTTTACTTTTTTTTTCAACTTTTTCCATTGCTTTAAGGTGTTTATTTGACTTTTCTCTTGTTTCTTGGGGTAGCCTTGTATTGCTGTAAACTTCTCTCTTAGCTCTACTTTTACTTCATCCCTTGGTTTTGATTTGTCATGTTCTCCTTCTCATTGTTTCTAGATATCTTCTGATTTCCTATTTAATTTCTTCAGTGACCTCTTGATTATTCAGAAGCATAGTGTTTAGCCTCCATGTGTTTGTGTTTTTCTTAGTTTTAGTTTTTGTTTTTCCTGGTAGCTGATGTCTAATCTTACAGCATTGTGGTCAGAAAAGATACTTGAAATTATTTAATTTTTACAGTTTTGCCAAGGCTTGATTTGTGACCCAAAATGTCATATGTCCTGGAGAATGTTCCATGTGCACTTGAGAAAAAAGTGAATTGGATGAAATACCTTGTAGGTATCTGTTAGTTCCAGATGGTCCAATATATAATTTAATATTTTTGTTTCCTTATTAATTTTGTCTTCATGATATGCCCATTGGTGTGTGGTATATTAAAGTCCTCCAGCATTATTGTAATAATGTTGATTTCCCCTCTAGTAGTTATTAAGATTTGCCTTATGTATTGAGGTGCTTCTATGTTGGGAACATATATATTTATAATTGCTATATCTTCTTCTTGGGTAGCTCCCTTGATCATTACGTAGTATCCTTCCTTGTCTCATATTCTTATATTAGTCTTTCTTTTAAAGTCTCTGTTATCTTATGCGTATTGCTACTTTTGTTTTTGTTTGATTCAAATTTGCATAGAATGCCTTTTTCTATACTCTCACTTTTAGTTTTTGTATGTCCCTATGTGTGATGTGGGTCTCTTGTAGACAGCATATATAGACATCTTGTTTTTTTCATACATTCAGCCAATCTGTGTCTTGCTTGGAGCATTTAGTCCATTTTCATTTAAGGTAATTATTGATAGGTATAATCCAATTACCATTTACTTTATTGTTTTGGGTTTCATTTTGTAGGACTTTCATTCTTTCTATCTAGAGAAGTTCCTTTTGCATTTTTTGTAAAGTGGTTGGTGGTGCTGCATTGTCTTAAGCTTTGCTTGTCTGTAAAATTTTTTATTTCTCCTTCGAATCTTACTGATATCCTTGCTGGATAGAGTATTGATTGTAAATTTTTTCCTTTCACTTTAAGTATATCCTGACACTCCCTTCTGGCCTGCAGTTTCTGTTGAAAGATCAGCTATTAATCTTATGAGGATCCCCTGTATGTTATTTGTTGCTTTTCCTTTGCTGTTTCTAATACTTTTTGTTTGTGTTTAATTTTCATTAATTTGATAAATATGTGTCTTGGCATGTTTCCTCTTGTGTTTATCTTTATGGGACTCTGGGCTTTTCTGATTTGAGTGGTTATTTTCCTTTTTCATGTTAGAGAAGTTTTCTACTATAATCTCCTCAAGGTTTTTCTCATACCTTACTATTTTCCTTCTAGGACCACTTTAATTATAATGTTGCTGTGCTTAATATTAACTTCCCTGGTGGCTCAGACAGTAAAGCATCTGCCTACAATTCGAGAGGCCTGGGTTTGATCCCTGGGATGGGAAGATCCCCTGGAGAAGGAAATGGCAGCCCACTCCAGTACCCTTGCCTGGAAAATCTCATGGATAGAGCAGTTTGGTAGGCTACAGTCGATGGAGTCACAAAAAGTTGGACAATTTGTCACAGATGTCTCTGAAAGTGTCATCATTTTTTTTCATTCTATTTTCTCTGTTCTCCACTGCTTCAGTTATTTCCACCATTCTGTCTTCCACCTCAGTTACTCGTTCTATTTATCTGTCTCTCCACTTATTTCTGAGATTGTGGATGATCTTTACTATAATTACTGAATTATTTTTAAGATAGGTTTCTTATTTCCTCTTTATTTAGGCTGATGCATTTCTACCATGTTCCTTCATCTGCTGCAAGTTTCTCTGTCTTTTCATTTTGTTTAATTTACTGTGTTTGAGGTCTTCTTTTGCAGGCTGGAAGGTCATAGTTCCTCTTATTTGTGAAATCTGCTCCCTATGTGTGGGGTTGGACCAGTGCCTTGTGAAGGTTTTCTGGTTGAGGGGACTTCTGCCTGTGTTCTGGTAGATGGAACTGGATCTTGTCTCTCTGAAGGTCATTGTGCTGTACAGTAATGTGTTTTGGGGGTCTATGGGACTGGCATGGCTTTATGCAGACTTTCTGCTCATTGGTAACATTGTGTTCCTCCTTGGCTAAAGGTTTGGTGTACAGCATCCAGTATTGGAGCTTTCTGGCCTTTTGGTAGGACTTGGTGTTAGTTTTGATATCAAGAACTTTGGGAAGTGAAAGTGAAGTCTCTCAGTCGTGTCTGACTCTTTGCGACCCGTGGACTGTAGCCCACAAAGCTCCTCTGTCCATCGGATTCTCCAGGCAAGAATACTGGACTGAGTTGCCATTTCCTTCTCCAGAAGGAAATAGTTTTGATATCTCCAGTTTTGATATCAAGGACTTTGGGAAAACTCTCACCAATTAATGTTCCATGTTGTTGTCGTTGTTGTTTTTCAGTCACTAAGTCACAGAAATTGTTTGCTACCTTATGAACTGCAACATGCCAGGCTTCCCTTCCATTTGCTATATCCTGGAGTTTGCTCAAACACACGTCCTATGTGTTTGAGTCAGTGATACCATCCAACCATCTCATCCTCTGTTGCTCTTTTCTCCTTTTGCATTCAATCTTTCCCAGCATCAGGGTATTTTCCATTGAGTTGGCTCTATGTATCAAGTGCCCAAAATATTGGACCTTCAGCATCAGCATGTTCCATGGGGTCAAGAGTTCTCTGGTGGTCCAAAGTCCTGGGCTCAGGCCCACCTCAGAAGTTCTGCTTTGATCCCTTGTAGTATTACCAAGACTTCACAGGTCGCACAGCACAGTAGACAAATCCCCAAAATAATTAATGGTGAGAGCAACACTCAACAGCCAAGAATGTCCAAAGAAACTCACACACAAAGAGAAAAATAGAGAAAAAGAAAAGAAGGATTAAAACTAAAGGCAAAAAGGAAGAGAGCTTCAATCCAAAAAATGAACCCCTAAGTGAAAATGAATACTAAAAACTAGGACTAGCAAAATAAGAAATCAAAAACATGAAAAAAATGCAATATAACCGAATAGTACTATAGAAATAGAAGAAAACATAAAATGAATTTATTTAAAAATAAGATGTTTTTAAAATGGAAAAAGTAGATAAGTAGGTTATGAAAAATAAAAATGGAAAGAATAATAAAGAACAACGTGAGAACAATATTAAAAAAAATAGAAATAGATTTTTTTATACATAGTATCATGTCATCTACAAAGAGGAACATTTTTAATTGCTCCATTCCAATTTGGATTCCTTTACTTGTTTTCTTATCTGATTATATTTTTCCCTTCTATTATCTCTGGGTTTTGTTTGTTCTTTATTTTAAAGCTGCTTTACATGTAAAGTTAGATTCTTTACTTAAGGTTTTTTTCTTGTTTTACAAGGTAGGCTTGTATCAATATAAACTTCCTTCTTACAACTGCTTTTCTTGTGTCAGTAGATTTTGGAGTATTGTGTTTCCATTTATATTCATCTCCAGCTATTTTTTGACGAACTTTTTATTTCTTCAGTCAACCATTGGTTGCTTAGTAGCATGTTTAGACTCCATGTGTTTGTGTTTCTTTCTTTCTTTCTTTTTGTAGTTGATTAACATCTTAGGAATCAGTGAACTAAAATGGACGGGAATTGGTGAATTTAATTCAGATGACCATTATATCTACCACTGTGGGCAAGAATCCCTTAGTAGAAATGGAGTAGCCCTCATATTGAACAGAGGAGTCCAAAATGCAACACTTCAGTGCAGTCTCAATAATGATATAATGATCTTGGTTTGTATCGAAGGCAATCCATTCAGCATCACCGTACTCTAAGTCTATGTCCCAACCATGAATCCTGAACAAGCTGAGATTGACCAGTTATAGGAAGACCTACAAGACCTTCTAGAACTATCATCAAAAAAAAAAAGAAAAAGATGTGCTTTTCATTATAGGAGATTGGAATGCAAAAGTAGGTAGTCAGGTGATACTGGAAGTAACAGGGAAGTTTGGCCTTGGAGTACAAAGTGATTTGAACTTGGATTTGCCATTGGAATACAAAATAAATTTCTAAATTTAGTGAATAAACTATGTTCAACTTATCAATAGCATTGATATTTCCAAAGATATCAATCAAAAGCCCTCTATTAACAATTCATATTTAAATAGGATACCTACAAACCTGACTGACCTGAAACTGGCTTGTAATAAGAAAAACGTACAAGTAATTTTTCTCAACCTATAGGTGATAAAATTAAATGGTACAAGGTCCATTTACTAAAACGTATAATTAAAGGAAAAGTTTTCATCTTTCATTTAGAACTCCAGACTTAACAGAAGCAGAAGAGATTAAGAAAAGGTGACAAGAATACACAGAAGAACTATACAGAAAATATCTTAATGACCTGGATAACCAGGCATCCTGAAGTGTGAAGTCAACTGACACCTTAGGAAGATTACTTTAAACAAAGCTAGTTGAGGTGATGGAATTCCAGCTGAGCTATTTAAAATCCTAAGAGGTGATGCTGCTAAAGTGCTGCCCTCAATATGTCAGCCAATTTGGAAAACAGCAGTGGCCACAAGACTGGAAAAGCTCAGTATTCATTCTAGTCCCAAAGAAGGGCAATGCCAAAGATGTTCAAAGTATCATTCAATTACACTCATTTCATATGCTAGTAAGGTCATCCTCAAAGTTTTCCAACCAAGGCTTTAGCAATACATGAACTGAGAACTTTGAGATAGACAATCTGGCTTTAGAAGAGGTAGAGGAACTGGAGATCAAACTGCCAACATTTGTTGTATCATAGAGAAACAAAGGAGTTCTAGAAAATCATCTACTTCTGCATTACTGACTATGTTAAAGACTTTGTGTGGATCACAAAAAATTGTGAAAAATCTTAAAGAAATGGGAATACGAGACCACCATACCTGTCTCCTGAAACACCTGTATGAGTCAGTTAGATCTGGACATGGAACAACTGACTAGTTTAAAATTGGGAAAGGAGAATGTTAAGGCTAATATATTGTCATCCTGGTTATTTAACTTCTATGCAGAGTACATCATGTGAAATGCTGAGCTGGATATATCACATGCCAAAATCAAGATTAATGGGAGAAATATCAACAATCTCAGATATGCAGATGAGGTTGCATTTTCATGGTATATGGCACTATAATGGCAGAAAGTAAAGAGGAACTAAAGAGCCTCTTGATCAGGGTGAAAGAGGAGAGTGAAAAAGCTGGCTTAAAACTCAACATTAAGAAACTAAGATCATGGTATCTGGTCCCATCACTTCATAGCAAATAGAAGGGAGAAAAGTGGAAACAGTGACTGATTTTATTTTCTTGGGCTCCAAAATCACTGCAGATAGTGTTTGTAGTCATAAAGTTAAAAATCGCTTGCTCTTTGGAAAGAAAGCTATGATCAACCTAGACAGCATATTAAAAAGCAGAGACCTTTTGCTGACAAAGTTCTCTATAGTCAAAGCTATGGTTAAGTAGTCATGTACAAATTTGAGAGGTGGATCATAAAGAAGGCTAAGCATTGAAGAATTGATGCTTTCAAATTTTTGTGCTAGAGAGGACTCTTGCGATTCCCTTGCACTGCAAGGAGATCACATCAGTCAATCTTAAAGGAAATCAACCCTGAATATTTATTGGAGTGACTGATGCTGAAGCTGAATTTCCAATTCTTTGGCCACCAGATATCAAGAGCCAACTCACTGGAAAAGACTCTGATGCTGGGAAAGATTGAAAGCAAAAGAAGAAGGGACCAGCAGAGGTTGAGATGTTTAGATAGCATCATCAACTCAGTGGGCATGAATCTGAGGAAATTCTTGGAGATAGTGAAAGATAGGGAAGCCTGGTGGCTGCAGTCCATGGGGTCACAAAGAGTCAGACATAACTTAGTGACAGAACGGTGTTCTGATTGATATGAGGTAATACCTCATTGTAATTTTGATTTGTGTTTATCTAATAATTAGTGGATAAGGAAATGGATCTTATAATTAGTGGATAAAGAAATGGAGAAGGAAATGGCAATCCCCTCCAGTGCTCTCGCCTGGAAATTCCATGGACGGAGGGAGGAGCCTGGTAGGCTACAGTCCATGGGGTTTGCAAAGAGTCAGACACAACTGAGCGACTTCACTTTCGCTTTGAATAATTAGTGGTGTTGAGCATCTTTTCATGTTATTTTTTACTATCTCTATGTGTTGGAGAAATATCTATTTAGATCCTTTGCCCTATTTTGTTTAAGTTGTTTACTTATTTGATATTGAGTTGTTTGAGCTATTTGTGTATTTTGGAGATTAATGCCTTGTCAGTCACTTTGTGTGCATATATTTTATATTTTGATCCACCTCCTAGAATAATGATAATAAAAATAAACAAATGGGACCTAATAAAATTTAAAAGCTTTTGAACCTCAAAGGAAACAGCAAACAAAATGAACATGTCGTTCTTATAAGCATATTCTCTTATAGAATCACAGTTCAATAATCAAAATCAGGAAACTTTGCAAGAAAATCATGAAGTTATATACTCCATATTCTATATTAAAATTACACCAGTTGTCCCAATTTTTATAGCTATCAATCTTTAGTCTAGAATTTTAGTCAAAAATTGTACATTAAGTTTAGTTGTCCTAATTTGTGTCACTTTTAACCTAGAATACTCAGCCTGATTTTCTTTTTTTACCTTGCCTTGTTTGAATAAGAACTTTAGCCTTACAAAAATGTTGAGAAAATACTGCAGAGAATTTTGCATATTCCTCATCCACTTTCCTTTAATATTCATATTTTGCATTGTGTGTGTATGTTCCTTGCTTAGTTGTGTCTGATTCTTTGCAACCCCATAGACTTGTTACAAACCAGGCTCCTGTGTCCATGGAATTCTCCATGAGAGAATACTGGAGTGGGTAACCATTACCATCTCTAGGGGAATCTTCCCAACCTAGGAATCAAACCCAAGTCTCCTGCATTGCAGGCAATTTCTTTACCCTCAAACCACAGGGAACCCCATATTTTACATTACTGTGGTATGTTTGTCACAATATACCGATGTTGCTACACTTCCCACATAGCTCAGTTGGTAAAGAATCTGCCTGCAATGCAGGAGACTGGGGTTCCATGCCTGGGTCAGGAACATCCTCTGGAGAAGGAAATGGCAACCCATTCCAGTATTTTTGCCTGGAGAATTCCATGGACAGAGGGGCCTGGCAGTCTATAGTCACAGGGTTGCAAGAGTCGGACGTGACTTAGTGACTAAACCAAGCTACAGACTTTATTAGAGTTTCACTTGGTTTTCCATGAATGTCATTTTTGCATAACACAATTCACTTCAGGATTCCTTTTTCCATGTAGTCATCCTCTCTCTTACTATTCTCTGTTATGTGACAATTTCTTAGTCTTTCCATGATTTGGATATCTTTGGCAGTTTGAGGAGTACTAGTCAGATATTTTGTAGAATGTTTTTCAAGTTGGGTGTTGGAGAAGACTCTTGAGAGTCCCTTGGACTGCAAGGAGATCCAACCAGTCCATTCTGAAGGAGATCAGCCTTGGGATTTCTTTGGAAGGACTGATGCTGAAGCTGAAACTCCAGTACTTTGGCCACCTCATGAGAAGAGTTGACTCATTGGGAAAGACCCTGATGCTGGGAGGGATTGGGGGCAGGAGGAGAAGGACAACAGAGGATGAGATGGCTGGAAGGCATTACTGACTCGATGGGCATGAGTCTGAGTGAACTCCGGGAGTTGGTGATGGACAGGGAGGCCTGGCATGCTGCGATTCATGGGGTCGCAAAGAGTCAGACATGACTGAGCGACTGAACTGAAACTGAACTGAGTATTTTCAATATGTCTAGATTGTTATTATAAACTTGAAGGGCAAGATTACAGTGGTATAATGCCCTTCTTATTACATTATATCAGTGTTACGTGATGTCAACGTGGCTTATCACTGGTGATTGTTAGCACTGATCACTGGCCAATGTGGTGCATACCAGCATAGAATTGCTCAACATAATGGTATATCTGCCCTTTTGTTTGTATGGTTAGTTCTTAATGTATTTTTCATAAATGCATGCAATACTGAGATTATTGTATCTTCCTAATTGATTGAACCTTTTATTGTTGTACAGTGATGATTTTCAGATATGTTTACCATTAATGTAGATGCACTGGTTTGCATTAGTTATTTTTGTTTCCTTTAGTGTAACTTTCCATTTTTTGGAATTTTCTAAATTTTAAAATTTTAATGTCTGTTTCAAATAGCTATGTATGAATTTTATTCTTTATGTAAAATGACAGTTTTTATTTTGAATCTGTAGCATTTAGTTCACCCGCTTCCCTGGTGGCTCAGTGGTAAAGAATCCACCTGCAATGCAGGAGTTGTGAGTTTGATACCTGTCAGGATCATCTTGTCAGAAAGATCCTGTGAAGAAGGAAATGGCAATTCACTCAAATATTCCTACCTGGGAAGTCCCATCAACAGAGGCTGGCGGGCTGCAGTCCTATGAACAGAGGACCCTGGCAGTCACAAAAGACTCAGACATGACTTAGCAGCTAAACAACAGCAATGACAGCAACATTTAGTTTATTAATGTATATTTTTGTAACTGTTTCTCTGGATTTAATTTGATCACTTATTTAGTGCTTCTCCTATGCTCCACTGTTTTTTCTTTAGCGTCTTTGGAATTGCTTATATTTTTAAAACATCATTCCACAATCTTCCTTATCTTTTAGATATAAAGTCTTTAAGAATTGTTGTTTCCTAGGAATTTGTAAATATTTTTATGAATCTTATCAAATTCTATTCAGTTTAAAGCATCTTGTATTTTCTTCCTGAGTAATAAAAGTATATGAGGGGACTTTTACCTAAATTCTCAGTTTCCTGATCAATGCTATCATCATTTGCATTTGTTATTTAAGTTTTTTAATATTACTATTATTGATTTATTGATAATAAGATTTAAAGTAAATATTTATTATATTTTTTCATATTTACAACTTCTCTTATTATTTCTTCACTCATGTCATGTTTGGTTATTCTCCTTCATCTTTCAGAAATTCCTGAACAAATGTGCTTGGCTATGTTTTTGTTGGTTTTTAGTTGCTAAGTTGTGTCTGACTCTTTTGTGACCCCATGGACTGTAGCCCCCCAGATTCCTCTGTGCATGGGATGTCCTAGGCAAGAGTTCTAGACTGGGTTACCATTTCCTTCTCCAAGGGATCTTCCCAACTCAGGGACTGAACTTATATTTCCTGCATAGTGAGGCAGATTCTTTACCACTGAGCCACCACAGAAGCCCATTCTTGAGTATAAATTCACTCAATTCTGTTTTGCTTAAAAATATCTGAGGCTCATACTTATTCTTAAAAGAGATATATACAGTCCTAGGGTAACAGTTATTTTCTTTTGAAACCACTCAAGAATTTTTTTCAGTTGTCTTTTATCTTCCAATGCTCTTTCTCAGTAGTCAGCTCTAGTAGTCCTATTTTTTCTCCATATATTCTTATTTTCATAGTTCTTTGCTAGTCCCTCATATTTCCATTCTTCTCTTTACATTTTAGGTATAGTGTACATACTTACAAGCTTCCCAGGTGGTGCTAGTGGTAAAGAGCCTGCCTGCCAGGTTCCAGTGAAGGTCCCCTGGAAGAGGGCATGGCAACCCACTCAAGTGTTCTTGCCTAGAGAATCCCATGGACAGAAGAGCCTGGCAGGCTACAGTCTGTAGAATCAGAGTCTGACAGGACTGAATGTCATGTATATTATGCATAGTATTTTTAGTGTTTAAGTCTGTGTTATATTTTGTAGCCTGCTTTCTCTGGAGACTCTAAAGTATGGTACATTTTTTCTTTAGTGTTTTGAGGTATTTTTAAATGAGCTCACATATATATTTACACTTTAATGTGATAGTGTTTTGAGATGTAGTTTGAATGCAAACCCTTCCACAGAGATTTTTCATTTACCGAATAACTGTGATCACTTGAATTAAGCCAAATTCTCAGTTTGAAGGTCGTCACTACTCTAGTAGTGAAAATTAAGATGGCAAGCCTGATTGAGGTTTGGAGACAATTATTAAGAGACATTTTTTCTATTTCATTAATCACCACATTTTAAGACATGGATTTATTTTGTAGATCCTGTCAAAGAGAATGTTTATGTTTAATTCATGCTACAGTCAGGCAATATAGTCATTGTGATCCAAGATTTATGCTGTGAAATTGTTTATTTATTGAATTTCCCACCTTGTGAGTCCTTCCTCACCTTTTGGCAGGGAGGAGGGTTCTCATTTTTATGCCTTAAGGAGCCATAAAGAACAGGCTTAAGAGTAAACACTCTAGGGTTTACTTCTGTTCATCTTTCTGGCTTTACATCTTCAGTTTCTGATTGGTCCTTACTTATTTTGATAATTTTTCAGAGCATTTATAAATGCCATTTGCAAATTTTATTCAGCATTTTTAATTATTTTCAGGTAGATGTTCAGTCAAGATGCTTTAGTTTGCCATAATAATGAAAGTATAAATCTTGTGATTCACAAACAAAGAAAGGAATTTTTTTTTAATTCAGCAGTATTACAAAAATTAACTGATTACTGATGATGGAAGGATACTAAAAATGATGTTTTTATTATTCTAAGAAAAAATGTGCAAGGATAAAGTAACTTACCTTTTAATCATAAAGATCTGGAGAAAATGTCACATGCAAACTGGCATAGATTATTGGAGATGAATCATATTTTTGAAGACAAAAACATTCATTTTATTCTAATTCAATAACCTGTAGTTCCCTAGAAAAGCAGAAGAGTCTGGACTATGATTTGTGAAAGAAAAAAAGAAGCATGAAGTATACCTTTAGATCATTAGGATCAGTCTTTGAAAGGTTCCCTCTGGTAAATCAGGGAACTATGAACATACTTGCATTCTGCTAGTGCACTTTGCTTTTGGTGTCAGCAAGAAGGTTTTGAGCATAAATATTATATGCTGTAGACATATAGAAAGAAAATTGAGTGGAAGTGTTGCTTTGCATAATTTTGCTTATGTATTATATACTTTCCTAAAACAATGAGTGCCTGTTATTAACAGATATTTAAATCTGTTGGTTTACAAGGGATTTATAGGATGAATTTTGCTCTTATAGAGTTTATAATCAACTTGAGGAAAGAGGGTTAAAAACGTGGTATTGTAATAATTTAGGAAAAATTAAATGCTAAACTTATGGAACTGGCTTTAAGTGCGATAGAAATGCAGAGAAGGCTGTTTTGTGTGAGGTTGACTGGGATAAAGTTTCCGGGAACAAGTAAAACTTCATCTGGGGATGTTTGGAGTTTGAGGCAAAATAGGGAAGAGTTTATTCTTGCCATCTTCTGCTTAACCACGTTCAATTTACTTTGATTCACGGACTTAACATTCCAGGTTCCTATGCTATCTTGTTCCTTGTAGCTTCAGATTTTACTTTCATCTCCAGACACAGCCACAACTGGGAGTTGTTTCTGCTTCGGCCCAGCCGCTTCTTTCTTTCTGGAGCTATTTATAGTTCTCTTGCTTTTCTCCAGTAGCATATTAGACACCTTAAGACCTGGGGCACTCATCTTTTGGTGTCATATCTTAGCAACAGTTAGAACCCTGGTATGAAACAATTGGTTCAGTATTGAGAAAGCAGTATGACAGGGCTGTCTGCTATCACCCTGTTTGTTTAATTTATATGCTGAGCACATTATGAGAAATGCCAGGCTGGATGAGTTACAAGCTGGAATCACTAATCTCAAAAATATACAAGCAACTTATGCAGCTCAATTCCAGAAAAATAAATGACCCAATCGAAAAATGGGCCAAAGAATTAAACAGACATTTCTCCAAAGAAGACATACAGATGGCTAACAAACACATGAAAAGGTGCTCAACATCACTCATTATCAGAGNTAATTCTGCAAACCATGGCTCAAGGAGTAAGTGTGACTTTCAATTCCTGTTACTTAAATAATACATTTCATAAATTTATAGTTTCCACATTCTATAAAGTTATATGAAATAATACATTTCATAAAGTAATAGTGATTCCTCTAATAGATCTGGGCAAAGTCAATTGAAAATCTTCTAAAAAGGATTCACCATTCTAGATGTCATTAAGAACATTCATAATTCATGGGCAGAGGCCCAGATATCAACATTAACAGGAGTTTGGAAGAAGTTGATTCCAACCCTCACAAAAGGATGATTTTGAGGGGTTTAAGACTTCAGTGGAGGAAGTAGTTGATGATATTGTGAAAATGGCAAGAGAATTAGAATAGAAAGTGGAGCCTGAAGATATGACTAAATTGCTGTAATCTTGTGATAAGACTTGAATGGATGACAAGTTGCATCTTATGGATGAGCAATGAAAGTGGGTTCTTCAGATGGAATCTACTGGTAAAGATGCTGTGAAAGGTTACTGAAAGGACAACAAGGGTTGGAGAATATTATATGTAGTTAGTTGACAAAGCAGCAGCATGATTTGTGTGGATTGACCTTGGTTTTGAAAGAAGTTCCAACTATGGGGAAAATGCTAGCAATTAGCTTTGCATGCTACAGGGAAATCCCAAATTGCATTGTTGTCTTATTCTAAGAAATTGCCACAGCCACCCCACACTTCAACAACCATCACCCTAATTAGCCAACATCTGTCAACATCAAGTCAAGCTCCTCTACCAGCAAAAAAGATTGTGATTTGCTGAAGACTCAGATGATAGTTAGCATTTTTAGCAATTAAGTATTTTAAAATCAGGTATGTACGTTGTTTCCTTAGACATATGCTATTGAACACTTAGTAGACAAAACAGTGTGAGCAATAACGTTTATGTGCACTGGGAAACCAAAAAATTGATGTGACTTGCTTTATTGTGATAGTCACTTTATTGTGGTGGTCTGGAACAGGATTCACAATATCTTTGAGATATGTATGTATCTCCCCCAGGTGGTTCTTTACAGAATTAAAAAGGGACTGTATTTCTTTCTTGAGAAAGGAAAAGAGCTGGAGGAATCAGACACCCCAACTTCAGACTATGCTACAAAGCTGTAGTCAAAACAGTATGGTACTGGGACAGAAATGGACATATAGATTAATGGAATGGGATAGAAAACTCGGAGACAAACCCACACTCCTGTGCCCAATTAATATATGAAAAAGGAGGCAAGACTATGCAATACTGGAAAGACAATCTCTTCAACAAATAGTGCTGGGAAAACTGGACACCTACATGTAAAAGAATGAAATTAGATCACTCCATACACAAAAATAAGCTCAAAATGGATCAAAGACCTAAATGTGAGACCAAACACTATAAAACTCCTAGAGGAAAACATAGGCAGAACACTCACTGACATAAATTGCAGCAGTATCTTTGTCTGTCTCCCAGAGTAATGGGAAAAAACCAAAGATAAACAGATGGGACCTACTTACACTCAAAAGCTTTTACACAGCAAAGAAGACAGTAAACAAAATGAAAAGATAACCCACAGATTGGGAGAAAATATTTGCAAATGAAATGATCCACAAGAGATTAGTCTCTAAGATTTACAAATGGCACATGAGGCTTAACTTCATCTAAGCAAAGAACCCAACAAAAAAACACACAGAAGACCTAGATAGCCAACAGGCAAATGAACAGATGTCAACTTTGCTAATTATTGGAGAAATGTAAATCAAACCTAGAATCAAAATGGATATCTTTTAAAAAATCCACCAACAGTAAGTGCTAGAGAGGGTGTTTCAAGAAGGGAACCCTCTCACACGATTGGTGGAAATGTAAATTGCTACAGCCATTATGGATAACAGTATGGAGATTCCTTAAAAAACTAAATATAGAGCTACCATATAACCTTGCAATTCTGTTCCTGGGCATATGTCCACAGAAAAACATTATCTGAAAAGGTACATACACTTCAGTGTTCATCGCAGAATTTTTATAATAGCCAAGACAAGGAAACAACCTAAATGGCCATCAATGGAGAAATGGATAGAAAAGATATGGTACATATAAACAATGAAATATCACTCTGCCATAAAAAAAAAATGAAATAATGCCATTTACAGCAACATGGGTGGATCTAGGGAGTGACATACTGAGTGAAGTCAGTCAGACAGAGAAGGAGAAATATTGTATTACACCCCTTAGTTGTGGAAATGATACTAATGAACTTATTTACAACACAGAAACAGACTCACAGACTTAGAGAACCAACTTATGGTTGCTAGAGAAGGATGGAGGGAAGCAATGCTTAGAGAGCTGGAGATCAACATGCACACACTACTATATTAGAAATGGAAACCCAACAATTCCCTACTGTATTAAAAAGGGGGGCATATTAGAGAAATGGATAAATTATAAATTTATTTGTAGTGTGGCAATCCTAATTATTTCAACTTAGTATTCCATAGTTTATTTCAAATGAAACTTTTGTGATATATCTTATCAAATTTTAGGATAGATATTAATTTTGAAGTCATATTGGAAATGTTTCCTCACTCAGTATTTTTAAATAGCTTCAGTTCAGTTCAGTTCAGTCACTCAGTTGTGTCTGACTCTTTGCGACCCCTTGAATCACAGCACGCCAGGCCTCCCTGTCCATCACCAACTCCCGGAGTTCACTCAGACTCACATCCATCGAGTCAGTGATGCCATCCAGCCATCTGTCGGCCCCTTCTCCTCCTGCCCCCAATCCCTCCCAGCATCAGAGTCTTTTCCAATGAGTCAGCTCTTCGCATGAGGTGGCCAAAGTACTGGAGTTTCAGCTTTAGCATCAATCCTTCCAAAGAAATCCCAGGGCTAATCTCCTTCAGAATGGATTGGTTGGATCTCCTTGCAGCCCAAGGGACTCTCAAGAGTCTTCTCCAACACCACAGTTCAAAAGCATCAATTCTTCAGTGCTCAGCCTTCTTCACAGTCCAACTCTCACATCCATACGTGACTACTGGAAAAACCATAGCCTTGACTAGACGGACCTTAGTCAGCAAAGTAACGTCTCTGCTTTTTAATATGCTGTCTAGGTTGATCGTAACTTTCCTTCCTGACTCATGTCCATTGAGTCAGTGTCTTTTAATTTCATGGCTGCAGTCACCATCTGCAGTGATTTTGGAAAGCCCAAAGAAATAAAGTCTGACACTGTTTCCACTGTTTCCCCATCTATTTCCCATGCAGTGATGGGACCAGATGCCTTGATCTTCGTTTTCCGAATGTTGAGCTTTAAGCCAACTTTTTCACTCTCCTCTTTCACTTTCATTAAGAAGCTTTTTAGTTCCTCTTGACTTTCTACCATAGGGGTGGTGTCATCTGCATATCTAAGGTTATTGATATTTCTCCTGACAATCTTGATTCCAACTTTAAGTTGTCCACAAATGATATTTTTCATTCTGATTGATTTAACAATATTCACAAAATGTATAATATGCTATTCTGTGGTAAGGAAGCTTGCAATAGAATGGCAAGAAAAAAAACAACAAGCAACCTCTGTCCTTTTATTCAACACACATGTATTTTTTGAAAACAATATACATTAATCAGATGATTCTGTAGGCAAATAGTGATTCTACCATGGAGAATCTAATTTATATTGGGTGGAGGTAACCAGGACTCTTTGAGAAAATTCCTTTTTAGCTTAGCTCCAAGTAATGATAAATATTTCCAGTAGGACACGCAACTCATATGGGGCCCAAAGAGGGAAAGAGTGTATCTGGTGTGTGTCAGCAAGGGGATGGGAGTTGGGGAATGACTGAAATAAAACTTTGTCAAATGAATATGGAAAAGGTTGCTCAGAGTTTTTTTGATGTTGAGCTTTTGTAGACTATGTTAAAGATTCTGTGCTTATCCAAAGGAAAGGCTTGAATAATTTTAAGTTATGAACAAAATTATTTATTTGATGTTTTAAGTCTATTATTCTCCCTGCTGAATGGAGAATCAGTTGGATACGCCCAAGAGCAGAAGAGGGAGAAGTGAACAAATGCCACTGTGCATATCCAGGTGATTGAAGATTTATAAACGTTTTTGAGATAGCATCTTGCAACTTGGAGATGAGCTAGGTAAGAGGTCAGGAAAAGGAATAGTCAAGGACAGCTTCCTTGAGCACTTTGGGTGGATGATGAGTCACTCATTGAATCTGGAAAAATTACAGAACAATTTTGGTTTGAACTTGTTAGAACTTGTTAGAAATGTGAAACATTTAAGTGCATTTCTTCATTAGAAAGTTTGTTACATTAGCATGGATTATTAAAGAAAGTCTTAAAATTCTCTCAGGGTGCTTTAAGCATAAGAGTTTAAACAAATGTAATGATGTTCCTGTATTTCTAAAAGTAAGTGGATGCTTCTGTTTTCCCCAGAAATTAGATTTCTTTTGTGATTGATATAGATGGAATTTCCCACAAGTTTATATCATTTTGTTCACTGAAAGCAATATTTTATTTTAAGTAATTCATTTTCCAAGTCTTATGAATTATAATTTGAAAAACTACAATTTGGTATTACATTTACCAATGATCGGGCTTCCCAGTTAGTGCTAGTGGTAAAGAAACTGCCTGCCAGTGCAGGAGATATAAGAGACGTGGGTTGGATCCCTTGGTTGGGAAGATCACCTGGAGAAGGAAATGCCAACCCACTCCAATATTCTTCCCTGGAGAATCCCATGGACAGAGGAGCACTACGGTCCATGGATTTGCAAAGAGTTGGACATGACTGAAGTGACTTAACATGCATACACATGCTAACGGTGATCATATGAAAATTCACTTTACTCTTTGAAGTGTGATTCACCATCCATTTGAAATATACACAGTTCAGAATTCTACTGTATATTTTAAGTACATCATAATGTTTTTTTTTGGTAATTTATGTCTTGTTTTAGGTGCTTTGGAAGAATGTCTTAGAGGAGTCTTTATTTCTGTGACAAGACTAAAGTCTTTGTCCCGTGTTCTTGGAAAACCACTCTCTCCTAAGGGCATTTTAATATATGTGAGGATGAGAGGGAAAGAAAAGAAATAGAAAAGTAAAACCAGTCCTTCCTTTTCAATTTGCCTTGATTTCACTGTTTTATTTTCAGGGTGACTCTGTCACCACTTCCTTAGAAGAAATTTTTGATTTTTTAACCTTAAATTGATCATGGTTGCAAAGTTTGAGTTGATGGTGATATCCATATTTTCATTTTCTCTGTTGTTTCAGTTTTCTTTAAAATATTTATCGTTACTATGCCAGCTTAGGCATGTATTTCCTGCTCTATTATGGGTATTCAACTGGTAAAGTGGAACTTCTACATGACTTCTATATGTTAAATAACAAAGTAAAATAATATCCCTCAATGCTTTTGAAATCCAGAAATCTGGAGTTATAAACTTCTCTGAAACCATCTCTTCATTCCCAGACCCTAGCCTAAGCATTCCTTGAGAAATGTTTGCTGAGTAAGTACATGAATGAATTAATCAATGGAAAAGACAGATAGCATCACCTCTTGAATGGAGTTCTGGAATTGCTGAAAGAAAATAAGGAGAATTAGGTGGATGCTTAGTAACTTTTGTTGAACTCTACAAAATGAAGCAGTGAATGAGAGAGTGCCTTTTTAATCTTTGTCAACGTTTTCAGCAAGCAGTATTTAAAAATGTGGCCTCTTAGTTTAATATGAATTACTTTGACTCTTCCATCTTCAAAAATTAACATCTGCTTTCAGTTAAAGGAAATCAAATCCAGTATACCGATTTTAATTTTTAAATTACTNTCTGGAATTGCTGAAAGAAAATAAGGAGAATTAGGTGGATGTATAGTAACTTTTGTTGAACTCTACAAAATGAAGCAGTGAGTGAGAGAGTGCCTTTTTAATCTTTGTCAATGTTTTCAGCAAGCAGTATTTAAAAATATGGCCTCTTAATTTAATATGAATTACTTTGACTCTTCCATCTTGAAAAATTAACATCTGCTTTCAGTTAAAGGAAATCAAATCCAGTATACCGATTTTGATTTTTAAATTAGTNAATGAGAGAGTGCCTTTTTAATCTTTGTCAACGTTTTCAGCAAGCAGTATTTAAAAATGTGGCCTCTTAGTTTAATATGAATTACTTTGACTCTTCCATCTTCAAAAATTAACATCTGCTTTCAGTTAAAGGAAATCAAATCCAGTATACCGATTTTAATTTTTAAATTACTATATAATTTATACCTTTTAAATATGTTTATCATCATTGAATAATGTTTAACTTCCTTGATTTATGATACCTCATCTTATTTAAGTTAGTTATGAGGATTATAAGTGCTTGAGTATATAAATTGATAACAAAAATAGGTTTGATATAATAATTAGCATACAAATAAGTGATTTAAATTGGGGGTGAAAATGAAAGTGCTTCACTTCAAACCCAATATAATACAAATTATTTTTAAATGTAACTATTGAGAAATTGTGGTGCACTTTTGCTTAATTAAGAAGGAACCTTATCCCCCATTGACATAGCAAACTATGTTGTCAGTCTGGATCTGTCTTGTGCTTTATCTCATCATCTGATATATCTCAATATCTAATACATGGTAGATACATAGTGGATGCTTAACAAATATTTCCTGAGGGGGGAAAGAAAAACCTCCTAAAAATGTGTACCTGAATAACTGAAGATGTGAATAGAGATCTTATAATATTGGCTACACAGACTTATCTAGCTTACTAGCAATTTTCCAGGGCAGGAAAGGTGAAAGAGTTTTAATAAATAATTCTGTGACTAGAACAAAAACTTCCAAGAGTCAATTTTTTAGTATTTTGCTAAGTGAAGTAAGTCAGACAGAAAAAGACAAATACTATATGCTGTCACTTATATGGGGAATTTAAAAAATACAGCAAACTGGTGAACATAACAAAAAAGCACAGATACAGATACAAAATATCTCACGGATACAGAGAACAAACTAGTGTTTATCAGTGAGGAGATAGGAGATAGGACATAGGAGGAGAAATACTGGAAGGGATTAACAGGTACAAACAATTTCATATAAAATAAGCTTATTGAATAATGTTTAACTTCCTTGATTTATGATACCTCATCTTATTTAAGTTAGTTATGAGGATTAAAACGTAATTTGATGTTTCCTGGAATTTTCCCACATTTGGCCATTTGTATGAAAATGGAAAATTTGTTTTCTTGTCAGGTCTTGCTTGTGATCTCTAGTTTCTAGTTACTTATAACCCAGATTTTGAGCTCTTATATTAATTTTGTTTGTAGGATGCTGTTCTAATGCAATTTTGTGCAAATAAATTGGACAAGAAGGACTTCTTTGGAAAATCAGATCCTTTTCTTGTATTTTATCGAAGTAATGAAGATGGCAGGTAGATTTATCTTTTATGCATTTTAAGTCTATGATAAGTATGCTATTTAAATTATCATTTTTTCTATAAAAGCTTATTAAATTGATAAACAGTACAATATTTTGGTATTCATAAAATTGATAGGATTTTTTCATTTCAATAACAATGTATAACTTTATAAGCATTTTATAACTTTTGTTTGATATTTATAATGAATGATTTTCAGCTTCATAGAAATATTTCCTCTTCTATTGCATTAATAGTATGGAAGCTTTATTTTTTTATAAAAATCTGAAATGCTGAAACTAATGTATTTTGTTAATAGAATTGAACTCTTAAGCAGATTTCTTGAGAGGAACATGGATTTTTATTGGTTGCTTTTTATAGTACATGGTTTTTTCAATAACATATGGCATTCAGGAAAATTTTTCATTATNGCATTAATAGTATGGAAGCTTTATTTTTTTATAAAAATCTGAAATGCTGAAACTAATGTATTTTGTTAATAGAATTGAACTCTTAAGCAGATTTCTTGAGAGGAACATGGATTTTTATTGGTTGCTTTTTATAGTACATGGTTTTTTCAATAACATATGGCATTCAGGAAAATTTTTCATTATATTCGAGTAATTTGAATATTTTACCAGTTATAATTAGACTGGTTTCTATGTGATTTGAAAATATATTATAGAGTATAATTTATTTTAATTTTTTATTGCAGTATTGTTGATATGTAATATTATGTTACAGGTGTGTGAAATAATGATTCACAATTTTTAAAGGTTGCACCTCATTTATAATCATTATAAAATATTCACTGTATTCCCTGCATTGTACAACATATCCTTGTAGCTTATTTTATATGAAATTGTTTGTACCTGTTAATCCCTTCCAGTATTTCTCCTCCTATGTCCTATCTCCTATCTCCTCACTGATAAACACTAGTTTGTTCTCTGTATCTGTGAGATATTTTGTATCTGTATCTGTGCTTCTTTTTGTTATGTTCACTAGTTTGCTGTNGGGTTTGAGCTGAGACACTCCTTTTATATGCAGGAGACTGTTAACTGGAGCTCTAAGTTAACTTTTTCCAGAGAAAGGTGGTTGGGGATAGCCCCCTGTAATGTCAGAAGAATAGGTGGAAAGCATAATGCAGTAAGGCAGGCAGACTCTGGTTTTGGGAGTAGATAGTTGAGAAAGCCCAGGGGGGTTTCCTTGAGGCCTGGTCTCTTTGCGTTTTGTCAGACCCCTTTCCTCATGACCTTTGCCACAGGCGGGATTCCCCACGCTGGCTCCTGTCAGGTTGACATTTTCTTCTCCAGTGCATGAAAGTGAAAAGTGAAAGTGAAGTCGCTCAGTCATGTCTGACTCTTCACGACCCCATGTACTTCAGCCTACCAGGCTCCTCCATCCATGGGATGTTCCAGGCAATAGTACTGGAGTGGGGTGCCATTGCCTTCTCGTGAGTTTTAAATTTCAGTTATTATATTCTTCAGATTTGTTTGGTTCTTGTTTATGTTTCTCTGTCTTTATAAACTTCTCACTGCATTCATATGTTCTCTCCTGAATTTGTTGAGCATTTTTATGATCATTGGTATTCTTGAATTCTCCTTGGTACTGTTCCTTATTCCAGTTCTTTTTTTTTTCCCCCTGAGGTTTTGCCTTACTATTTCATGTGGAATAGATTCTTCTTTTTGTTTAATTCTCTGTGCTTGTTTTTATGTTTAGGTAGGTTTGTTATGTTTCTTAGTCTTGGAGAAGTGACTTTTTGTTGGAGACATCCTATGGAGCCCAGTAGCCTACCTCCCTCTGGTCACCATATCATTCTTGCAGATCCCCCCTGTGAGCAGTGTAGGCCTTTCTGTTGTGTCAGTGCTGTAGCATGTTGGTGAGCAGGGCTGACTCCTATGATGGCTGCCTGCAGGCCCTGCTTTGTGTCTTGACTAGTGGCCTGCTGGCAGGTATAGTTGAGTTCCAATACTGGTGCTTGTCTGGCCTGGAAGTTCTCAGGATTGGTGCTAACTGCTGGTGGTGGGGACTGGGTCCTGGCCTTAAGAAAAGATGTCAGCCAAATGTATGAAAATATCAACATTATAAATGAATCAATTTGGCATAACAATTCGCCATTTCCACAATGTGACTGGATAGCTCAGTTCCTCAACCCATTCATACCTCTTTATATGTGGAGTTAAGAAACAAATGATTAAGTCAGTAAGCAGAGATTTTCCTTCTGGGACAGATACATAGTGGAGGGTATGTAACAAAGGATTCTATCTAGAAAGTTTTTGGCAATAGATGCAAATTTAAGTAATAGTAGTATGATTAACCATTATTAGAAAATGTGGTGTCTTTTTACTGAGTTATAATCTATTATTCTCTTTCAATTAAGTCCAGAAAGATCTGGTTGCTTCAGATGAGCTTGAGAAGATCCAATAGATGGAATTCTATATTCCAAAAATAAATACTTAGGCCTCCCTGATAGCTCAGTTGGTAAAGAATCTGTCTGCAACGCAGGAGACCCTGGTTCAATTACTGGGTCAGGAAGATCCCCTGGAGAAGGGATAGGCTACCCACTCCAGTATTCTTGGGCTTCCCTTGTGGCTCAGCTCATAAAGAATCCACTTGCAATGAGGGAGACTTAGGTTTGATCACTGGGTTGGGAGGATCCACAGAAGGTACTCTAATATTCTGGCCTGGAGAATTCCATGGACTGTAGAGTCCATGGTGTTGCAAAGAGTCGGACATGACAGCGGCTTTCACTTCACTTCCTTAAGTGTAAATGACTGGCAAAAGTTAACCTAGCTTCCAGATCACTCATTTGTTCCAAATTTCAAATTCACCTTTATAGAAACTATGAATGAATTTTTTCTCACTCATTTAACTAATACACATTGTGCTTTCATCTTAGTGGTTCAAGTGACAAAAACATCAAAACCATATTTAAATTCAATCTGTATTTTCCCTGTATAGGAGTCTGGCTCTTGTTTTAAAATTGAACAGTAATAGAGGAAATTTTTGTTAGCAGTCCATAAAACATAAGGTAACACTTGTTTTACTACTGATCATTTTGATAACATTTCCTCTGAATCTTAGGATCTCTATAGATCCTTATTGTTTGTCCTTAAACTGAAAACCTTTATGTTTCTATTTTATTGAAAATATTGAAAAATAATTTATTTAAGGAGACTTTTGGCCTTCCTAAAAGAACAGTCTCCCAATGAAATAAAGCAGAGTTCTCAACAGCATTTTGAGAAACTGATATTTATGAACAACTCTGAAGCAACTCATTTTTTTTGGGGGGGGGGAGGCATTTTTGTTATTTCATTGTGTCTTTAACCTATCTTATAGTTTGAAATTTTGTAAAAAATCAGTGTGAAAAAAATACAGCTTATTTATATTATAGTATGCATGAGAAATGTATTAAGGCTTCCAGTGAAGAAAAGGCAAAAAAGCCTTATCTTTTTTCCTAATTCATGAAAACCACTTTTGACATCAAATTTACTGGATAAAATATTGCATTGATTTATATATTTGTGACTTTAGCTAACTTTACCATCTACATCCACAAAAATTTTGATTCATAGTCAAAAGTTTTTACCTTTTGCTGAAATTGAAGAATATTTTCCACATCTTTGTAATATCTTAAGTGAGATCTTCATTCTGTGAAGTAGAAAATCTTAATTTTTTTCTCTAGTCAAGATCAAAATATGTTGAAATTTTCTTATTGCCAGAAACATTTTGGACCATTTACAGTAGTGGTCTCAACTGCAGGCTTGCATGAGAATACCCTGGAGAGCTTTTCTCAAAATAGAACCTCTCCAGATCCTGTTTCAGGAGGCTTGGGATGCAATCTAAATGTTTGTTATTGGAAACTATTATTTTTTTTCTGAGATTTAGAACAGAAAATCAACACAATTAAACCATGTTTATGGATATAATAGACTTGGTTTTGGACTTGGTGAATTTAAAATTCTAATACTAGCTTTTGCTTAGTGTTTTCTAATATTATTAATTTATTATTATTCTAATATTTGTAATTTCTAAATTTTATATTATTAATTTTCTAATATTTTTTAATGGTTAATTCTCTTAGCTTTTGCTTAGTCTCAATCAGACAATACTAAATCTTTCCTGATGACCTGATGCCAGAAAAATGAAAACATTTTAGATGACATCAACCTAATTCTGTTGTGCTTTTTATACCTGACCAAACTCTCTCTTCCTAGCAGATTGAGATATTTCCAAGTTCTAACTATGGGGGCTTCCCTGATAGCTCAGTTGGTAAAGAATCTTCCTGCAATGCAGGAGACCCCGATTCGATTCCTGGGTCATGAAGATTCCCCTGGAGAAGGGAAAGGCTACCCACTCCAGTATTCTGGCCTGGAGAATTCCATAGACTGTATAGTCCACAGGGTCGCAAAGAGTCAGACATAACTGAGTGACCTTCACTATCACAACAGTAACTACGTTTTACCCTGCTTCTCTTTATCTCTCTCAAAAATGTATTTCTTAACACACAGATTTTGGCATTCAATGTATTTCCTTTTCTCTTTCCAACCCTCAATTTTTCTTTTCAAAATTATGTATAACAGTGGAGACATGCAACAGGCTATTAGAAATATGAGACTAGAGAATTGGAGACATGTTGAAATATAAATTAAAGGTATAAATTGAAGAACCTTATACTTTAAAATTTCATTTGAAGCAATATAAATGTATGTGATTGCTTCATGAATGTTTTGGGAGAAAATTTAAAGCCAATTCCTTTTTGGCTATAAAGAACTTTCAGTTAAATGAAACTTCTAGTGTATGTGATGAAGACTTTTTGTTAATAATGATGCTGGTCCTTTATACAATATGATGATTATTGATATGCAATGACCATTTTCTCTGTGATTCTAAACACCAAAATAATTTGAGATTATGTGTTAGCAACATGTGTTGTGCGGCTCTGTGCTTGTCAATCATCAATTAGTGTTCCAAATACACATACAATTAAACAGCAGTAAGTCCTATAAAAACAGTTTATTAAAATTCAGCCAGTGAGAACTTCACTATTTAGATTTTCCAAGTACATTTATTTTGTAATAATTTTAATATTCCATTGCAATTGGTTAATCAGAAACAGGGATAAAGAAAATAGAGATGGAATAAAAATGGGAAAGAAAGAATGTTGTGGTGTGATTTTTTTGTTGTATAAATTTATCTGATAGAATAGTTTGATAATCCCAGTTCCTTATTATTCAATTATTATGAGTTTTAAATGTTGAAATTCCAAGCAATTGCACATAGCCATCTCAATTGTTTTACTAACTATATAGAATAATATATTTAATATGTAGAAAGAGTTGGCCATATATGTATTACTACTTTAGATTACATGCTAGTATATTTGTATATATTTTAGCACAGTTTAAACAAACAAACAAATGGATTGTAGGTATCATAAATTTATATTTAACCTCAAATTAATTTTAACATATATTGAAACTGTGCACATATGGCTATTTTTTTAAGATAATACCTTTCTTCCAAGAACCCAAAATATATTTCTGGTGTTCTGTTCAAAACAACTCAAGGTAATCAATTCAACTTTTTTTAATGTGGATGCTGCTGCTGCTGCAGCTGCTGCTAAGTCGCATCAGTCGTGTCGGACTCTGTATGACTCCATAGGCAGCAGCCCACCAGGCTCCTCCATCCCTGGGATTCTCCAGGCAAGAATACTGGAGTGGGTTGCCATTTCCTTCTGCAGTGCATGAAAGTGAAAAGTGAAACTGCAGTCACTCAGTCGTGTCCGACTCCTAGTGACCCCATGGACTGTAGCGCACCAGGCTCCTCCGTCCATGGGATTTCCCAGGCAAGAGTACTGGAGTGGGTTGCCATTGCCTTCTCCGTTAATGTGGATGAAAAAATATATTTTATGATTTTGAGTGGTGAAAAATTTTTACTAGGAAGCTTAATGATTTACTTAGAGTCAGTAGAACTCAAAGGTAAAACCGATAGGCAAACACTATTCTTTCTTAGGTCAATGGATAGTTCTTTGCTTTCCACTAAAAAATCACAGATTTTTAGGATAGATTCCAAGGACAAGGTTCCTACTGTGCTNAAAAATTTTTACTAGGAAGCTTAATGATTTACTTAGAGTCAGTAGAACTCAAAGGTAAAACCGATAGGCAAACACTATTCTTTCTTAGGTCAATGGATAGTTCTTTGCTTTCCACTAAAAAATCACAGATTTTTAGGATAGATTCCAAGGACAAGGTTCCTACTGTGCTTATTGCTAAAGAAGAAGGACTTCTATAAATGGATAATATATGTAAGCATAACTACACTTGGTACTTTTTAATGTTGCTTAATATCTTAGATCTGTATCTCTTGAAAACTCAGATATTCTGATATTTTGCTTCATAGTCTTCTGGAGCCTTATATGGTTAAAAATATATTAACTTATTCAAGCATCTAACCAAAGAATTTTTATGAGATATGTCATTTCCATACTTGAATATTTTGAAGATACTTACACTGTTAAAACCATTATCATAAAATGACACTGCTCCAAACATATAAAGAATTATTAAAGTCTCCTAAAGTACCTAGTTTGTTTTTCCATAAGTAGTGTAAGAGAATAATATAGATATAAAAATAAGCACATGAGTTTCTGAAGCGGAAACTCACATGTGCAAGTTCTGAGCTGCCATGTGAGATCTATGTTAAGGATTACAGTAAACTCTGTCAGTTTGTGAAATTTCATAAAAGTGAAATGATAATTTTTTAAATTTATAACGTGTACATTTGTTTTTTCTGACAATGCCTGACCTAAACAGCACAAAATAAAAGTAAATTTTATAAATTGCTTGGTTTTATTTGAGATAAATATTCTAAGCAATTTGGATGACTACTTTCAAATCTTAATTATCTGAATTATATATACATATTTATTAAAAACTGCATCAAAAATTCATAGTTTGCTACTGACTAAACACTTTTTTTAGCTTGTCTGTTAAATGTATGCGTGTATATATATATAGATAGTATTTATATCTTTTAAAAATTCTGTCTGTATTAGAAGTGGATCAAGGAACAGGTGTGAATCAGACTGATAAAATTAGTGTATTTCTCCTATAAATTGTTAACATTTGAGAGTAATTATATCACTTTCTTTCTTGGAGGCTCAGAAATGTAGTTATAATCTACAGAAAGGCAAAGAAAATTTAAACTTTTTGAAATTACTTAAAATTTCAGTAAAAATAGAAATAAATGATAACTTCTACATTAAACACATTCATTTATATATTATATATGATAATTTCTACCAGGAAAAAGAATTAGTTTTTCAGAATGTGCTTACAATCTCTGTTTACTGGGGAAGTAAAGAACCATGATAGTTCTATAAATTTAAATTTAGACCAACTCATAATTGAATAATATTTAAAAGCATATTTCTGGACTTTTTTAAAGGAAACTAACTTTTCTGTCAGGACTTAAGGAAATTACAAGGATAAAAAAAGACTTGATTTTATTGAAATTTTAAGAATAAAGGAATGGTAGTGTTATGGCATGAATAAAAATATTCCTAAATGCTGAAAAGTTATGGTAAAATCAAAAATTTTGTCTGGAAGAAAAGTAAAGTAATAAAAACAAAATCAAGGACAACTGGTATGTTATTGTTAGCTGGACTTTTGTGATGATCATGGGAAATAAAAATTATCATGATACATTTTGCCTACAATTATGGAATTAATGTCTTGATTTCTGTCACCTCTGGGGGAGAAAAAAATCACTGCTGCTCTCCTGCTATAGTAAAAATAATATAAATTATTCTTTAATATAGCTATTGAGAAATTTTGGTGCACTTTTGCTTAATTAGCAAGGAACTTTAAAAAAGAAAAAAGAAGGAACCTATCCCCCATTTAGATAGCAAACATGTTGTCAGTCTAGATCTGTCTTATGCTTCATCTTATCATCTAATACATCTCAATATCTGATACATGGTAGATACATAGTATGTGCTTAATAAATATTTCCTGAGGAAATTTATGCAGATATGCAGATGACACCACCCTTATGGCAGAAAGTGAAGAGGAACTAAAAAGCCTCTTGAAAGTGAAAGAAGAGAGTGAAAAGTTGGCTTACATCTCAACATTCAGAACACTAAGATCATGGCATCTAGTCCCATCACTTCATGGAAAATAGATGGGGAAACAGTGGAAACAGTGTCAGATTTTATTTTGTGGTCTCCAAAATCACTGCAGATGGTGATTGCAGCCATCAAATTAAAAGACACTTACTCCTTGGAAGGAAAGTTATGACCAATCTAGACAGCATATTCAAAAGCAGAGACGTTACTTTGCCAACAAAGGTCTGTCTAGTCAAGGCTATGGTTTTTCCAGTGGTTATGTATGGATGTGCAAGTTGAACTGTGAAGACAGCTAAGTGCCAAAGAATTGATGCTTTTGAACTGTGATATTGGAGAAGACTCTTGAGAGTCCCTTGGACTGCAAGGAGATCCAACCAGTCCACTCTAAAGGAGATCAGCCCTGGGTGTTCCTTGGAAGGACTGATGCTAAAGCTGAAACTTCAGTACTTTGTCTACCTCATGTGAAGAGTTGACTCCGTGGACAAGACCCTGATGCTGGGAAGGATTGGGGGCAGGAGGAGAAGGGGATGACAGAGGATGAGATGGCTGAATGGCATCACTGACTCGATGGACATGAGTTTGGTAGAACTCTGGGAGTTGGTGATGGACTGGGAGGCCTGGCATGCTGCAATTCATGGGGTCGAAAAGAGTCAGACACAACTGAGCTACGAACTGAACTGAGGAAATTTAAAAAAAAAGAAAAAAAAACACTCTTAAAAATGTATACTTTAATAACTGAAGATGTGAATAGAGATCTTATAATATTGGCTTCCAAATATCAGTTCATAAGCCTGTTACATCCTCAGATATTATTTTGATTAAAGCTTCTTTAAGACACATACAAATATCTAGAGTCATATTACTTAAAAATCAGGAAAAATGTATTTTAATGACTTGTATAAGGAATTATATGCCTTTCATAGAAAAAATTCAAATGAATTATCTAAGTTTATTTTCAAAACAGTAAATAGGCATTGCCTCCAATTTTTAGATGAATGCATAAAGATCCTGAAGTGACTTACTCAAGACAACATGATGATAGAAAAGGATAAGATAGATTCTGTATATATTTGCTGTTTGTACATATATGCAATATTAATTTAATGATTGCAAGGAAAACAGGCATCATCCATTGTGCCTAAAGCAGGATTTCCTTCAGGAAAACCACTGGAAATGCCTAGAAAAGGCAATATTCTGTCTCTTGTTTTATATCTTTTGTGTGATAATGTGGGTGCATTTTTATGGCAAAATAACAGTTATCAGTATTACCGTCTGAGAGAGTTGTTTCAAAGGAATAAACTAGGAGTGGCTAGTATGCTCAACACTTGTCCCATTTTTTTGTACTAAAAGTAATTCATGTGAAGCAAAATTGTTAATATTACTGGTAAGGTAAGATTACAGCATGATTGTGACATTGACTTGAATATATTTGCAACATTTAATAATGCCCATGGGTTACCAGGCACTGAAGTAGATGCTGAGAATATGGAGATAAAATTAACATCTTTCCTTTTCTTTTTATTTATTTGTCTGTGTTGGAGTCTTTGATCTTCATTGTGGCATTTAGGATCTTTTTTTAGTTGCAACTTGTGGGATCTTTAGTTGTGACACTGGAATCTTCATGGCATGTGTGATCTAGTTCCCCAACCAGGGATCGAACCAGGACCTCCTACACTGGGAACAGAAAGTCTTAGCTTCAAGATCACCAGAGAAAGTCACTCAGCTTTCTTAACTTTGAGTGTGTTATAAAAACTAGAAGGGGAGGTTTGAATATTTTGTATATTTGTGATTATTGATATGTATGATAATAAATTTTGTGTGTCTTGAAATTTCATGCTACTTAATAGTTAATCATTAGGATAGCATAGATGAAATGCTTTTGAAATACGAGTTATTGACATTAATAAACCTATTTGAAATATTAACATTGGTGTGATAAATGAAATATTTTTGAATACTAACAAAATGTAATTGGGGGTATACATAAAAAAGTATCAATGTGTTTTAAATTATCATATTATTATTATTTTCATAGTAATATCAAGAATTTTTTCATGATAAGAATATATATTTAAAGTTTTAATAATTAATTAACAAATGTCTGAAAGCTAATACTGTATGTATTTTCTCCTTAATTATAGTCATGATTTCATTGGAGAATTTACAACAAGCTACAGAGAACTTTCTAGAGGGCAATCACAGTTCAATGTATATGAGGTAAGAGGAATTTTACTTTATGTTTTTCTGGAATAAGTACATTTATGCTTTTAAAATATAGATTTTTTTAAAAGATAATTGCCAAAGTTTACCAATATAAATAAGAATCTTTAAACTTATTGAGAAGATTGGGTTTTGAGATTAAATAATATTTCTCTTCAAATCACATGATCATTTGAATCAACTTTGTTGATTTAAAATTCTTGCCTATGAAACATTTTCTTATTTAAAAAACATCCAATGTGGGTATAAGTTTACTTTTCCTTGAGCTTCAGCCTTTAAGTTTTGCCTTCCTACAAACATTCTCCTCAATCCTTTTTTTTTAAATTAATTTATTTTTTATTGAAGTGTAATTGCTTTACAAAATTTTGTTGTTTTCTGCCNTCAACTTTGTTGATTTAAAATTCTTGCCTATGAAACATTTTCTTATTTAAAAAACATCCAATGTGGGTATAAGTTTACTTTTCCTTGAGCTTCAGCCTTTAAGTTTTGCCTTCCTACAAACATTCTCCTCAATCCTTTTTTTTTAAATTAATTTATTTTTTATTGAAGTGTAATTGCTTTACAAAATTTTGTTGTTTTCTGCCAAACCTCAACATGAATCAGCCATAGGTATACATATACCCCCTCCCTTTTGAACCTCCCTCCCATCTCCCTCCCCATCCCATCCCTCTAGGTTGATACAGAGCCCTTGTTTGAGTTTCCTGAGCTACACAGCAAATTCCCATTAGCTGTCTATTTTACATATGGTAACATGTTTCCATGTTATTCTTTCCATACATCTCACCCTCTCCTCCTCCTCCCCTCTCCCCATGTCCATAAGTCTATTCTCTGTGTCTCTTTCTCCATTGTTGCCCTGTAATAAATTCTTCAGTACAATTTTTCTAGATTCCATATACATGCAATAGACTACAATATTTATCTTTTTATTTCTGACTTACTTCACCCTGTATAATAGGTTCTAGGTACATCCACCTCATTAGAACTGACTCAAATGGGTTCCTTTTTATGACTGAGTAATATTCCATTGTGTATATATACCACAACTTCTTTATCCATTTGTCTGTCAATGGATCTCTAGATTGCTTCCATGTTCTAGCTATTGTAAATAATGCTGCAGTGAACAATGGGATCATGTGTCTTCTTCAATTTTGGTTTCCTCAGAGTATATGCCTAGGAGTGGGATTGCTGGGAAATGGGAATACTTGACCACCTAACCTGCCTCTTGAGAAACCTATATGCAAGTCAGGAAGCAACAATCAGAACTGGACATGGAACAACAGACTGGTTCCAAATAGGAAAAGGAGTACATCAAGGCTGTATATTGTCACCCTGCTAATTTAACTTATATACAGAGTACNAGGCAAGAACAGTGGAGTGGGTTGCCATTTCCTTCTCCAATGCATGAAAGTGAAAAGTGAAAGAGAAGTCACTCAGTGTCCGACTCTTTGTGACCCCATGGACTGCAGCCTACCAGGCTCCTCCGTCCATGGGATTTTCCAGGCAAGAGTAGTGGAGTGGGGTGCCATCGCCTTCTCTGACTAAAGACATTAGTAAGTAAATAAATCCATAAGATGTGAAGACACCAGGTTGGACTATACATTTTTAAAATATTTCAGTATAAATCCTAACATTGTAATTGTTTTATCTGCTCTTTAAGGTGATAAATCCCAGAAAGAAAGGAAAAAAGAAGAAATATACTAATTCAGGAACAGTAAGTCAAATTTTATGTTATACATTAAGGATTCAAATAGATGAATTAAAAAATATATATATATAATATTTGGTGTCAAATAGAAGCAGCTAAAAACTGCACTTTTTCATTAGGGTTTTAATATGAAGATATATACTAAAAAATTTACTTTCTATGGGAATGATTGTAATAGAGAACACCTCATAGGACATAGCAACCCAGCTTCCTGCAAGTTTAGGGGTTGAATTGTGTCTGAGGGAAGAAGTTTCATTATGAATTCTTCATTTAATGAAATCACACAAGAAAATCAAGCAGACCTGAAAAAGTGAAGAAACCCTTTGTCCTTGTAGATAATTTGCATGTTGTTCTTCAAAGGAAGTAAATTGGTCATAGAAAGGAGTTACTTAATTTTTAGCCCCTTTTCTTCTGATAATTTTAAGTGTAAGAATAATCAGTCCTAGCAAAGTTTGAAATAGATTATCTTTATTGATTTACAAAATGCTAGGAAATATAATTTTCTCTCTAACACTTAGAAAAAAGTTTGGTTTAAATTGCAATTGGTACGAGTATATAATTCTCTTATTTTTGTTTTCTTTTGTTTTCTTTCTTCAGGTCACCTTGCTGTCTTTCTTGGTAGAAACAGAAGTTTCATTCCTTGACTATATTAAGGGAGGGTAAGTCATTTTCTGAAATTGTTTCATTGCTTAAGCAATGCTGAGAGGCAAGTTTGAATGTGTTCAGAAACTTCATGACAACAGCAGTCAGAGACATCACTTCTGTAAACCTCTTCCAAGTGATGATTAAGAGGGTTTTGTTGTTGTTCTTTTTGTTTGTTTTGCCAATGCTGATTTATTGCTGGAGTGTTGTCAAGCCCAAGAAGTGCGGGCAAAGGAACAAACACAGCTTCCCCCAAGAGAGCTTAACCCCTATTGCTGTTTGTTAAGAAAACAAGGCAAAAGCTATACTAGCCCAAGTGGGCAATCTTTGCTATATATGGGCATCTTGAAACCTGCCACTTGGACATAGACTGAGACTACAGGGTGATTGTTTCAATAAAGTCAAAGGAAAACATACTAAGAAGGAAAAATGTTTGCCAACTCTCCTTAGTATTCCAATATCTGTGAATATTGTTGTCTTTTGAAGATGGGAAAATAGAAAAGTTGAATTTGTCATAAAAAACATATTCCTATGTAAATAAACTCCTTGGTACCATAGGTTAAAAAGGTAAAAAAGATGAACTCTCTTAGCATCCTCTTTATAAACTTTTTTTTTTTTTTTTAAGAAAAAGAAAGCACTTGATAGATCTGGCTATAATTTGCATGTTGTAATGATAATTTCAAGTTTTAAAATTAAAAATTCCTTTCAAGTTTGCTTTCTTGGCTTTGCTTTGTGAGTCTTTAAGTGAGTGTTACATGTGTGTGAGAAAGAAATACCCAACATGTATTGTCAGCAGTACAAATCTAGTAATATTTTCATGTGAATCTATCATTAAAGATATTTTCAGAATCTGTTATGAATAAGTTAATTTATTGAGTATTCATATTCTTCCTTTTGAAGATTCCTAGGGCTAATTAGAACAAATGGGTTTCAATAATACCTAAGCAATAAACTTCTTGACAACTGTCATTTTTATACTGCTTACCACATCCAAGATTTTATTTTATTTTATTTATTTTTGGCTTACGCATGTCCAATTTATAGCACTGTCTGTGCTGGAAGAAATGTGACCTTTTCTGCCAGATTGTTGTTTTTCAGTAGCTACATTGTGTTTGACTCCTTGCAACCCTATGGACTTTAGCATGGCAGGCTCTTTTGTCTTCCATTATTACCTGGAGTTCATTGAGGTTCACAAATTCACGTTCATTGAGTCAGTGCTGTCATCCAACCATCTCATCTTCTGCCACCCTCTGCTAATTTTGCCTTCAATCTTTCCAAACATCAGATATTTTTCATCTATTTGCATCAGGTGGCCAAAGTATTGGAGACCCAACTTCAACAATGAACATTCAGTGTTGATTTCCTTTAGAATTGACTGGTTTGGTCTCCTCGCAGTCCAAGAGACTCTCAGGAGTCTTCCAGCATCACAATTTGAAAGCATCAGTTCTTCAGCAATTAGCCTTCTTTATGGTCCAACACTCATATTGCTGCTGCTGCTGCTGCTAAGTCGCTTCAGTCGTGTCCGACTCTGTGTGACCCCATAGATGGCCTCCTACCAGGCTCCTCTGTCCCTGGGATTCTCCAGGCAAGAACACTGGAGTGGGTTGCCATTTCCTTCTCCAGTGCATGAAAGTGAAAAGTGAAAGTGAAGTCGCTCAGTCGTGTCCGACTCTTAGCGACCTCATGGACTACAACCTACCAGGCTCCTCCATCCATGGGATTTTCCAGGCAAGAGTTCTGAAGCAGGGTGCCATTGCCTTCTCCGTCACTCATATTAGCATATAACTACTGGAAAAACCATAACTTTGACTATGCAGACGTCTGTTGACAAAGTGATGTCTCTTGCTTTTAAATACAATGTCTAGGTTTGTCATAGCTCTTTCCAAGGAACAAGCATCTTTTAATTTCATGACTGTAGTCATCATCTGCAGTGATTTTGGAGCCCAAGAAAAGAAAATGTGTCACTGTTTCCACTTTTTCCTTCTATTTGCTATTAGGTAATGAGACTAGATGCCATGATTTTAGCTTTTCATTTTTTTTTTTTTCAACGCTGAGTTTCAAGCCAGTTTTTTTCACTCTCCTCTTTCCCCCTCATCAAGAGGCTCTTTGATTCCTCTTCACTTTCTGCCATTATAGTAATATCATCTGCATATCTGGTGTTGCTGATATTTCTCCTGGAAGGCTTGATTCTAGCTTGTGATTCATCCAGCTTGGAATTTCGCATGATATACTCTACATAGAAGTTAAATAAACAAAGTGATGATATACCGCCCTGTACTCCTTATCCAATTTTGAATCAGTCAGTTGTTTCATGTCTGGCTTTGTTGCTTCTTGACCCATAGGTTTCTCAGGCAACAGACAAGGTGGTCTGGTACTCCCATCTCTTTGAGAATTTTCCACAGTTTTTTGTGTTCCACATAGTCAAAGGTTTTAGCATAGTCAATGAAGCAGATGTAGACATTTTTCTGGAACTCTCTTGCTTTCTTTATGATACAATGAATGTTGGCAATTTGATCTCTGGATCCTCTGCCTCTTCAAAACTCAGCTTGGAAGTTCTGGAAATTCTCATTTCATGTACTGCTGAAATCTAGCTTGAAGGATTTTGAGCATAACCTTGCTAGCATGTGAAATAAGCACAACTGTACAGTGATTTGCACATTCTTTGGCATTGCCCTTCTTTGGGATTGGAATAAAAACTGATCTTTTCCAGTCCTGTGGCCATTGCTGAGTTTTCAAAATTTGCTGGCATATGGACTGCAGCACTTTCACAGCATAATCTTTCAGGATTTAAAATACCTCAGCTGGAATTCTATCACCTCTAATAGCTTTGTTCATAGTAATGCTTCCTAAAGCCCGCTTGACTTCACACTCTAAGATGTCTGACTCTAGGTGAATAACCATGCTGTCCTGGTTATCCAGGTCATTAAGACCTTTCTTATTTAGTTTTTCTGCATATTCTTTCCACCTCTTCTTAATCTCTTCTGTTTCTGTTATGCCCTTACTATTTCTCTCCTTTATCATGCCTATCCTTGCATGAAATGTTCCCTTGATATCTCCAGTTTTCTTGAAGAGATTTCTAGTCTTTCCTATTCTATTGTTTTCCTCTATTTCTTTCCACTGATCATGTAGAAAGGCCTTCTAATCTCTCCTTGCTATTCTCTGGAACTCTGCATTCAGTTGGGTATATCTTTCACTTTCTCCCTTGCCTTCCACTTCTCTTCTTTCTTCAAACATCTGTAAAACCTCCTCAGACAACCACTTTGCCTTCTTGCATTTCTTTTTCTTTGGGATGGTTTTGGTCACTGCCTCCTGTGCAATGTTATGAACCTCTGTTCATAGTTCTTCAGGCACTGATTTAATCCCTTGAATCCATTCATCACTTCCCCTGTTTAATTAAAAGGGATTTGATTTAGGTCATACCTGAATGGCCTATTGGTTTTCCCTACTATCTTCTATCTCAACTTGAATTTTGCAATAAGCATCTCATGATCTGAGCCACAGTCAGCTCCAGATCTTGTTTTTAATGACTGTATAGTGCTTCTCCTTCTTTGGCTGAACAGAACATAATCTTATTTTGATATTGATCAATCTGTGATTTCTGTGTTTAGAGTCATCTCTTGGGTTGCTGGAAAAGGGTGTTTGCTATGACCAACATGTTCTTTTGACAAAATTCTGTTAGTCTTTCTGCTGCTTCACTTTGTACTCAAAGGCCAAATTTGCCTGTTTTTCTGGGTATCTCTTGACTTCCTCCTTTTGCATTCAAATCTCCTATGATGAAAAGAGCATTTTTTTTTTTTTTTTTGGTGTTAGTTCTAGAAGATATTGTAGGTCTTCATAGAACAGGTCAGTTTAAGCATCTTCAGCATCAGTGGTTTGGGCATAAACTTGGAACACTGTGATATTGAATGGCTTGACTTGGAACTGAACTGAGATCATTCTGTCATTTTGGAGACTGCACCAAAGTACTGTATCTCAGACTCTTTTGTTGATTATGAGGACTGCTCCTTTTCTTCTAAGGGATTCTTGCCCATAGTAGTAGATATAATAGTCATCTGAATTAAATTCACCACTCCTGTCCATTCTAGTTCACTGATTTTGTAGATGTCAACATTCATCCTTGCCATCTCCTGCTTGACTTTCTCCCATTTACCTTGATTCATGGACCTAACATTCCAGTTCCTATGCAGTATTTTTCTTTGTAACATTAGGTCAGATTTTTCTTTCACCAGTTGATACATCCACAGCTGAGCATCATTTCAGCTTTTGTGCAGCTGCTTCATTCTTATTGGAGCGATTAGTAATTGCCCTGTGTTCTTCCTCAGCAGCATATTGGACAGCTTTTGACTTGAGCTGCTGCTGATCTTGTGGCACCGTATCTTTTTGCCTTTTCATATTGTCCATGGGGTTCTCCAAGCAAGAATACTGGAGTAGGTTGCCATTTCATCCTCTAATGGACCACATTTTATCAGAATGCTTCACCATGACCCATTCATCCTGGGTGGCCCTGCATACATGGCTTCAGTGAGTTATGCAATCCCCTTCACCATGATAAGGCTGTATTCAGTCAGGGGGTTTCTAATAGAAGTCCTGTATAAATGGAGCCCCAAACCATGAGGTATACTTTGTTCCCATCCTGACTTCCCAACACTTTTACTGAAACCCATTTTTTACTTACAAATGGATGATGGAGAAATATAATTTGAAATTTACTACATAATTAATGTAACTGTACTTACATTTATACCTAAAAAGGACATGAAGAATCTTCATAAAATTCATTTTTATATAAAGATTTATATAACAAATGCATGTATCTTTTATATATACTACAATTACACATTTACCTATTATTCATCACTGTTTCTAATACTTAGTATGCAGATATTGTCCCTTTTGGTGATGGAATCCAAATAGGGAATGCAAGGTAGTTATTGTATTATGTATATTTATCTGTCTTTGCTCTTCAGGACTTATTATAAGCAACTGGGTATGAAATGTAAATTCTAATTTGTATTAATAATGCAGTGAGGAGATCTGGTTTTATCATGATACTCCTATCACTTCAGTTTCCTGTAGTTTACATGAGTTGCCTTCATTTCTTTCATGACCTTAATATACCTTATTTATCTCCCTTTGTTCTGAAGTTCTTGTTTATATTCCTACAGAAAATTTACTGTCACCTATCAACTTATTATACAGTGTAATTTGCATATAGTAAATTGCTAATACCTGATAGTAAGTACCTCAAAGTAATTAACTTTACCCATCTCTCCATTGGCTCTTTTTCATTTCTACTCACCTCCTTTCTCTTTCTCCCTCTTTCTCTCATGAGTAATATTCATGTTGATAATTTCCTCTTTTTCTAAAAAAAATAATGTTTATTTAGTTGATGTACTGGTAACTTTCAATCTTTTTGGAACTAATGTTTTCTATCTCATTGCTGCTAGTGAAAAATACAGTTTAATTAACATAGCCTAAGGGAGAGTGATGCTTTGGCATGCAGAATATCTAAAAATTTTACTGTCAGATATTGATATTTGTGAAGATTTAAGCTTTATTTAACTGTGAGTTATGGGGATTTATTAGAGTGGTTACTTCATGGATTTCCTGATAGACTCTAATTATAAGAAATGAAGAACAGAGTTTTATATTGTCATTTTCAAAACCTCTACTGGTATGAAAATAATAAACTGTAGCCATTTGAAATGGAGAACATGAAAACCAAAGCAGAAATGTAGCTACATCTATTCCAAATATTTCAACAGATAACTTTTATTTTTCTCAATATATTTCCTATTGATTTCTTTAGACATTGTAAGAGACTTCCCTGGCAATCAGTGGTTAAGACTTTGTGCTTCCACTGCAGGGGCATGGGTTAAATCCCTGTTTAGGAAACTAAGATCTTACATGTTGTGCAGTGCAACCACAATAAAATAGATATTATTTTCTTCTCTTGCTATTAAGAAATCTCATCCTCTTAGTAGATAAATGCACTACAATGTTGGAAAATCATATTGAGCAGATACATAATTACATAAACTTTCTGAATAACAGCAAAACAGAGTATGAGCTACATTCATTTCAAACTAGAATTAAGTATAATAATTGACAATTATTATGTTTCAATAATGCCTGTTGACTATTTTGTATATAACCTTGGTCTGGATTTCCAGTTTTTTGCAATGAAAAACATTCTTTAAACTGGCAAACAGCTCAGCAGTATTTAGTGCTATTCATAATTTTTTCTGAAACCACAAAAACTTTTATTTTATTAGTGTTTTATTTTCAGATTTTGGAAAGGAAGTATTATGTCTCCCAAATTTTAAATATAAATATTTATATTTGCATTTCACATTGTAAACATGAAATGTAAAATGGTAAAAGGAAAGTAATGTAAAATGAAAATAATCTATTATGAAACTAGAATCCCATGTAATCATACTCTCTTGATAATCACTATTAGATATTTATTTATTCCCAAACACACATCATTATTTTAATGAGTGGGATCACACTGTGTACAATATTCTAATGTATATTTTCTTCATTATATATGTTGTATATATATATGTTTCTGTGTCAGTACTTATAGATTTACCATATTTTAACAGTTTTCCATCATATAGATGTACCTAATTCAGTTTAAAAACCTGTTTATACATGCTTGAAAGTGAGTGTTAGTTGCTCAGTCATGTCCGACTCTTTGCAACGCCATGGAAGAATTGTGTCCGTTTAATTTTCCTATTATAAACAAGATTACACTGTAAATTCTGGTGCACAGCTTTTTGTACACTTCATCTAGCATATCTACAGAGTCATATCTTAGAAACAGTTCTGTCATGTTTCTAAATTATTGTGCAAATAAAAGCATAAAGATAAGTTATACTTCTAATATTTTCATATGCAAGTTTACAATATACTTTGCTGTTGTTCAGTCACCAAGTCATGTCCGACTCTATGCAGCCCCATGAGCTGCAGTACACCAGGCTTCCCTGTCACTCACCATCTCCCCGAGTTTGCCCAAGTTCATATACTTTGAATCAGTGATGCTATCCAACCATCTCATTCTCTGTCACCCTCTTCTTCTGTCTTTAATCTTTCCCATCATCAGGGTCTTTTCCAGTGAGTCAACTGTTTGCATCAGGGGGCCAAAGTATTGGAGCTTCAGCTTCAGCATCAGCCCTTCCAAAGAGTATTCTGGGCTGATTTCCTTTAAGATTGACTGGTTTGATCTCTTTGCTTTCCAAGGGACTCTCAAGCACTATAGTTTGAAAGCACCAATTCTTTGGCATTCTGCCATCTTTATTGCCCAGCTCTCACATTCATCCATGACTACAGGAAAGATCATAGCACTGACTATACAGACCTTTGTCCACAATGTGATGTCTTTGCTTTTTAACACACTAAGTTTGTCATAGCTTTCCTGCCAAGAAGCAATCACCTTCTTAATTTCATGACTGCAGTCACCATATGCAGTGATTTTAAAGCCCAAGAAGAGGAAATCTGTCCCTGCTTCCACCTTTCTCCTTCTGTTTACCATGAAGTGATCGGATCAGATGCCATTATCTTAGTATTTTTAATATTGAATTTTAAGCTGGCTTTTTTCAGTCTCTTCCTTCACTCTTGACAAGAGGCTCTTTGGTTCCTCTTCTCTTTTTGCCTTATCATTTGCATATCTGAGGTTGTTGTTATTTCTCCCAACAATCTTGATTCCTGCTTGTAACTTACCCTTACTAAATAGCTTTACTACTTTTAAACTTTGCTAATTTAATAGATAAATATTATAAGTCACTGTCAGTTTTTAATCTGTGGAACCTCTTTTTTAGCCGTTGTGATGTTCTTTGTAAAAGTCCATGTTTAACCAGATGTATCTTTCGAAACACAGGTTTCAGAACTTTTTGTTTTTGCTTTTCCTCTGCTCCATCTTCCCTAATCCCACCAAAAGAGACTGAGGTTTTCAGCTAAGGACTTAAGATCAAATTTAGCTGGGAGCTACATACTTCCCTGCAGCTAACACTTCAGCTAAACTTCCCCAAAACTCACATCTTAATGTTTAACACCACTTCTCTTCCATACACATCTAAAGAGACTCTTCTTAATCTGGCCTTCTTTTTGCCCTGTGATTACACTGAAGAAGAGCAATAAAATTAACTGCATTTTGGGTTGCAATCGTTTAAGCAATCCAAAGGATTATTTTAGAGATCAAATCTATTTGCATATTTGTGGAGTTATAAAGGTTAGTTCTTTTGAAGAGGTGTTGTTCCACCATATTTCTGAATAAGTATGACATTTAGAAGTTATTGGAATCAAATGTTGAATTCAGTTTTGTTTTTATAAAAAAATATAGTAACTACTTACTTTTAACTTAAAATATCAAGATATCAGCATTTGCTACTGGTATTTATGGATCTTCTTGTTGCTAACTTAGGTAAGCATCATTATGCTAATTTGGTTGGCATCAATCCAGAAATTTACTCACCCTACTCTAGTTCAGGAGAAAGTATTGTTATGTTTGGCTTGTGCTAAATCTTGACAAATAAAACCAGAGGTCTTCAAAAAAGGTGAAAAATCATCATATAAAATATGAGTAACTACAATTAAATTGGTACTTTAACTAGCTGTGGCTTATTCAAAATAACATTAGTTTAGGTTTTCCTGTTTTCATTTTGTTCTCTACATAAATTTTAGTATAAACCATTTTCCTTACCCTGGACAAGATGTAGGAGCATAAAAATAGACAAAGAGTGCAAAACAGGTGACTGGTGTGGAACATGTAGGACTAACAGATTGTGATTAAACTCTCAGAAGGAAATTCTTGGATTACACTTTAAAATGTAATCTCTGTTTTTCATTTCACAAAAAATAATTGAACAGAAAATTGTGAAAATACTGTTTTTGCATGCATCCAGGTAGAAATTATGCATAATTAAGAAGGAACACATTTAAATATTAAACAAAATTATTTTTATAACCCTTTAATATCTTCCCCTTCAAAGGAACTCCTTTATAGGTCTAATTCTTAATATTGGATATTCTAGGTTTGCATTACTTTAGTAGTTATTGATATAAATATTACCTGATTGATTGTAAAATCATGTTGTTAGCATGTTACTTTTCATTCATTATCTCAGTTCCTAACACTCTTTGTTTATCTGCAGTAGACAGATGGATGGATGGAAGTACATAGTGAGCAGATGAGACAAATGCATTCTCAATTAGTCAAAGTCCAATTCTTATGGAAACATCATGTGAAATAAAAACTTAATGTTTAGCCCTTTTTTCCTTTAGCTTTTTGTTTGTTTGTTTCCTTTTTTTTTTTTTTTCTAAGCAGCACCATGCTTTCCCTGTAGCATAAGATACAATTAGAATTCATGACCTGTGGTAGTAAAGAGTTTTATTTTCTAAATAGAATAATATCCACAATGGAGACCTTACTATAGAGTTAAAAAAAAAAAAGAAAGAAAAATGCCTCTTCTGGGTTGTTGACCTTGTGGTTATTATTTTTAATCATACTCTGTATGTTTTTCCCTGTGATTATTTTATTTCTTATTAAAAATAATTTTAATTCCAAAAGTCTGGTATAATTGGCAACCAAAGATGTTTACTTAGTAATTCTTAATGTATGACACTGAATATCCCAATTATCATTGGTAAGGACAATGCCAGATTCATTTAAAATCAGAGACAGTTCTTAAATCTAAATACTCCTTTAAGGTATCACCATTTTTGTATAATTATTATTTGTGAAGTGGGTTTATTGACTGCCAGGGTCCAGCCCCAGTGGATCCAAGGAATTTGAAGTGGGGACGGAGTCAGCAAGGAAAAACTTATTTACTTAGAAATATAAGATTAGATTAGGAAATAATAGTATAGTGGGAAAATTAAGTGGAGAAAAGAGGGTGAATAACTTGGGTTACGGGGAAAACCAATAAAATCTCAGGACAAGAGATTTGCACCATCTACATTGGGCCACCGGTGCCCACTTGAATATCTAACTGTGCCCCACCTTGGGCTCTCTTAAAAGCCAGGACAAGTAAGTAGACATGGCAAACCTCCCCGTTTCAGATGGGAATTCAGCTGGAAAAGGAGAGAGAGGGAGAGGGAGAAAGAGAAAGAAACACGGGAGAAACCAGTCCTTCCAATGACTGGCCCTGGCCCCTATTGTCCTTCAAGGTCTTTTATACTTTTTTTGATTGTACATAGAAATCAAGGGGTAATACAAAGTTATGCAGCATTAGCAGCCCAGATTCTTATCAAAACCAAGCTTTTTTCTTTGCATACCTAGTTGTATACACAAGTCTTAGGTAATTTACATCATCTTCTGGCCAAAAGGCCAATTAACATTTTACGGCTCTTTTCTGATAAGGGTTTGTTAACCAGAAGACTTATTTGTGTTAAAAGTGTTGTTCTTCCCAGAGTCTGGTGCCATTCTCAGAAAGCACTAAATAAAGTTACATTCTTACATGGCAAAGATACAGCAATTTTTAACAATTAAAAGGAGTACAGTGACTTATAACAAAAGTAATTAACTCAAAAGTCTAGTGTTGCTAACATCAAAACTACTATATATCTTTTTCCATATCCTGTTTACATTAATTAACATTATTCTAGGTGCCTAAAAGATAAAGAACAAGGAGGTCTGGCAGCAATCATTGAGTCAACAGTGAAATCCTGTCACCAATATGTTTTTGAAAAAGCTTTGTAACTTTAAGATACTTAAGCTTCGTGCCCCTCGCAGTTGGGGGCTGTAAGCAATTCACAAGCTGTGAAAGGTCTGGGGAATCTGTTAGGCAAGTTAGAGAGTTTAAGTTAGAGTGTTATCAGAGGATATTGAGCTGAAACACTCCTTTCAAATGCAGAAGACTAAAGCCCTGAGTTGACTTTTTCCAGAGAGTGTCAGAAGAATAGGAAAAGTACAATGTCAGGCAGATTATTATTTTTGGAGTACATGCTCAGGAAATACCAGGGGGAAACCCTGAGTCTCAAATTGTCCTTGCCCATCAAGTCTGCCACATGACCTTGTCACAGGTGGGATTCCTCATGCTGGCTCCCGGCAGCAGGCATATTCTGGTTTCCTTATTTTTGGGGTGTAAATGCTCAGGGAAACTCAGGGGGAATCTCTGCCGCATGACGTTGTCATGGGTGGGATTCCCACGCTGGCCCCTGACATCTGACCTCTATAGACAACAGCTCACAATATAAGTATCTGAAGACAGCATCATAAATTTCAGCTTTGTCTTGTCTGCCTTTCCATCATCTGTGTCTCTCAAGTCTTTATGAAACTCTACTCTACCACTAACATGACCAAGGAAAAAATTACCTATAAAGTTTTTCACATTTCTTTGACTGTCAGATGGATGGGGAAAACAGGTCTCAAGTTTTCATGCACACTGAACACCCCTAAGCAACCATCATGTCAATCTGAAACCCTAGTCTACACTTTTATCAGAAAATTCAGTGTATTAGAATCTTGTAGGCCTACAGACTGTCATTTACTTCCTCTGACTAAAGCCCAAAATGTCATCTACCTGGTCCCACATGAACCTCACAGTCACTTATATACAGTGGTTGCTAGTTTCTCTGAGTGCCATTTTAGTTGTTCATTTGTATCAGTTTTCTCCTCAAATGTCACTTAGTTGTGTCCAACTCTCTGCAACCCCATGGACTGTAGTCAGTCAGGCTCCTCTATCTGTGGGTTTCTCCAGGCAAAAATACTAGAGCGAGTTGCCATTCCTTTCTCTAGAGGATCTTACCAACCCAGGGATCCAACTGAGGTCTTCTGCATTGCACTCAGATTCTTTACCATCTAAGCCACCAAGGAAGTCTTTTTCTGTAAAGAGACTGGCAATCTAAAAATATTTTTATAGAACAGAGCATACAGTAGACCCTGAATAAATACAGATTAATTAGAAAGCCACTTTAAGCCTGACTTCCCACTCTTTTGCCCAAATCTCTTAGCATAATGAAATATTAGAAACAAGCATGAACTTTAAGCAAAGAGTGTAACAATTTATTTTACTAAATTACAAACCTCCATGTCTGTCTAGCTCAGATTTTTTCATCTGTGACCTTCCTCTTTCTATAGCTCATATCACAAGCACCATAAAACAAAACTGATAGACTAGACTTTCCAGGAAAAGAAAAAAAAAATGCTTTTATATTGCCTCTGCCAGAAATTATTTCAACTCTATATCTGGTTTTAGTAATTTGGAGGAAGGCAAGATCAAGATTAGGAGCATGAACTGCTTATTTTCCTTACATAGTAACTGAAAGGAGGTGTCAAAGAAGGTAATAGGAGAGATACTAAGTGGGCAAGTTCCAGGAAAGACAAAATAAGAGATAAATGTTTGGAAAAACATTAAGTCAATTAAATAAATGGTTGCTGATGGTAGTGCCAGACCAAGCTTACCTGCCTCCTGAAAAATCTGTATGCCGGTCAAGAACAAGAGTTAGAACCAGACAAGGAACAATGGACAAATTGGGAAAGGAGTGCATCAAGGCTGTATATTGTCACCCTACTTATTTAACTTATATGTAGAGTACATCATGAGAAATGCCGGGCTGGATGAAGCACAAGGTGGAATCAAGATTGCTGGGAGAAATATCAACAACCTTAGATGTGCAGATGACACCACACATATGGCAGAAAGAGGAACTAAATAGCCTCTTGATGAAAGTGAAAGAGGAGAGTGAAAAAGCTGACTTAAAACTCAGCATTCAAAAAACAAAGATCATGGCATCCGGTCCCATCACTTCATGGCAAATAGATGGGGAAACGATGAAAACAGACAATAGTGAAAGACTGTTTTCTTGGGCTCCAAAATCACTGCAGATGGTGATCGCAGCCATGAAATTAGAAGATGCTTACCCTTTGGAAGAAAAGCTATGACCAGCATAGACAGCATATTAAAAAGCAGAGACATCACTTTGCCAACGAAAGTCCATCTAGTTTAAGCTGTGGTTTTTTTCAGTAGTCATGTATTGATGTAAGAGTTGAACCCTTAAAGAAAGCTTAAAGTAAAAATCGCTCAGTCATGTCCTACTCTTTGCAACCCCATGGACTATATAGTCCATGGCATTCTCCAGGCCAGAATACTAAAGTGAACAGCTGTCCCCTTCTCCAGGGGATCTTCCCAACCCAGGAATCAAATCAGGTCTCCTGCATTGCAGGTGAATTCTTTACCCGCTGAGCTACCAGGGAAGCTCTAAAGAAAGCTGAGCACTGAAGAATTGATGCTTTGACCTGTAATGTTGGAGAAGATTCATGAGAGTCCCTTGGACTGCAAGGAGATTCAACCAGTCCATCCTAATGGAAACCAGTCCTGAGTATTCATTGGAAGGACTGATGCTGAAGCCGAAGTTCCAATACTTTGGCCACCTGATGGGAAGAACTGACTCATTGGAAAAGACCTTGCTGGTGAAAAAGATTGAAGACAGGAGAAGAAGAGGAGGACGGAGGATGAGATGTTTGGAGGGCATCACTGACTCGATGGACATTAGTTTGAGCAAGCCCCAGGAGATAGTGATGGATAGGGAAGCCTGGCATCCTGTATTCCATGGAGTCTCAAAGAGTCAGACATGACTGAGTAACTGAACTGAACCAAATTCTAAAATACTCTCATTTCTCAAATGCTCTTAAAAAGTACAATTTCTAATCCATAATAGTTTATCCTAAAATCCAGTTCTGTCATATCCTTCAGCTGAACCAGGGTTATAATTTGTTGAATTCTGAATTTAACTGATGACAATGCATTATAATAACCAAGAATTTGGGTTCTGGTACTAACTGCCTGGTTCAAATCTTAGATCTTTCCTTGCCAGCAAAACCTGTTTATGTTTCTATGAAATAGGAACAAAAATAAAAATAATAATACCTATCTCATAGGCTGAGTTTGTGGATTAAATGATAAATAGCTATCATTTTTCTGAGTAATCTGAATTTGTTTAAAGTTCTAATATGTCTTTACTCATTTGATCATCATAATATTGTTGCTGGCAAATGTCCTAATTATCACAGACAGGGAGAGAAAAAGACATATTCAACTTTATAAAGTTAGTAAAAGTCTTTTTTAAAGTTCAGTTCTCTTTGAAGGATAATGCCAGGTTATTCCTTCCATTGCACTCAATCGCCCAAACTCTTGACACTGAATGTAAAACTTGTCCAAAATTATACAGAAAAGATTTACATTCCACTCTAATTAAAAAGTCTTAGAAGACGAGCTAAAGCTACCTTCCTACCTATTATAAGCTCATTTTAGAGGCTCAAAGCTGGTTTCTTAATATGCCATTTTAAAGATGAGTTGAATATCAGTAAGTGCCATTATTAACAAGCCCCATAAGGATTTTTTGAAAACTACTTGAAGCAAGTGCATGATGCTATAAAATGTGTGTCTCAGTTTCACGAAATTGGTGGCATTGTATTGGATATGTTATCTCAGGAACCACATCTTGCCAGAAGATGCAGCACTTTAAGTATTTTTTTTTTAATGAATATACATATCTAGAGTTTTTATAGTGCTTTACAGTGCTTCTTGTGGCACCTAGGTGTTTTACAGTCATCAATTAGAGCTAAACCCTGCAGTGCTGAATGGGGATAAATATAATAAAAAATAAAGCCATTCTGCCTTCTAAAAATGCATTCACATAAAACATCATAATATCCAAACTAAAATCATCTAAAATGTGATTTGGAAAAGAAACTTTTGGAAGTATTAAGATTCATAAGCAGTATTTTGGCTAATGCTCGATTCTAATTTTTGTATATACAAATGCAGGCTTGAGAGATGTCCAGTTATAGTCTTTAAGATTGTGATTTAATTGCCAATTTACTATTTTTTTTCAAGTGATTCTTTTCAGAACTATAGATTTCAAAGTCAAAGAAAATTGCATGTATGTTTCATCATCAGAACCAATGTTAATTTATCCAAGATATTGACAGTCTACATTGTACTAAGAAGTTTCTTAGTTATGTTTCATTATCAGAGTGTGCACTACTAGATGTTTCTTTCTGATGAGCAATTGAAATCTTGGAAGCCAGCGGAAAGGAAATCAGTAAAGGTGGCTTACCAAGGGCAGGTTGTGGAACGGTGGGAAGTTATCACTGACATTGCTTAAAACTGTTAAGAGTACGGGCTTCCCAGCTGGCGCTATTGGTAAAGAACCTGCCTGTCAGTGCAGGAGACCAGAAGTCATAGGTTCTATCCTTGGGTCTGGAAGATCCCCTGGAGGAGGGCATGGTAACCCACTCCAGTATTCTTGCCTGGAAAATCCCATGGACAGAAGAGCCTGGTGGGTTGTAGTCCACTGAGTTGTAAAGAGTTCGACACGACTGAAGCAACTTTTCACGCACATGCATGTTAAGAGTATGGTAATGTTAAGATGTAGTCTGTATATTAGTAGATTACAATATTGTTTTTAAGTAATCTGCAGATTGTGTACCTCTTACTGCATACATCCTTTGGGGTTCATTATACCAGTTGTGATACACCACTTACCACCTCCGTGGGAAGAATAAATTGAAAAAGAAATACCTATATGTTAATGTAATGGGAAAACTGCCTCTTCTGACTCAACAGAGGAAAAGATTAATATGAATAAGGAAAGGACAACATGGATTGCTCAAGAGGTTTGTCGTCCAGCATGCAGAACATTTATTATGCTCCAGTACTTCAGGATTTTATTTCTAATAACCAGACATCTTCTTCAGAGCAGCTGTTACCTATCTATCATATGAGTAAATTGAGATTCAGAGATGTAATTTTGCAAATGAGTTATAACTCCAATCTGTAACATATAACTTCATAGGTTTTCTGCTAGGCATCATTCATCTCTTCAGCAACTACCTCATTTCAAGTGAGATACTAATTCCTTGGTGGTCTAGTGGTTAGAGTTCAGTGCTTTCACTGCTTGGGCTTGGATTCAGTACCTTTTAGGAAACTAAAGGTCTGCCAGCCACAGCATGACCACAAATAAAATAAAAATGGGATTCTATGGGATAGTGCTTCTAGGTGTAATATGACTTATTTTGTTTGTTTTAATTATGTCGTTTATGAGATATTTTCTAAACTAGATTTTCTAAACTAGATTTGAGACAGGTTGGCCATCTTGCATACTTTCTTTGATAAAGAGTTCTTGAACTACAGGATTATGAGCTTATCTGCTTGCAAAGTTGTATTTTGGAACACTTTAATTGTGTTACAAATAACACTGAAATCAAGCTTCAAAATCTGGAGAGTGTATAAAAGTTTGTTAATTTATGAAAGGTAAATTTAATAAAGACAAAAATATTAGCATAAACAGTTCAGGAATCATATCACTTGTCTCCAGCTTCTTTTTATTCTTACTTTTGACATTTCACTGATCCCACAGAAATCTAAAATTTTAGGAAGGAAAATAAAGTCCTAATAAAAGCTTATAATTACTTCTTGGAGGACAATTTTGTTCAAAGAAGTACCCAGATGACATCTTCTAACAAAATTAGATCATTTATAGCTCTGTTTTGGGTTGAGTAGATTGGGACCTTAGAAGCCAGTGTGAAGAAAAGGAAATCTGACATGGGAGGATCAGGTTCTAGAAAAAACCTGAAATTCTGGTAGATCCAGAAATTTGATAAACTCTACACTTCAGTTTTCAAAGAAATATACTAAACTTGGATTCTAAAACACTAATTTCATTAAGGTGATAATAACCATAACAATTCTTAAGTGCCTGCTATAAAGGACAAGTACTTTTCTTGTCCTTAGAGCAACAATCCAAGAAAGATTTTGTCAATCTTATTACAAAGGAGGTGTAGGGAGGTTAAATAGCTTTTCTAAGATCGTATTTCAAGTAGGTGAAACTATTTATATTTTAAGTTGCATTTTGTATCTCAAAGCATGATCTTATTCTAGCAGATCAAACTTGTCAAGGGCAAATAATCCTGTCAGTATTTTAATGGGCCCAGAAAGCAGGAATTTTGAAAGTGAAAGTCACACAGTCATGTCCGACTCTTTGTGACCCCATGGACTGTCCATGGAATTTTCCAGGTCAGAATACTGGAGTGGGTAGCCTTTCCCTTCTCCAGGGAATCTTTCCAACCAGACAGCTCTAAATTTGTTATTCAGGTAGTTGTCATTCAGGTAGTCAAACTGCTTTTAAGAAAGAGGGAAAAGGTAAGACAGAAAAGTTCAAAGTTTAGGCCATGGTGAGCCAGGCACAAGAAGGGTTAGGCTGGATAATAGTTCCTGAGGAAGTGAACCTGAGTTCAGGGCAGGTCCAGAACCCAAGAGTGAACTACAGTGCATATCAGTATATCAAGGCAGAAGCATAGTCTTGGTACTGGCATGGCAAGAATGAAAATACTAGAGGTGTGTGGGCATCTCAACTTCATTTTTGGGTTCTAGATTTCAACAGCTAGTTGGTACGCATCTGCCTTTGTCAAGATGATGAACTGCTGTGCTATTTTGTTGTTGTTTTTAATTGTAGGAAGTTGAAGTGGAACTCTATGAGTTCGAGGATAGTTGCTTTGCTCCCATTTTATCTTTTTCACTTAGCACAGTCCTTGACAATCAGAAGATGCTGAAGAAATAATTGTAGATGTTTGGATGGAAAAATCCAAATGGCGTGATAATAAGTTAAAGGATCATCACAACCGTGAAATGACTTATGAGCCATCATATTTTCCTTTCTGATTAGAATACGGATGATTCAAAACAATAAAGGCGTGAGATTCTTCCTGATACACAGAATGAGGCAAGGCAGTAATCAGATCTTGAAATCAACTAAACACCAAATGATTGTTTTTACTTATTGACTTTCTGTGTGGTACCATTATTATCAAATGGTCTTAGTTACCATTTAGTGCTAAATGCACGTATCTTTTATATCGTCTTGGAACGCCCCACCCTTCAAAGTTTCATAAACACTCTTGGCACAGCCTGGCTCCCCTTCTCCCCCCTTTCCTCTTCCTTTCTTTTTTTCCTTCCTCCCTCTCTCCCTCCCTTCTTCCCTCCTCTTCTCCCCTCCTTCTTTCTTTCCTTCCTTTCTCTTCATTTCCTTTTAAATTTTCTCTCCTTTTTTTACATTTTTTGTTGTACCTAATCTACTTGGTTTTATCATTTAGTTGGTATTTCTAGCTGAACTTTTCAGTTAATGCTTTCCTCTCTTTTTTTATCCTTACGTACAGTATAGTTCTTTAGTTAGTAGCCAGTCTTTTCTTTGAAGTTTATGAATATGGTCTTGGAGGTTACATATGAATTTGAATTCCAGAACTTGCATTTATAACTTATGTGGAAAGTTAAATGTTATAATGATTAATTTCCTCATCTGTAAAAAGAAGAGACAGACAGAATATTTCATGTAGTCTTTCTGTGAGTCCTTACTTTATTGTTACTTGCCAAGCACCTGCCCTCTGAGAGTTTTTAAATTTGGCTAATGTCAGCAACTGGGTTGCTGAAATTGAAACCCAGTTCATTCAGACTTAAAATCTAATAAACGCTTTCTAATACACCATGCTATATGCTGTATTATAGTTACTTTCTCTATAGCAGCAGAATGACAAAGCAATGTGCTAATGACTGTTCTTTCCAATTCCTCAAAGGGATTTATTATCTAAAAATATTCTCCCAAATGTTTCACTGATTCTTTTTCTAAATGTTGTATGTGTTTTAAACTGTTATGCTCCAAATTAGCCTATATTCTTAACCTATAAACCTAATTTCTACTCTGAGAAAAAAAATTACCATCTAGCTATAAAGAGGATCCATATTAGTTTTCATTTATGTAAAGCACAAACTTATTTATTCCCTAAGGAAAAGAAGTGAACTCTTTTCAACAACTGAATAATATAAGGATTTTTCAGGCTGAATTGTTACAGAAGAAAGAAATAGTATACTATACTTTATACTAAGAACTGCAAGGAACTCTATACTGTCACCCCCATCATCATCACCATCATCATTATCATCACCACCACCATTTAAACAACAGCTCCAACTTTGATGTGTTAGATAAATTCTACAGTGTATCAAAAGTAACTTGTTAAAACACACAAACATAGACTAGGTACCCATATTTCAAATTATTTACTTTTTAAATTAAAAGTTATTTTGTAAATTATATTTGATAGCAGATTTTCCCATATCATTGTCATTTATTTGTGCTTTATGCCTTCTTTGGTGAGAAATAAGTGGAATTACATATAGGAAGAGTCAGTTCAGTTCAGTTCAGTCACTCAGTCATGTCCGACTCTTTGCGACCTCATGAATCACAGCACGCCAGACCTCCCTGTCCATCACCAACTCCCGGAGCCTACCCAAACTCAAGTCCATCAAGTCAGTAACGCCATCCAGCCATCTCATCCTCTGTCATCCCCTTCTCCTCCTGCCCCCAATCCCTCCCAGCATCAGAGTCTTTTCCAATGAGTCAGTTCTTCGCATGAGGTGGCCAAAGTATTGGAGTTTCAGCTTTAGCATCAGTCCTTCTAGTGAACACCCAGGACTGATCTCCTTTAGGATGGACTGGTTGGGTCTCCTTGCAGTCCAAGGGAATCTCAAGAATCTTCCCCAACACCACAGTTCAAGCATCAATTCTTTGGTGCTCAGCTTTCTTCATAGTCCAACTCTCACATCCATACATGACCACTGGAAAAAACCATAGCCTTGACTAGACAGACCTTTTTCAGCAAAGTAATGTCTCTGCTTTTTAATATGCTGTCTAGGTCATAACTTTCCTTTCAAGGAATAAGTGTCTTTTAATTTCATGGCTGCAATCACCATCTGCAGTGATTTTGGAGCCCCCAAAAATAAAGTCTGACACTTTTTCACTATTTCCTCATCTATTTCCCATGAAGTGATCAGAGGTATATCCAAAAAAGTGAATTTTTACTGTGAATGCCAGTTCCTTGGTTCTAATCCAGTAAAGTAATTTTGCATAATTACCATGTGCTAAAAATTTTAAAGCATATATAACCAATCTCATCTATGTAGATATTTGTATAATCTATAAATACACACATGAGCACAAGAATACTGTGAGCACTGAGGGATAGATCAGTATTTGAAACACTTGAGTTATGAAAAAAGCAAAAGAAAATCCTGTTTTTCAGGATGGTTGGAAAGAATTAATTAGACATTATTTTAGCAATGCCATACTTTTAAGGGTGTAATAATTTCACATTGACTAAAGAATAGTCTTGAAAGCAAATTAATAATAAATGTTGACATTGGATACTGGCAAATTGTTATTTACAGTTTGACTTCATTATGAGCTCCTCACTTAATTATTGTGCTCTCAGACAAGATCTATATTTATTCCTGATGCTTTATTTTGTGTTTTATAGTTGCATGATTGTGAAAGTATTTTGCCAAGTTCTTAGCTTGTAAAACTGCCTATCTGATACTATTCAGTGTGTGCTGTAACATAGTTGTAGTAATACCATTTAAGAAAATTAGTGATATTAAAAATATAACAAAAATAGAAATCATGAGGCTATTCAATTTTAATGATTCTTATTTATTTATATTTTAGAACACAAATCAATTTCACAGTGGCTATTGATTTTACTGCATCAAATGGTGAGTATTATGACTCATAATAAGAATTGTCATCTATTACATTAAAAACAAATATTTTCATGAGGTTTAGATGTTTTCTTTCCACATATACATACTTCTGAAGTGCTTCATAAAAAATGCAGATAATTTTTTTTTAATGTTATGAGATAGTTTAGGTATAATGACTATAAGAAATACAAGAAGAGTTCATAATAGTCCCATTCAAATTTATTAACTATTGAAATACTCTCTTTTGTTTTACACGTTTTTAAAAGGAAACCTTTAGTTAAGCTCATTGTGTACCCTTCCCTTTTTCTCCATACATAGCTGTAATTCTGAAGCATGTCTAACTATAATCTTCATTTTTATAGTACTTTTTCGTACATTAATTTATATAAATGTAATTCAAGTACATGAACCTTCACAGCTTGCTTTTCTTTTATTCAGCTGTTTTTAATAATTACTTATGCTAGCACATTTATATTTAATTAATTCAGAGGGACCATCAACTAAATCCCATGCTGAGTTTAGAAAAGAAAGAGAAACTAGAGATCAAATTGCCAATATTCACTGGCTTATAGAGAAAACAAAGGTGTTTCAGAAAAACATCTATGTCTGTTTCATTGACTATGCTAAAGCCTTTGACTGTATAAATCATGACATATTGGAAAGTTCTGAGAGAGATGGGAATACTAGACCATCTTACCTGTCTCCTGAGAAACCTGTATGTGTATCAAGAAGCAACAGTTAGAACCCCATATGGAAAAATGATGGGTTCAAGATCAAGAAAGATGTACAACAGAGCTGTCTGCTGTCACCTTGTTTATTTAACCTACATGCTGAGCATATCATGAGAAATGTGGGCTGGATGAGTTATAAGTTAGAATCAAGATAGGCAGGAGAAACATCGACAACCTCAGACATATGGATGATACCACTGTAATGACAGAAAGTGAAGAGGAACTAAAGAGCTGCTTGATGAGGGTGAAGGAGGAGAGTGAAAGAACTGACTTAAGACTAAATATTTTAAAAGCCAAGATCATAGCATCCACCCCCATTACTCCGTGACAAATAGTAGGGCAAAAGGTAGAAGTAGTAACAGATTTCCTCTTTTGGGGTGCCAAAATCACTGCAGATGGTTGACTGCAGCCACAAAATCAGATGATTGTTTCTCAGCAGGAAAGCAATGACAAGCCTAGACAGTGTATTGAAAAGCAGAGACATTACTCTGCCAACAAAGGTCCATATAGTCAAAGCTATGGTCTTCCCAGTGGTCACATACAGTGGTGAGAGCTGGACCACAAAGAAGAAAGAATGCCAAAGAACTGATGCNTGTTTCTCAGCAGGAAAGCAATGACAAGCCTAGACAGTGTATTGAAAAGCAGAGACATTACTCTGCCAACAAAGGTCCATATAGTCAAAGCTATGGTCTTCCCAGTGGTCACATACAGTGGTGAGAGCTGGACCACAAAGAAGAAAGAATGCCAAAGAACTGATGCCTTCAAAATGTGGTGCTGGAGAAGACTCCTGAAAGTCCCTTGGACAGCAAGGAGATCAAACCAGTCAATCTTAAGGGAGATTAACCCTGAATATTCACTGGAAGGACTGATGCTGAAGCTGAAGCTCCAGTATTTTGGTCATCTGATGGGAACAGAGAACTTGGTGGAAAAGTCTCTGATGCTGGGAAGAATGATGGCAGAAAGAGAAGAGAGTGTCAGAGGATGAGATGGCTGGACAGCATCACTAATGAAATGAACATGAACTTGGGAAAACTCTGGGAGATGGTGAGGGACAGGGGCACCTGGCGTGCTGCAGTCCATGGGGTCACAAAGATTTGGACACGACTGTGTGACTGGACAACAACATGGATAATTTGTATATCAAACATTTTAAGAAAAGACAATGAGTGGACTTTCAATCTTATTTCAAAGTGACTTTATTTCAACAGTTATTATGTATCATAAAAAAAGAATATCATTATTTAACTTTTACCAAAAGTTGACATCAGTTTATATATTTATCTAGTTTTTTTCAAATTGGTTATTGTGCTGTAACTCTCACATTAAATTCCCTTTTCTTCACATTTCTCTCACATTCACTCATGTTTCACAAAATAATTGAATTTTTAAGTAAGAAAGCATCTTAGAAGTCATTTACCACAGCTGTCATTCTCTTAGGGCTTCCCTAGTGATTCATTCAGTAAACAATCTGCCCCAATGCAAGAGACCACCTGCAATGCAGGAGACCCAGGTTCTATCCCTGGGGTGGGAAGATCTCCTGGAGAAGGAAATGGCAACCCTCTTCAGTACTCTTGCCTGGGAAACCCAATGGACAGAGGAGCTTGGCAGGCTACAGTCCATAGGGTCTCAAGAGTTGGACATGACTTAATGACTACTACCACTATCACCCTCATGTACTAAGAAGTATATTCAGATCTAGAAAATCTTTTAGTGATAAAATCTCTGCCTTGTTAGTAGAGGTGAGGAGACCAAACTATTATATAGCCTTTGACTACATGGTAAATTTATTCTTTAACATTGTGACTTGAAGTTGATGATTTTTACACATGTGTTTTATTCATTAAAATGTGAAACATATATACCTATAAGTCCAACTGGATTAAAATGCTAGCTTTTGTTTACCAATGAACATTAGCACAAGAGCTATAAGAACAAGACTATTCAATGGAGCAATACAAGCTACTGAAACTGTCTTAAGAAAATAGACAATCTGAAAAACCTATAATAGAGATTGAATTAGTAATTTAAAAACTATCCACAAAATTTTTGTGGGCTCAAGTTTAGATAGCTTCACTGATGAACTCTATTTAAAGAGGAATCATACCAATTCTTCACAAATTCTAAAAAATAGAAAAGGAAGGAATATTCCTAACTCAATCCAAGAGGCATTACCTTGATACCAAAACCATATAAAAACAAGAAAAAACAGAAAACAATACCTTTTATGGATATAAAAATTCTCAGCAGAATTCTAGTAAACTGAATCCAGCAGTATGTAAAAAGAATTATATATTACGACCAATTCAAATTTATCTCAGTAATGCACGGTTGGCTTAATATTCAAAAGTCAAATAATGTAACACACCGTACCAATCAAAGATAATGTAAAGCACACAAGACCACCTCAAAGTTTGACATGCTTTTATAATGTATCTGTATGTGTGCATGTGCGTGTGTGTGTGTGTGTGTGTGTGTGTGTGTGCACGCTCAGTTGCTCAGTCAAGTCTGACTCTTTGCAACCCCAGGGACTGTAGCCGACAAGGCTCCTCTGTCCATGGAATTTTTCAGGCAAGCATACTGAAACTGGTTGACATTTCCTGCTCCAGGGGATCTTCCCAACCTGGAGATTGAACCCATGTCTCTTGCATCTCCTGCATTGGCAGGTGGATTCTTAAAGGCTGTGCCAAATAAAAACATCTAAACTGGAATAGAAAGTGACTTATTAACCTTATGAAGGGAAAATATGAATAACTATAGCAAACATCATTCTTAAGAGTGAAAATCTGGATGCTTTAACCTTAAGATGAGGAAAAGAACAAGGATGTGAGCTCTCTCTTCTATTTTACATGAAATTAAGAAAACAATTCCATTTTTTAATAATATCAAAAGGAGTACAGTACTTAGAGATAAGTTTAACAGAAGATTCTTTACTGTCTCATTTCACCAGCCCCAAGCATCCAGTATCATGCATCGAACCTGGACTGGCGATTCAGTTCATATATGATATTATACATGTTTCAATGCCATTCTCCCAAATCATCCCACCCTCTCCCTCTCCCACAGAGTCCAAAAGACTGTTCTATACATCTACGGGGAGGGAGGAGTGGGGAGAGGTTCAGGATAGGGAACATGTGTATACCTATGGCAGATTCATGTTGATGTATGGCAAAACCAACACAGTATTGTAAAGTAATTAACCTCCAATTAAAAAAAGATTCTTTACCATCTGAGTTACCAGGATAGTGAGTGCAAAACTTATACCTTGAAATTATATGCTGAAAAATTTTGAAAGAAATTAAGTATGAATATAAGCTGAAAACATGCCATGTTCATTGATTAAGGAATTCGACATTGTGAAGATGGCAATATTTTCCACAGAGATTATCAAATTCACTGTAATCTATATCAGAATCAGAAAGATTCTTCAAATTTTTCGAAGAAGTAGATAAGTGACCCAGAAATTCATATGGAATTTAAAGAGATTCAGAAGAACCAAAGCAAATTTGGAAGAAAAAAATAAAAAAGAATAAAGCAGGAAGATTCATACTCCTCATTTTCAAAACTTACAATAATAATTTCAAGGCAGTATGGAGCTGGCATAAAAATATTAATAGATATATAAATCAATGAAATAGAATTGAGATTCCAAAAATAAACCCATGTATCTTAAGTTAACTGATATTGAGAAGAGTACCAAGACAATTCAATGGAAGGAAGTATATTGTCTTCAGCAAATGGTACTGGCACAACTGAATGCCATATGCAAAAAAAAAAAAAAAAAAAAGGTTGGACCTTAGCATTATATACAAAACTAATAGAAAATAGACCAAGAATCTAAATGTAAGGGTTAAAATTTTAAAGCCATTAAAGGAAAACAGAGATATATTTTCATGATCTTGGATTTGACAATTGATTCTTAGGTATGACAACAAACACATGAGCAATAGAGCAAAAAATAAATAAATTTAATTCCATCAAAATTAACTTTTTTATACTCTATGAAGCATAATTAGCAAAGTCAAAAGACAAACCCCAGAATGAAATAAAATGTTATCAAATCACATATCTCATAGAGGACTTGTATCTAGAAAATATAAAGAACTCTTATAACTCAAAAAAAAAAAAAACAGTGCAATTTAAAATGATATTCCAGTTATTCAAAAGAGCTGTATAAATGACCAGTAAGCCCATGAAATGGTACTTGGCAACTTATGTATCAGGGAATGCAATTCAAAATCATAATGAGATACACTTGGGTTGGCCAAAATGTTCACTCATTTTTTGTTTTGTTTTTCCTGTTAGATGTCTCTAATAGAGTTTAGTTGTCTTTGACGTCATTTGAAATAGTTTTATTAGATTGAATTGTAACAGCTGTCATATCAGTGTGCATTTTTAAAAAATCAAGATTGGTGGACTTTTGTGTCCCATTTGAATACTGAAGGTGGAAGAAGAAAGCAATATTGTCAGCATATTTTATTATTAATGTTTCAAGAAAGGTAAAAAAGCAACTGAAAAACAAAAATAAGACAGAGAGAGATTCGTACAGTTTATAAAGAATGTGCTGTGATTGAACAAACATGTCAAAAGTGGTTTGCAAAGTTTCATGCTGGAGATTTCTTACTGGACAATACTCCACAGTCTGGTAGACTAGTTGAAATTGATGACAATGACATCAAAACTCTAATTGAGAACAATCAATGTTATACCACACTGGAGATAGCGAACATACTCAACATTTCCTAATCAAGCTTTGAAAATCATTTGCACCAGTTTGGTTTTGTTCATCACTTTGATCTTTGAGTTCCACATAAGTTATGCAAAAATAAAACCTTCTTGATCATATTTCTGCATGTGATTCTCTACTTAAATGTCATGAAAGCATTCCACTTTTAGAACAAATTGTGACAGGTGATGAAAAGTGGACATGCTAGAATAATATGAAATGGAAGAAATCATGGGAAAAGTTAAGTGAAGCACCATCAACCACATCAAAGGCTGGTCTTAATCCAAAGAAAGTAATGTGTATCTGGTGGGGTAGGAAGGGAGCCCACTATTATGAACATCTTCTGGAAATCCAAATTAATTAGCTCATTGGGTCAATTGCAACAAGTATCACTCCCAGTAAGAGCAACTGATAGCAGCACTTAATGAAAAGCATCCAGAATTAGTCAACAGAAAACACATACTCTTCCATCAGGATACTGCAAGACCACGTGCCTCTTTGATGACCAGGCAAAAACTGTTACTTTTTGGCTATTAAGCACTGATTCATCCACCATATTCACCAGACATTTCACCCCCCACTATCCATTTATTTCAGTCTTTACAAAACTACCTGCATGGAAGAAATGTCAATTTCCTGGAAGACTGTAAAAAGCACCTGAAATAGCTCTTTGCTTAAATGATAAAAAAAATTGGGAGAAGATGAAATTATGAAATTGTCTGGAAAATGATTTAAGGTAGTGGAACAAAACAATGACTATGTTGTTCAATAAAGTTCCTGGTGAAAATGAAAGATGTGTATTTTTTTTAATTTATTTATTTTTTAATTAAAGATAATTGCTTTACAGAACTTTGTTATTGTCTGTCAAATCTCAACATGAATCAGCCATGAAGTGAAGCCACTCAGTTATGTCCGACTCTTTGCGACCCCGTGGACTGTAGCCTGCCAGGCTCCTCTGTCCATAGGATTCTCCAGGCAAGAATACTGGAGTGGGTTACCATTTCCTTCTCCAGGGGATCTTCCCGACTCAGGGATCAAACCCGGGTCTCCCGCACTGGAGGCAGACACTTTAACCTCTGAGCCACCTATATCCCCTCCCTTTTGAACCTCTCTCCCATCTCCCTCCCCATCTCACTCATCTAAGCTGATACAGAACCCCTGTTTGAGTTTCCTGAGCCATACAGCAAATTCCCGTTGGCTATCTATTTTACATATGGTTATATAAGTTTCCATGTTACTCTTTGTATTTTATTTTTACTTAGAAAAACTGAAGAAACTTTCTGGCCAACCTAATATTTCATACCCACTAGGATGACTATAATCCAAAACTCAGAAAACAGCAAGTGTTGGCAAATATATGAAGCAATTGGAACCTACCCTCACATACTGCTGATGAGACTGTAAAATAGTGTAGCCACTTTGGAAAACTGTGACAGTTCTACAAGTTGTTACACATAGTTACCATATGAACTAGCAGTTCTACTCTTGGATAATATATACAAGTGAGATGAAAACATGTCCACACAAAAATTTGTACATGAATGTTTATAGCAGCATAATAGCCCAAATGTGGAAACAACCCAAATGTCCATAAACTGATAAACAAGTGTGAAAATGTGATACATTCATACAATGGAATACTATTCAGCAATAAATAGGAATGAAATATGGCTCACTAAAACACGCTAAACACAGCTGAACCTTGAAATCACTGTGCTGAGTGAAACCTAGTTACTAAAGACCACATGTTATGTGATTCTATTCATAGAAAATGTCCAGAATAGGTAAATTAAAGTGACAGAAAATAGTCATTGTCTAATTCTGGGCTGGTTAGAACAATAAGGGAATGATAGTAAATAGGTACATTTTTTTGAGGTGATGAACATGTTCTAAAATTAACTGTTGATGCTGTGCATATTTGTAAATATACTTAAAATCATTGAATTGTGCATTCTAAATGGGTTAATGTAAGTTATGTGAATTATATCTCAATAAATTTTTTAAAAGAGCTTGGTGGTTGTTTAGTCCCTAAGTCATGTCCAACTCTTGTCACCCTGTGGACAGTAGTAGTCTGTCCATAGGATTCTCCAGGCAAGAGTACTGGAGTGGGTTGCTATTTCCTTCTCCAGTTAAAAGAGCTTATTCAAGTGTTATTTTTTTTATGAAAGCATAGTGACCTCTAAAACAAAATCATATATGTTTGATAATATTCAAGGTTTACAATATCACAAAATCTTCAAGCAAAGAGTTATAACAGGAAGAGCTATGAAATATACCTAGATTCTTATTCTAGTTTGGCCAATTCTTACAGTGTAATTCAGGCAAGTTACTTAGTCTGAAAATTATTTGATATGTAAAACAAGTGTCATAATCTTGTTAAAAAGGGACTAAGTGAAACATGAAGTAAATTCATACATGTTATAATAGCATGTATGTTATGTTCTATGCTATTATAATTATTATTGTTATTAGCTGATAACTCAATGTTACTAACTTACTACAAGTCCACTTTTCCATGTGCATTGCTGCTGATATGGAGGTGGTACAACTATGGTCCCAGTTTCAAGAAGTTGCCAAATTCTGTGGTGCAGAACACAAAAGCATAAGAGTAGAAGAGGAAAGACAATAAAGGCTAGACTAAATAAGGAAGGTCATCTCATGCGTGTGAGACAAAAACTAGGAGGAGAAAGTGAATTTCAGGATTGGGTGGCAAACTGAGTGGTAGAGAAGGAAAGAAAGATAGCATTAGTGATATAGTGAAGAGCTTGGTCTGGGTGAAGATACTAGAAAGAGATAGGGAACATCTTTGAGTGGATACAATTGGTCTCTGCTAGGCATGATAGGTGGAGAAGGCAATGGCAGCCCACTCTAGTACTCACCTAGAAAATCCCATGGACTGAGGAGCCTGGCAGGCTGCAGTCCATGGGGTCACTAAGAGTCGGGCATGACTAAGCAACTTCACTTACACTTTTCACTTTCATGCACTGGAGAAGGAAATGGCAACCCACTCCAGTATTCTTGCCTGGAGAATCCCAGGGACAGGGAAGCCTGGTGGGCTGCCATCTATGGAGTCGCACAGTGTCAGACACAACTGAAGCGACTTAGCATCAGTAGCAGCAGCAGCAGAATGATAGCCAAAGTGTTTAGATATGCTGGGGTACTAGTAGTGCTTTTAAGTTGTGGTTCTCTTAAAGAAATAGAATTAGTTGTGTATTGCAACCACTGGGTAACAACTCTTATATTTGAGAGTTGGGTTAAATAATCTCTCAGGCAAGTAGTTCAGTTCAGTCCAATTCAGTCGCTCAGTCATGTCTGACTCCTTGCAACCCCGAGAATCACAGCACGCCAAGCCTCCTTGTCCATCACGAACTCCCGGAGTTCACTCAGACTCATGTCCATCGAGCCAGTAATGCCATCCAGCCATCTCATGCTCTGTCATCCCCTTCTCCTGTCCCCAATCCCTCCCAGCATCAGAGTTTTTCCAATGACTCAACTCTTTGCATGAGGTGGCCAAAGTACTGGAGTTTCGCTTTAGTATCATTCCTTCCAAAGAAATCCCAGGGCTGATCTCCTTCAGAATGGACTGGTTGGATCTCCTTGCAGTCCAAGGGACTCTCAAGAGTCTTCTCCAACACCACAGTTCAAAAGCATCAATTCTTCGGTGCTCAGCCTTCTTCACAGTCCA
>SJYA01000868.1:958052-1074113 GCA_006410615.1 Neotragus moschatus
GTCCAACTCTCACATCCATACGTGACCACAGGAAAAACCATAGCCTTGACTAGATGGACCTTTGTTGGCAAAGTAATGTCTCTGCTTTTGAATATACTATCTAGGTTGGTCATAACTTTTCTTCCAAGGAGTAAGTGTCTTTTAATTTCATGGCTGCAGTCACCATCTGCAGTGATTTTGGAGCCCAGAAAAATAGTCTGACACTGTTTCCACTGTTACTCATCTATTTCCCATGAAGTGATGGGACTGGATGCCATGATCTTCATTTTCCGAATGTTGAGCTTTAAGCCAACTTTTTCACTCTCCTCTTTCACTTTCATCAAGAGGCTTTTTAGTCCCTCTTCACTTTCTGCCATAAGGGTGGTGTCATCTGCATATCTGAGGTTATTGATATTTCTCCCGGCAATCTTGATTCCAGCTTGTGCTTCTTCCAGCCCAGCGTTTCTCCTGATGTACTCTGCATAGAAGTTAAATAAGCAGGTTGACAATATACAGCCCTGAAGTACTCCTTTTCCTATTTGGAACCAGTCTGTTGTTCCATGTCCAGTTCTAACTGTTGCTCCCTGACCTGCATACAGATTTCTCAAGAGGCAGATCAGGTGGTCTGGTATTCCCATCTCTTTCAGAATTTTCCACAGTTTATTGAGATCCACACAGTCAAGTAGAGGCGTTATTCTGTGGTTCCAGTAGGTCTTTGAACAAGAAACAAAAATCTCTGCTTTAGAAAGAGCTGTCAAAAATTGCACCAGGTAAGTTAAACAGACAAGGAAGACTGTCCAGGATTTTTGCAATAGATACCAAAGCTACAGCAGTGGAAGAAAGAAATTGAACTCTTCTCCTCCAAAACAAAAGATGAAAGAGTTTATAAGTGCTGTTGTGAACTAGTGGAAAGGTGTTGAGAGATAGTGGAGGCGAAATTAGTCTGTGTGATTAGGCCATCTGTGTTTACCACATGCTCAGTCGCAATCAGCTCTTTGCGACCTTTTGGACTGTAGCCTGCCAGGTTCTCTGTCCATGGGATTTTTCAGGCAAGAATTCTGGAATCGGTTGCCTTTTCCTCCTCCAGGGGATTTTTCTGACCCAAGGATCCAGGGATCGAACCCCTGTCTCCTGATTTCTTCTGTTGCAGGCAGATTCCTTACCATTAAGCCACAGGGAAGCCTTCTGTGTTTACTAATTAGCAGCTATTGAAGTTAGGCTCCTACTCTCCCATAGAGACTAAGCAACAGGGGTGATATTTTTCTTGATGATTACATTTCAAAGGAATGACTCCCAGGTCCCTGAGAAAGACATTCCGGAATTGTAGAAGATTTATGCTTCAAAGGAACAGAGAAAGAATTCACAATTCCAAGGTTTCTAAAGTAACTGCTCCAAGGAATAAGAGGTCAAGGGCCTATAGTCAGGAGAAACCTTTCTAAAGTTAGTCAAGCTGAAGGAAACATTAGGGCCCATCTTGATCATAAGACACTTTTTAAAAAAATTTTGTCATGTGACCCTTGAATGCTGATAACCCTTGTAAATATACACACATTTACACAATGAATTATCTTTAAACCAAAAATGTTCTGGGTATTGTTATATGCATTATAAACTAAAGGGAGATCTTTACTTTGTTTCTCTCCAGAACCCAAGTGCTTATTATTACTTTTTCTTTAACAAAAAAGAACTATGCTTTGCAGGTTTCCTTCTTTGGACAATGTTTTAATGTAGAAGTGAGCTTTAGGAACTGCTACAAGTCCCATTTAATTTCCATTTTCACTTAAGAAACTAAAGGGACTTTTAGGCTGCCTTTGTGCTGGTAATTAGGACAACTGAATCTGCGTCTCAGTGTGTTTGAGTTGTGGCGCATATATTGCTTTCTTTGTCAAATTCATCTTTATTCAAGTGAGACATCCTATATTTGTGGATGACTCAGCGGTAGTTAAATTTTACATTTCTATTTGTTTAGTCACGAAGTCCTCTCTGACTCTTTGAGACCCCATCTAAATTTGGCTTAGGTGAAAAGTGAAAACGAAAGTGAAGTTGTGAAGTCCTATCTGACTCTTTGCAACCCCATGGACTGTAGCCCACCAGGCTCCTCTGTCCTTGGAATTTTCCAGGCAAGAATCCTGGAATGGGTTACCATTTCCTTCTCTTACATTTCTATGGTGTTTTATAATTTTTAATCACTTTCACACATATAATCTTAATTTTTCTTCTCAGTAAACACTGTAGTAGGATTTCTAACAGGAATTTTATAGTTAGTTGTCCTACAGATGGAAAGATTTGACTTTCGGCCTTTTTACTCCTAACCTAATGTCAAGTTAGAAACTGAATCATTTTTCAGATCGAGATTNCCTGGAATGGGTTACCATTTCCTTCTCTTACATTTCTATGGTGTTTTATAATTTTTAATCACTTTCACACATATAATCTTAATTTTTCTTCTCAGTAAACACTGTAGTAGGATTTCTAACAGGAATTTTATAGTTAGTTGTCCTACAGATGGAAAGATTTGACTTTCGGCCTTTTTACTCCTAACCTAATGTCAAGTTAGAAACTGAATCATTTTTCAGATCGAGATTTTCAGCATAAATTTGAAAATCACTATGTTCTCTTTTCAAGTGATTAAATTGGGATAGGTCTCACATATTCAACTTATGTTTGCCATACAACTTTAAGAAGGCTCATAATTGTTGAAGCCTATTAACATCAATTGGGTCCTTTGATTATAGGCATAAGGAGTCAACCTAAAAGCACATAGTCTGTTTGTGTTAAATAAAGATTACAACAAAATATGATCAACAAAATTATTTTTATGCTTCTGGGGCTAAAGCTCAAGAATTGCTCATGGCATTAACAATGAGAAATAATTTTTGAAAAAAGTCTGTATATCTTTGGGAAATGTTCTACATGTTTGATCTAATTTAATAAATATCTCTATGTCATTGTGCCTCCAAAAGAAGCTATTGGGTTGACCAAAGGTCTGCTTGGATTTTTCCATAAAATGTTATGTAAAAACCTGAATGAACTTTTTGGCCAGCCCAGTATTTAACATATTATGAATGTAAGCAGAAAAATATATTCATGATATTTCAATCTGATATAGATATCAAGAAAAATGTCTAAAAATTATACCTTTAGCTTGATCTCTCATGTTTTATTTTTTTTTTCTGTCACCAGGCAACCCTGCCCAGCCCACTTCTCTCCACTACATGAATCCTTATCAACTGAATGCCTATGGTATGGCACTGAAAGCAGTGGGTGAAATCGTTCAAGATTATGACAGTGATAAAATGTTCCCAGCTTTAGGTTTTGGTGCAAAACTGCCTCCGGATGGAAGGATATCTCATGAGTTTGCTTTGGTAAGAATATAGGGAAATAATTGATATTTTGGAAAAACAATAGTATTTTGGATCTTTTCATAGGTTCACTGCTTATGCTTTAATTACTCATGTAGCAACTTCTTATGACTATAAAATCAGCTCAGTTTTAGTAAATGATTGATTTAGAAGTGTGATATTAATGGAAAAAAGACAACTAGATTAGCAACAAATTTACCTAAAGTGCGTATGATTTAAAACCTATTCTGGTTTTCAGTTGCAACATAACACCTTCCATTTTATTCATGATTTGTGGGTCAAGAATTTGAGCATGATACAAGGAGAATGGTACGTTTGTTCAAGATACCTGGGCTGCCTTGATTGGCTAGAGATGGCTGGAATTGTTCTACTGGAGCCATATATCTGTTCCATTCTGACTGTTGGTTGGATTCTTCAGTTTCTTCATGTCATATCACCTGGAGCTAGTACATCCACTAAGATGTCTCATTTGCTCATGACTAATGCCTACAGCTAGGATGGCTGAAATATCTGGATTCTCTAGGCATCTTTCCTTCTTTCTACATACAGTTTGTCCATGTGGTTTTGTGGGCTTCATCACAGTGTAGTGGTCTCAAGGTAGTTGAATTTCTTACACAGCAATCAGCTTTCTCAGAGTGGATATTCTAAAAGGCTGGGGAAGAATCTTCAAGGACTTAGAAGTCTCAGAAAGCTATTTTTCCTACATTCCTTTTTGTCAAGCAAGTCACTAAGTTCAGCCCAGTTTTGAGGTAGTGGAAGTAACCTTCACCTCTCAAGGGGAAGGGTATCAAAGAGTGAGTAGCTATCCTTATTCTTCCATCTTCCAAAATGTCATTTCTTTTCAAATATAAAGGATCAGTTATTGGTAGAATTACTATTTTTCAAATGTAAACCAATAATTATAGGTATAATTAACTATGGTTTCAATATAATGGAGTAGATATGACTCAAATATTTATCTAATTAATGTTTAATTTACATAAATCCACTCCTGTTGTATGATTACAAATAAGCAATCTACTGTATTCTACCTTTAAAATAAACTTCACACAGATAGTGCATATAGGCCCAATCAGCCTTATTCTCACTTGCATTTTTTGATTAAAAATAATGGGAAAAACTATGTAGGAATGGTTAGATATCATTTTGGAAAAAATGTTAATTTCCCTAATAGAAATTCCTTCCTGCTTTACTCTATATATTGTGAAATTGAAGTCTCCTGTGCCCAACAATTTTTGTAGGTCTTTTTTTGTTGTTTTTATTCTTGTTACAAAAATAATGTGTGGGATTTGTTTTTTGAGTTCTGCAAGAAGAACAGACAAATTAAACAATCCAATTATTTACTAATTACTATCAAACCAGGTACTCTATGCTCATTTCTTGTACAATCTTCATAAAATTCTTGTCTGATAGATGTGTCATGAGATGAGTGACACATCACACAACTATCAAGAGCCACTCATATTAAATACAGTGAAAAGAGTACCCCCAGGAGTTGTATAATTTAGCCCAGAGTCACAGAATTTAATCAGGCTTCCAGAAGACAGGACTTGAACCCAGGGCAGTCTTATTATAGAATCTTTGTTCTTAACCACTAATAAACCACATTATATAAAGCATCTATAATAATACCACCTCTTAGATATGTCCTTTATGAGCCCCATTATGTACACACACACACACTCACACACACTTCCAGAAGCTCCTATATGATGAGACTTTATCTTCTTTAATATATGTTAAGAGTTGTATTTTAATTTTTTTCCCATATGTATTCTTGATTTTTCTGTTCCATCACCCCCATTTTGGGAAAAGTTGCTGGAGGTTTTAATTTTCTTCTGTGAAATAGCCCATATGCTATCACCCCCAATGTCATATAAAAAATGAATATCTGTTGCGATTTTGTTGTGTCCTAGAGAATTAAAATTTCCCAGAAATGTATAATACCATGAAAATCACTCATGTGATCCTACGTCTTGTGAGCCTCAGGAAAAAGGTCCTGACTATTTTAAAGCTTAAGAAAGGAATAATAAAAAAAAAAAAGTAATTATGCTAAACTAATGATATTAATTTTCCTTCCACAAGTTTTTCCTCACCTTTGTGTATGATTTTTTTTCCATTTGTTCTCTAATTCTCTCCTTTTCTGCTTTTCCTGCCTCCATATTCTTCCCTACAACCAATCCTATGCAAAAGAGAGACTTTTTATTATTTGCATCTTAAATGATTCTTTGAACCAAATTCAAATATTTGTAGAAAGTCACACTCTAAATTTATGAAAAATAGTTTCTAAAATTGGTAAAAGTGATGTTCATGTTTAATTTTACTTAATAATTATATGACTTTAACTTTTTTCAAAGCACTTTTTTGTTGAATAAGACAAAGGTTAAGTTGGTCTTCAGAGAGATAGTACTCCATTTAATTTTTGTGTTAACTTTATCCTAAATAACTACAATATATAACTGTAGATGCTGAAAATAGAAAAACTTCAGTCCATATCAATCTGGCAATTAGTGTACTACCTAATGTTACCAAACCCTCATATTTCCATGGTAAGAATTTGTGATATATATATCAACAATCATTAATGTTCATCAAACTGAATTCAAATAATCTTTCAGACAGCAAGGCAGGTGTCTCACTATTCACACTGTTCACTGAACCTGGGGTAGTTAAGGCACAAGCAAGGAGGCTGGAAGAAGATTCAAGGAGCCATAGTGCAGACATATTTATTCTCTATTGGCTGGTGCAGCAGCCATAATGCAGCCATGCTGTATTCTCTAATGATTGACTCAGCAGACACAGCCATAACACAGCTGCAAGGGCTTTTCAGGTGGAGCTTATATAGTTTTACAGAAAAAAAAAAGGGGGGGTGCCGTGACCAAATGAGTACATCATGACATGCAGGCACAGTGCTATAAATGATCTCAGATGTTACATAACCATGGAAAGTCATTGTTTATTAAACATGAGGCAAAAGCAAGAGGTCCTGGAGAAAGAGAACCTGACCATTGCTATCATGGCCAATTGTTCTTTCCCTACAAGAGCTCTTTAACAAAAATTTTAAATCCCTAATTGGTGAGTTTGAGGCTGCCACAAGTATTGAAGCTGAGCTTTAATCAATCAAAGGGATCTAAGGTAAACCCCAGCTTTTTATTTGAAATATGTGTAGGAATAGGTATTGTGGAAAAAGAAAGGGAAAATATCCCCATATTACCACTTTAGCACTTTTGATTGTGGAATGCCATGGCTCACAATGATACTTGATGACTCATTACACTGTACCTGAAGATATAATTACTTATTACATTTTACCTGAAGATACTGAAGTTTTCACCAGTATGTGAACCGGGAACTTTCAGATGTTCAAGTTGGATTTAGAAAAGGCAGAGGAACCAGAGATCAAATTGCCAACATCCATTGGATCATCAAAAAAAGCAAGAGAATTCCATAAAAAACATCTACTTCTGCTTTATTGACTACGTCAAAGCCTTTGACTGTGTGGGTCACAACAAACTGTGGAAAATTNAATTGATGCTTTTGGACTGTGGTGCTGGAGAAGACTCTTGAGAGTCCCTTGGACTGCAAGGAGATCCAAGCAGTCAATTTTCAAGGAAATCAGTCCTGAATATTCATTGGAAGGACTGATGCCAAAGCTGAAACTCTGATCCTTTGGCCACCTGATGCAAAGAACTGACTCATTGGAAAAGACTCTGATGATGGGAAAGATTGAAGACGAGAGGAGAAGGGGATGACAGAGGATGAGATGGTTGGATGGCATCACCGATTCAACGGACATGAGTTTGAGTAAGCTCCTGGAGTTGGTGATGGACAGGGAAGCCTGGTGTTCTGCAGTCTGTGGGGTCGCAAAGAGTTGGACACGACTGAGTGACTGAACTGAACTGAAGATACAATAGTGTAAGGAAATATTAGGAAGAAATATTTCTAATAAGCACACGGCCACGGACCTTAAAAGAAAATCTCTGCCCTCTTCCTTAATAAACAACAAAATTAAATGTATTTATTTTGAAAAACATTCTACATTTTACTTTTGTGTTAAAGCCTCACATAAGCTTATTTTTATTTGTCTTAACAAGCAAAAAAACAATTCCCCATGTCCTTGTTTTAAGAAATAAATTTTTAAAGATTTAGAAAATCATTCTATCAATATAAATAAAATGGTGGGGGAAATGGTACCTTGTTATTTCCAGAAGAATAAAGGAAATACATAGTTTTATAGGAATATAAATCCCATCCCAGTCAAAATGTTCAAACACTGATCAAAAAGTAACTCAGAACTATCCTAGTTTGCAATTGTTCCCTTAAGGCAGATATAATATATTTTATATGCCCAAAATCAGTAATGAGTTTTAATTTTAACTAGCTTTATACCTTATCAAGCAAAAGAACAATCTAAACTTATGTTTAAAAGAAGGTTAATTAAAGATCAGCTCAGATTAACATAAATCAAAACATCAAAAAAATAAAATTACTATTTTGTGCTAAATATTATACTTTCATGTTTTATTTTCAAATTGTATAGTCAATTTTAAAATATAAATAGTTATTTTATTACTTTTATGTTTTAAAAGTTACATGAGGGTTAATTAGTAAATTTTGAAGGAGAAGACAAAATTTAAAGAAGAAGGTGGATATAAATTATTCTTTCATGGGTGACAAAATTGAAGTCATTGGTAACATTTGGCTTAATTCACTAAGATCCTCAGTCTTTCAAATGCTTAGGATTTTGTAATATTGTTACATAGTGGTGGTTTCCTGGTGGCTCAGATGGTAAAAAATGTGCTTGCAATGCTGGAAACCTGTGTTCAGCCCCACAGGTTTGGAAAGATGCTCTTGAGAAGGAAATGGCACCAGCATTCTTGCCTAGAGAATTCCGTGGACAGAAGCTACAATCCACGGGGTTGCAGAGCATCAGACATGACTGAACAGCTAACACTTTCACACTTTGATTGTTCAGATAAAAAATATACATGGTCATTATGTTTAAGCATAGTGACTATGTTTAGTTGGGCTTCCCTGATAGCTCAGTTGGTAAAGAATCCACCTGCAATGTGGGAGACCTGGGTTCGATACCTGGGTTGAAAAGATCCCCTAGAGAAGGGAAAGGTTATCCACTCTAGTATTCTGGCCTAGAGATTGCCATGGGCTGTGTATTCCATAGGGTAGCAAAGAGTCAGACATGAAAGCAGCGACTTTCACTTACATGCTTAAGCATGGTTACTATGTCTAGTGTTTTAAAAACATAACTACTATATATATATATATATATATATATATATATAAAACCCCCTTCCAGAGGTGGAGTCTAATTCCTCCTCTCTTGAATGTAGGCTACACTTAGTGACTCATTTCTAAAAAGTAGATGAAAGTAAAAGTAATGCTCTGCAACTTATAAGATTAGTTTCTGGGCTTATTGGAGCTTCCTCCTTGCTCTCTCTCATTTTGGAGAAGTTAGCCACTTCTGTTGCATAATGTTGGAATACACAAGCAGCCCTATGCAAAGTTCCTTTAGCTTATCACCAGCAAACCATACAGGTGAGCCTTCTTAGAAGCAGATTGTCCAACTCTGGTCTTGCTTTCAGATGACTATAGCCCGGGTCAGCTTCTTGACTCTAAGCTCTTGAGAGATACGGAGCAAAAATCACCTGGCTAAAATATGGGATAATAAATGCCTATTGTTTTAAGCCACTACCTTTTGGAATGGTTTGATAAATAGCAATAGACAACAATGCCTTATTTGTATTATTTGTGGAATCTGGACTCAGAGAATTAAACCTAATAACAGAGCATTCAAAGAGTGAGAAAGCTGAACTAAGTGTCTAGTTCCCCTTTTAGATTCTATCTGCCAAATAAGAACTCCAGTGCTGTGCTAAGTCACTTCATGTCCGACTCTTTGCAACTCCATGGACTGTAGCCTGCTAGTCTCCTGTGTCTATGGGATTCTTCAGGCAAAAGTACTGGAGTGGGTTTCCATGCCCTCCTCCAGGGGATCTTCCAAACCCAGAGATCAGCCCACTCTCCTGCATTGCAGAAGGATTCTTTACCGCTGACCACCTAGGAAGCCCAAGAACTCCTGTGGCAAGCTCCAATTCCATTGACCAATATGAACAAGTTTCTCTGGTTTTTTTCACTTTACATTGTTGTGATGCTACTCACACCAAATTATATTCCCTTTGATCCTTTCTTTTTGGGGGGTTATCAATTTTGGCCTGAAAATGTGCAAGTGGCAGATATTTTACATTTTTACTTCCATAAAGAAAATCTATTTGAATTGACAGTATTTTTCCTGATTTTGATACACATCACTGCAGAAAGCTTGGAAAATACAGAATAATTTAAACAATCAAATAAAAATTGACAATTATATAACCACTCCGAGGTAGCCACTATTAATATTTTGTTTCCTTATTTTCAGATTTTTATATGTTCATCTCTATATGTTCATAGATCTGTATATAAGTATTAATCATAAAATGTGATATTCAACTTCTCAAGATTATTTAGAATTTTCTTCTGCCTGTTAGTTGAAAAGTATCCATTTTTAATGATTACACATTATTGCATATCACAGTCTATTTAATATTGATATATTATAATCTATTGTTGATTACTCAATTGATTATTATTATTTGCTATTATAAATATATAACTGAGTTTTCTTTGAAAAATCTTTATGGATAACAACATGTGTTGTTCTCTTTTTTAGTTTATTTTTGTAGACATTATTCATTCTTTTCCTGTTTTTGCTCTAACTTTCTACAGAATGGGAACCCCCAAAACCCCTACTGTAATGGCATTGATGGTGTCATGGAAGCTTATTATAGGAGTCTGAAATCTGTGCAACTGTATGGACCAACCAATTTTGCTCCTGTAATTAATCATGTAGCAAGGTAAGTAAATAATTTGGGAGTAAATAATTTGTTTATTTTAGTGTGCTGGACCAGAACGAAATCATAATTTTATTGTTAGCATGGCTACACAAATGAAAGTTGTTTTCTAATAATTTACCTCCAAGAAAGTGAAGGAAAAGCTATACAGTAAAAAGAATCTCCATTGAGCTATCCTGATACTTCAATAACAAATTTATATCAAAATATCAAATGAAAACTATACACTGGTTTATGTTAGGACCTATATTTGTTCAACCAAGGAAAAAAATTGTATTATTTGAATAAGCATCCATCAGAGCAATATTGATCACAATCTCAATTGTGAAATCACTCATATCTAAGATTATATTCCATAGCAACATAGAAGTAATAAGAGATTGAATTCTATGAAGACAACTAAAACCTTTCAGTGATATATAGGACACATTATTTTAACCTCCCTGATATTAACATATAGTATATGATATTGAGATTAAAATATAATTACTTCTTCCAAATATGTATTCTATAAAAATTGTTGTCTAATGTAAAATTTTATATACATTTGCTTAGCATAACCTGGGTCTCCCACATTGTAGGCAGACGCTTTACCATCTGAGCCACAAGGAAAGTTGCCCTAGTAAATTAGACACTACTTTTAAATCCCTAAAAATTTTTACTGACTGTTTTAAATCCTATGAAACCCTGCCTAATTTTTAGGTAATTGAAAAGGAACAATTCTCATGGCTTTCCCAATATGTAACCAAAACTAAAAAAAGTACTGCATTTGAATTACTGCAGTTCTTTATTTGAAGGTTCTGGTACTTTACCATCTCCCTGTTAGATATGGTCAGGCTTCCCTAATGGTTCGGTGGTAAAAGAATCTGCCTGCCAGTGCAGGAGATGCAGTTTCAATCCCTGCATCAGCATAATCCCCTAGAGGAGCAAATGGCAACCCACTCCAGTATTCTTGCCTGAGAATCCCTTGGACAGAGGAGTCTTGGTGGGGTACAGTCCATAGGATTGCAGAGTCAGACATGACTGAGCACACACAAGTGCATTAGACATGATCAGCAACTTAAATATGTTCTACTTTTCATTACCTGGGACATAGACAAGATAATAAAATGTCCCTGCAGCCCACTCCAGTACTCTTTCCTGGAAAATCCCATAGATGGAAGAGCTGGTGGGCTGCAGTCCATGCAGTCCTGAGATCGGACACAACTGAGCGACTTCACTTTCTCNAACTTAAATATGTTCTACTTTTCATTACCTGGGACATAGACAAGATAATAAAATGTCCCTGCAGCCCACTCCAGTACTCTTTCCTGGAAAATCCCATAGATGGAAGAGCTGGTGGGCTGCAGTCCATGCAGTCCTGAGATCGGACACAACTGAGCGACTTCACTTTCTCTTTTCACTTTCATGCATTGGAGAAGGAAATGGCACCCCACTCCAATGTTCTTGCCTGGAGAATCCCAGGGACGAGGGAGCCTGGTGGGCTGCCATCTGTGGGGTGGCACAGAGTCGGACACGACTGAAACCATGAAGCAGCAGCAGCAGCAGCACCCAGGACAGTAGACTCTCTTGTGGAATTCCATCTCAGGTTCACAATGATACATTGACAATGTTTTTTTCTGAGTGTGACCCTTTAGATCAGGTTTTTCAAGCATTTTCAGCTATAATTTGTATTCTTATCAATTTTATGGGTTTTCCTGGTCGCTCAGTGGTAAAGAATCTGCCTGCCAGTGCAGGAGATGTGAGCTTGATCCCTGGGTCAGGAAGATCCCTTTGAGAAGGAAATAGCAACCCACTACAGTATTCTTGCCTGGGAAATCCCATGGACAGAGGAGCGAGGTAGGCTTACAATCCATGGCATCACAAAAAGTAGGACATGACTTAGCAACTGAACAGCAACAATGAACTTTATATCTCAACTCTGGACACACATAATTAAAATAAAATAATATGAAATAATATTTATTCTTAGCTCATATTTTCTTTTTTATTATATGGTTTCCTGTTCTTTTCTATTACTTTTTTAATGCAAATCTTGACCCGTGAAATTGACTTCAAAATTCACTGAGTCATTACTTGTAATTTGAAAAATACTTCCTAGCTTATTGTGTTACATAGATAAGTAATATTATCTATACTTTCTTTTCCTAAGTCTTTGACAGCTGTCAAATAAAGCAGAATGAAATATTATATTAATTCAAGATAAATTATAGTTGATTCTTACTTTCTTACACACTGTCATAACCATCACTCTTTTATGAAAAGATAAAAATGATAGAACCTGTTTTGTGTGAACTCATGCTATTTATTATAAATTGCATTTATAACAGCTTATTATCAGTGTTTACCAATTAATTTCATAGATTTTGTGCTGGTATATCTTTGCTATAAAAGTTAAACTTTTAGCTATAAAATTCCTCGGTGCACTTTTATATAGCACCTAAAACTACAGGCCCCATGATGTAATATTGCCATTTTTTTATATTTTGTCCAGCATTTAACATATTCTCAATTATAGAGGTAGTTGACAGTTAATACTTCAAGAATCTTTGAAAATAATCTGGGATCTAATAATTCTTTAGTGTTACTTTTATTAATAATAAAATAAGAAATATAATAAGATATGACTTTGGGGGAATTATCTTTTCCTTCCAATGCAATTTGGAACTGCATGTATCTATCTCTTGAAGTGAAGTGAAGTGGCTCAGTCGTGTCCGACTCTTTGCAACCCCATGGACTGTCGCCTACCAGGCTCCTCTGTCCATGGAATTTTCCAGGTAAGCCTACTGCAGTGGCTTGCTGTTTCCTTCTCCAGGGGATCTTCCAAACCCAGGGATCAAACCCAGGTCTCCCGCACTGCAGGCAAACATTTTACCGTCTGAGCCACCAGAGAAGCTATCTATTTCTTACTATCAATCTATCTAAGAAATACCTTTCTCCTGTTTTTCTAATCTTTGAGAGTTGTGTTTAATTTTATTTTTAATCTTTTATTAAGACAGACAATTTCTGTCTTAACAAATTATCATCTAGAAAATTTGTCAACTAAAAGACAAACTACTTTCAAGAATAAATCACTTTAGAATAGTTCAAGACAACTGTCTGTTTCTAAATCAGAAGATGATGCCTTTATGCCCACGTATATGGCCTTTATTTATTTATAGCTCTTTGTGCTTTAAATTTTGTCACTCTTACATACAGTTCAAAGATGCTTCAATATGTACTCAACAGGTATCTAGTAAGTGAATTCTGGATATTTGTCTATAAAAATAATTTTTGTAAAGTCAAAAATAAATATATATCCATATTTTTTCTATTTCCTTAAATTTTCCTCTAAAAGCATATGTTTTAGATATTGGTAAAAGCTTAGTTATTTGTAGTAGTTTTCCATAAGCATTAATAATGCTTATTGTTATTCTTTTTAAGCATAATCTTTTAAAGCATATGCTCATTTAACTAATATCTATATGATAGGACTTTTGAAATAATATTGATTACTGATATTTTGAAATAGTCAAGACCCAAGGCATCAACTTTGCAAAACTCGAAGTTTTTATATGCTGTTCTGATATTTTCCACCCCCTAACTCTAATTTCCTGTATTCCCAGTTCTCATTTCATAGAGCTGTCCAGAGAACAGCATTTCAAATGATGTAAAAATCCTGCTCAACAGCTATTCATGCCTTGTCACGAATTTAAGTTTCAACACTCTAGTTTGGTATTCAAGAACTTCCAGTATCCGGCTACCACCATCATCCTATCTCATTTCCCTCCACATTCTCCAAAGTGTACTGCCCTTCAGTCATAGAGGATCACCACTTCTGGCCTGAGATATCATTCCATGCATACTTTTATTACAGCATTGACTAATCTGATCCTGCTCCATTGTTACATGTAGATCTTTTCCACACTGAAGAAAAGAATGTTTCACTGTTTTATTCACCTAAAATAATATTTATTATTTTCCAATAATTATTCATGTTTCTGATGCCTAACCAGTCACTCATCTTGAGGCTGTCACATTTCCATTCTTAAGAGAGGTATATCTATTTCTGTTAGCTGTTCATGCTTTAGTCACTCAGTTGTGTCCAACTCTTTGCAACTCTTTGGATTGTAGCCCACCAGGCTCCTCAGGCTCAAGAATACTGGAGTGGGTTGTGATTTTCCTCCTCCAGGGGATCTTTCCAACCCAGGGACTGAACCCTTGTCTCTACATTGCAGGCAGATTCTTTACCCACTAAGCCATTGGGAAAGCCTAACTGTTAGCTAGATTATCGTATTTTTTTTTCTTTTTTTGATTGTTATTTCCAGGATCCAGATAAACAGCTAAAATTGGTTTTCACTTTTCAATAAATAATATTTGTTTGGGAATTTTCATGACATTTTCAAATCACTCTAAAGAATGTTTTGTTTTGTCTCTCTCATCCATATAATCAATGATAAAATACTAAAATCAAAACAACCATTTTTGAATTCATAATCCCTTTGAGGCAATATGCTCAGTGCTATAATGTGGATTATTACATTTAAGAGGTGACAATAGCATCATTATTGATGTTTTACTGATGACAAAAGGGATATGTACAGTGACCATACCATTAGTGAAAGTCACTCAGTTGTGTCCAACTCTTTGCAGCCCCATGGATTGCAGCCCGCCAGGCTTCTCTGTCCATGGGATTCCCCAGGCAAGAATACTGGAGTGGGTTGCCATTTTCTTCTTCAGCTAGAGTGGGTAGCCGTTCCCTTCTCCAGGGAATCTTCCCAACCCAGGGATTGAACCTAGGTCTCCCAAATTGCAGGTGGATTCTTAACCAACTGAGCTATCAGGGAAGACCTATTTGTGGTGGAGTTAAAATTTCAAACAAAATAATCTGATTCTAATTCCCTGTGTTGTATCTTGCATGCATTTTCTCTCTGCTACAGAGGTAAAGACTCACAATAGAAAGTGCAACAAAATGACCTATTATTGTGAATACTGTTGGTCTCTTCAATAAACTACCAAAAGTAGTTTAGGTAACAACTGAGAAACATAAAAATTGCTATGTTACTTTGTATTGAAATGTTTAAATGTATGCCATTTTAAGAAGAATTAATTCATAGTGTAGATCAAAATTTACTTAAAGAAAACATTTCTGAGTCAGTTTTTCTTTTCTTGTTGCCCTCTCTACTCCTATAAACTATTTAATACTGAGCTGAAAGAATATCCAAAAATTTGAACCAACCATTTATGAACTTTTGTAAAAAGTAATCCCAGAACTTGACCTGACAGAGATTCCATAGAAATGTGTTTGAATTGTGAAACCCTGGCAAAGTTGACCTCTCCCTAAAATTTGTCATGGTAATATTAAAATATAAATTATAGATTCCCTAATTTGAAAATAAGACAAGAGAACCAACTTTCTTTAACATCTTTAAAATATAATTTGATTCTGTAGGTCTATATATCAATGTTACCTCCTTGAAGAACAATTATGATGTTGATCAGCCTCTATTTTCTATTTAATACATTTCTTTAGTTTAATTATTTTATCATAAACAAACATATAACACTTTTATAGTTTAAAAGAAATCTTAGTACAAAATATTATTTTGTTTGAAATTTAGATTTCCTTGAAAAGTGCAAAAATATGTCAATGTACAGAGCAAATACCATAGAAATAAATGTATTAAAAGATTTATGCTGCTGATGGCAACAAGACTAAAATGGATTGAATAGTTCTTAGGTAAAATGTAGTTTATTTTCAAATTAGTGTACATAGCAACAGCGAGAGCCACACAATCAATTTACTATTTTTTGTGCAACATTGATTTTCCTCAGAGTTAAGATATAAAACATTAATATAGGCACATCTTTGTTATAAAGTAGACTGCAAAATTTCTATGAATTTTTAATATAAAACAACAAATGACACTATTTCAAGTTTTATATCTGTTTTAGGCTCTATCTTTACCTGTCTTGATAGTATGACTATATTTTTCCCTTCTCTTACATATATTTTATGTTGAATCAAAAAAATCAAAATATAAATGGATTAAATTCACCAATCAGAAGATATAAAGTGGCTGAATGGATAAAAAGGTCCAGTAATATGCTGTCTATAAGAGATTCAACTAAGATTTCAAGACACAGATAGGATGAGAATGAAGGAATGGATAAGAAGATACTCAAAAGACAAGGATGGTTATATTTAGACAAAATACACTTTAAATAAAAAGTGTCACAACAGACAAAGAAAGTCATTACATAACAAAAGATCAATTTCTGTGATATATGTCATTATATATATAGATATAGATATAGATATATAGCCTGCCATTTGCAACAACCTGGATGAACCTGAAAGATGTTAAACTAGGTGAAATAAGCCAGACACAGAAAGAAAAAACTACATGGTCTCACTTATATATAGAACTTTAAAAGCCCAATACATAGAAGCTAAGAGTTAAAACAATGGTTAACAGAGGTGATATGATAAACGAAGTGAGATGATATTGGTCACAGGGTACAAAGTTGCATTACATAGTATGAATAAGTCTAGAGATTTTGTGTATTGCATGATGATTATAATAAATACTGTATTGAATGCTGAAAATTTGCTAAAAGAGTAAACTTCAAGTGCATTGATTGCACCTCCAACATGTGGTAACATGTGATATCATGCTTGACTGATTATTTCACTGTGTATATGTGTACCAAATCACCATGCTGTACACCTTAAGTACAATTTTTATTTTTAAAAAAGAAATTTTGGAAAGGTCAACTCAGGATGACAATTTATAAATATGTATATACCCAGTATCAAAGCACCTAAATATATTTTTAATTGACATGTCTGAAGGAAGAAATAAACATCAATACAATAGTATTAGAAGGCTTTACTACTCTACTTTCAATACTGAATAGTTCATGAGGGCAGAAAATATATAAGGAAATGGCAAACTTAAGCAATGTTGTAGACCAAATGGAAACTAACTGACTTAAAGATAATCCCATTCAATAGCAACAGAATACATGTTCTTTTCAAGCACACATTCTCTAGCAAACATCTCAAACCAAATATTAATTGTAAGAAGATTGAAATCATTATGAATAGCTTTTCTGAACACAATGAAAAATATCAGATATCAATAAGAAAAAGAAACCACAAAGTTCACAAGCAAATGGAAATTAACACACTCTTGAATGATCACTGGGTCAAAGAAATCAAACAAGAAACTAGAAAATACAATGAGAAAAATTAAAGCAAAATATACCAAAATTTATGGAATATAGTAAAAGCAGTACTAATGGGGAAATTTGTAATGATAACACCACATTTTTAAAAAGAAGGAAAATCTCAAATGAACTGGGTTTACAGCTCAAGGAACTAGGGGGAAAAAAAGGACAACAAACTAAGCACAAGTTAGCAAAGCAAAGAAAATAATAATTACAATTAAATAATATTTAGAACAGAAATTAATAGAATAGACACTAGAAAATCAATAGAAAGAAATTGGCAAAATTAAGAGTTGTTTTTTTTTTAATGAAACTTACAAACTTTTACCTAAACTAAAAGAAAAGTGACTTAAATAAAATAGGGAATGAAAGAAGAGACACTACAACTAATGTCACAGAAATAAAAAATATTATGAGGGACTATTATTGATAATTGGACTTCAACAAATTGGAAAACTTAGAATAAATGAATAAATTCCTAGTACATTATTACTTATCAAGAATGAATCAAGAAGAAATAGAAAGTCTGCAGAGACTGATAACAAATAAGGAGATTGAACTACACACACACACACACACAGGGACACAAAGAAATGGGGCTAGTGGATGTATTTATTACCTTGATTGTTTTGATGATAACATGAGTATATAAATATTTTGAAGTTCAAAATATTTGAACTGGTGGACTGCAGCACACCAGGCCTCTCTGTCCATTACCAGCTCCCAGAGTTTACTCAAACTCACGTCCATTGAGTCAGTGATGCCATCCATGCCTCTCATCCTCTGTCATCCCTTTCTTCCTCCTGCCTTCTGTCTTTCCCAGCATAAGGGTCTTTTCTAATGAACTCGTCACATTAGCTGGCCAAACTATTGGAGCTTCAGCTTCAGCATCAGTCCTTCCGATGAATATTCAGGATTGATTTCCTTTAAGATTGACTGGTTTGATTTCCTTGCCATCCAAGAGACTCAAAAGTTTTCTTCAAAAAATCAAATCAACAAAATTAGAAATGAAAAAGAAGTTACAACACACAACACAGAAATACAAAGGATCATAAAAGAATATTATGAGCTGCTGCTGCTGCTGCTGCTAAGTCACTTCAGTCATGTCCGACTCTGTGCGATCCCACCAGGCTCCCCCGTCCCTGGGGTTCTCCAGGCAAGAACACTGGAGTGGGTTGCCATTTCCTTTTCCAATACAGGAAAGTGAAAAGTGAAAGTGAAGTCACTCAGTCCTGGCCAACCCTCAGCGACCCCATGGCCTGCAGCCTTCCAGGCTCCTCTGTCCGTGGGATTTTTCAGGCAAGAGTACTGGAGTGGGGTGCCATTGCCTTCTCCAATATGAGCAACTATATGTTAATTAAATGGACAACCTAGAGGAAACGGACGGATTCTTAGAAAAAGTCAACTTTCCCAGACTGAGCCAGGAAGAAATACAAACTATGAATAACCCAATTACAAACACTGAAATAGAAACAGTGATCAAAAAGTCTCCCAAAGTACAAAAGCCCAGGGCTAGATGGCTTCACAAAGGAATTCTATGAAACATTTAGAGAAGTGCTAATACCTATTTTTCTGAAACTTCCAAAAATTTGCAGAGGAAAGAACACTTCCAAACTCATTCTACAAGGCCACAATCACCTTGATACCAAAACCAGGGTTTCTATGACATAAATCAAAGGAAGATCTTCTATAGTCCACTTCTGAGAGTAATGGAAATAAAAACAGAAATAAACTAATTAAACTTAAAAGCTTTTGTACAGCAAAGGAAACTACAAACAAGATGAAAAAACAACTCTCAGAATGGGAGGAAATAACTGACAAAAAATTAATTTCCAAGATACACAAGCAGCTCATACAACTCAACACCAGAAAAGCAAACAACTCAGTCAAAAAGTATGAAGAAGACCTAGAGACATTTCTCCAAAGAAGGCAGACAGATGACTAACAAGCACATGAAAAGATGCTCACCTTCTCTCATTAGAAAAATGCAAATCAAAACTACAATGAGATACTACCTCACACCTGTCAGAATGGCCATCATTAAAAAGTCTACAAACAACAAAGGCTGGTGAGGGTTTGGAGAAAAGGGAACTCTCTTGCATTGCTGGTAGGAATGTAAACTGATATAGCCACTATGGAAGATGATATGGAAATTCCTTAAAAAACTAGGAATAAAACCACCCTATGACCCAGCAATGCCACTCCTACATATATACCTTCAGGAAACAAAAATTGAAAAAAGATATGTGTACCCCAATGAGAGAAAAGATTTTGAAATTACATGACTGATTAGGGATTTGTTTCAAGAAAATATATATATAATATATATAAGGAATTCTTGCAATTCAGCAATAAAAACCAAATGTCAAATTTTAAAGTGGAAAAGCGTTTGGTATATTGTCTTTCTCCAGAGAAGATATATGAACGACCAATAAGCAAATGGAAAGGTGCTCAACATCATTAGTCATTTGGGAAATGCAAATCAGTAACAAAATGAGATACCAGTTCAAAGACATATAATCATAAATGTTGGCAAGGAAGTGAAGAAACTGAAACTCTCCTATGTTGCTAATGGGAATATAAAATAATAACAACATTCTCAAAACAGTTTGGCAGTACCTCAAAATATGAGACATAGAGTTACTGCGTCACCCAGTAATTTCACTCCTAGCTTATCTACATGTAAAACTTGTGAAAAATTATGTCCCCATAAAAACCTGTACACAAACAGCAGAAACCCAAATATCCACCAAATGATGAGAAGACAGACAAAATGTGGTCTATCCAGTGGACTACTATTTGGCAATAGGATGAAGTACTGATACATGCAATAAGGATGAATATTGAAAACAGTGTGTTAAATGAAAGAAGTCAAACACAAAAGGCCACATATTACATGATTCTATTTACATGAAATGTCTAGAATGGGCAAATCTATAGAAATAGAAAGCAAACCAATTAGTTATTTCCAGGGACTGAAGGAGAAGTGACATGGGGGTTCAGTTCAGTTCAGTTGAGTCGCTCAGTTGTGTCCAACTCTTTGCGACCCCATGAATCGCAGCACACCAGGCCTCCCTGTCCATCACCAACTACTGGATTTCACTCAGACTCACATCCATCGAGTCCGTGATGCCATCCAGCCATCTCATCCTCGGTTGTCCCCTTTCCNTCCTCCGCGTTGAAATGTTCTTTGGATGAATTTGCTGGGAAGAAAGTGGTCTCCCCGTCCTATTCCTCCGCCATCTTCTCCCTCCTTCTTTTCTAATTTTAAATCAGTCTATTGTTTCATGTTTGGTTCTCACTGTTGCTTCTTGACCTGCACACAGGTTTCTCAGGACACAGGTAAAGTGGTCTGGTGTTCTCATCTCTAAGAATTTTCCACAGTTTGTTGTGATCCACCCAGTCGAAGGCTTTAGCATAGTCAATGAAGCAGAAGCAGATGTCTTTTTGAAATTCTCTTGGTTTCTTTATGATCCAGTGGAAGTTGGCATTTTGATCTCTGTTTCCTCTGCCTTTTCTAAGTCAAACTTGTTCACCTGGAAGTTCTTGGTTCACATACTATTGAAGCCTGCTTGAAAGATTTTGAGCATCACCTTGCGAGTATGTGAAATGAGCCCAATAGTATGGTAGTTTGAACATTTTTTGTTATTTCCCTTCTTTGTGATTGGAACGAAAACTGACCTTTTTCAATCCTTTGGCCGCTGCTGAGTTTTCCAAATTTGCTGATATATTGAGTGCAGCACTTTAACAGCATCATCTTTTAGGATTTGAAATGGCTCAGCCGGAATTCCATCATCTCCACTAGCTTTGTTTGCAGTAATGCTTCCTAAGGTCCACTTGACTGCACACTTCAGGATGTCTGGCTCTACATGAGTGACCACATCATCACGGTTTAAAACCAGATAATCATGATGACCTTAAACGTCATTAAGACCTTTCTTGTATAGTTCTGTGTATTCTTGCCACCTCTTCTTAATCTCTTCTGCTTCTGTTAGGTGATTACTGTTTCTCTCCTATATCATGCCCATCCTTGCATGAAATAATCCTTTGATACCACCAATTTTCTTGAAGAGATCTCTAGTCTTTCCCATTCTGTTGTTTTCTTCTGTTTCTTTGCAATGTCCATGTAAGAAGGCTTTCTTATCTCTCCTTGCTATTCTTTGGAACTCTGCATTCAGTTGGGTATATCTTTACCTTTCTTTCTTGCCTTTTGCTTGTCTTCTTTTCTCAGCTATTGTAAAGCCTCCTCAGACAACTGCTTTGCCTTCTTGCATTTTTTTCTTTTCAGTGCTTTTGGTCACCACCTCCAGTACAGTTATGAACCTCCGTCCATAGTTCTTCAGGTATTCTCTCTACCAGATCTAATCCTTTGTATCTATTTGTCACCTCTACCATATAATCATAAGGGGTTTGAGTTAGGTCATTCCTGAATAGCCTAGTGGTTTTCCCTACTTCCTTCAATTTAAGCCATGAACTGCAGTAAGGAGTTCATGATCTGATCCACAGTTAGCTCCCTTTCTTGTTTTTGCTACTGTATAGAGCTTCCTCCTGTTAACCACATGAAATATAAACCTATGTTTTTGAGGAATAGTTAGTAAAAAATGCTTTTTAAAAATAATTAGTACTTAATTTTTTTTAATTAACTCCTAAGGGACATTATCCTACTTCTTAAGAAAAAAAATTTTAATATAAAATAGGAGAGTAGGTTCATACTTTGGATTTTCAATTGCTTATGTTACTATCACATTAATACAAATGTCTTAGTGCCAAGAACAGTTGTTCCACATTGTAGGAGCATTTTTGACTATATGTTGTAGAACTGGTTCCATAGTGTATGAAACTGTCACTTACACTGTATTCTCTTTATAAGTCTATATAATTACCATACATTTTATTAATAGATGTATAATTATTAGTTTCTCTTGTCTGTGGCAAAGTTGTAGTATTTCTTTTTCTTATAGTTATTAATTCTGCTTTATAAGAAATAAATTTTGCCCTGATATATTAGGCCATTGATTTGTCCACAGTGTATTCAAACTTTATTATTATAGAGTCCATCAGGTACTGATTTTCATTGATAATCAATAGATATTTCACTGAAATAATTTTTCTGTGATTTACTTGATTTTTTATAAACTGTCCTCTATGAGCACCATAATGCTTCCTTATTACTAGATATGACCATTATACTAGTTATGTACTAAAAGTCATAAAACATATTCTATGGAGAATATCATCAAGATACTCAGAATGATAGAACAAAATGGAAAAAAAAAGAGAAAATATAGTAATAAAATTCTCCTGTATGTTGCTAGTATTATTTGGTGAGAATTATGCAGTAGAGTACAGAAGATAAGTACTAGAATATGTTCTCATTACATGCCTAATTTTTGTCTTTGATTTTTATATTTTCCTTCTCATCTTTCACCAATTTAATATGTATTAAAGACCTAAAACTATAGCTTTGTCAAGAAGTATTTCTTCCATTGCATTTTTATAATTAAGGTGAAACTCACATGACATGAAACCAACCATTTTAAAGTTTACAGTTCAATGACATTCAACATTTTCACAATGTTATGCAATCATCACTGCTATCTAGTTCCAAAACAAGAATAATAATCATTTATATAATTTAACATGTATAAAAATCTACCAGTGTATAACAGTATAAATATTTACTACCATACATGAAATTTCCTTATTAACAATAGAAAGCTGCATTATCTTGATTTTAAAGATAAGAAAATAAAGTTCAGATAGCTTATGTAATTTATGCAGAAGATCATACACATTATGTGTTGCTTAGACAAGATGTCTATTTCCAAAAGCCATAGCTATTCCTCTGTGGTTACATACCTTCCAGCTCACCTTTTATTTGTGAGTGAATTTCTAAGGCTGCCCAACATTTCTGTGTGCCAGCATCCAGTATGCTGTTATTCTAGTGTGCTATTTCAGAGGAAAAAAATTGTATATTTGAGAATTTGCCTAATATAGGCTCCTAACAAATGTTTAAATATTTTCTTGAGATTAACAGATGTGTTGACTATTCCTAATTATATTTAGCAGCTATCATGTGAGAGAAACTGTTTTATTTTGGGTATTGTTTACCTTTTATTTGCCTTTCAGGTATGCTGCTTCTGTAAAGGATGGCTCCCAGTATTTTGTGCTCCTAATTGTGACAGATGGTGTTATCTCAGATATGGCTCAAACTAAGGAGTCCATAGTTAACGTAAGTAGGAGTCATTCTGTCTTGGGCTGGCTAAACGAAAGCACGGTGCTACTTAGATTAATTAACTGAAGTCTTAGTTGACTTAACACTGAAACAAAATGCCCATGCCTTTGCAGCCAGTGCATTATCTAGACAACTCTTTTATAAATAAAAATAAATCATATCATCAACTTCATGTGCATGAGTGTGTTTATTAGTTTCATGTATATAGTCTTACAGTTTGTACAGAATATTTCTTAATATTTGCATTTCAGTTACAGGAGAACTGTGCTAATTTCTATGTTTATAGAACTAAATGGGGACTAGTTTCTAATTATGTGCTACATTTATGATTAATTGATTTTCTTCTTTATTAGACTATAATCTATAAAATCAATATTTATTAGATCGCAGTCTATAAAATTATATCTGATTTTACTTACCTTTCTATATTCAAGTTGAGCAGTATTTGACACAAAGTAGACAGTAAAAATGGTTGTATGAAAGATTGTTTATCATATTTCATAATTATTAATGGCATATTAATGACATAATTATTAATAACATATAATTAGCTATTTGTGTGAGAAAAATTAGTTACATGTGGGAAAAAATCAACTTTTTCTAGACATATACTTAGCAAAACCAAACATAAAATGAAAGAGAGGTAGAAGCCTGCACATTATGCGGCACACTATCTTGCATAATATGTGGAGCCTGGATGGAAAGGAAGTTTGGGAAAGAATGGATATATGTATGTGTATGGCTGAGCTCCTTCACTGTTCACTTGAAACCATTGTTAATTGGCTATATTGGGCTTCCCTGGTGGCTCAGATGGTAAAGAATCTACCCATAATGCAAGAGATCTTGGTTTGATCCCTGGGTCAAGAAGATCCTCTGGAGAAGAGAATGGCAGTCTACTCCAGGATTCTCGCTTGGAGAATTCCATGGACAGAAGAGCCTGGCGGTCTACAGTCCATGGGGTCCCAAAGAGTCAGACATGACTGAGCAACTAACACTTTCACTTTCACTACTATACAAAACAAAAAGTTAAAAAAAAAAACTTGAAAGGTGTTTCTCCAAAGAAGATATACAAATGATCAACAAGCTAAAAGAGCCTCAACATCACTAATATTTGGAAAATGCAAACCCAAACCACAGTTAGATATCACGTCACACGTGTTATGGTGGCCAATATTAAAAATTTTTTAAAAACTTAAAAAATAAACTAATAGGACATGTACTGAAGAACAGTTATGCAAATTTCAATGACCTGATGATGTGGTTGCTGTATTGCTCCACCTTTCTGTTGGTGGATCTCATAGTCTTAGCATAAAATTATTTAATCATACTAACAATAATTTTCTATAATTATCATTTGTAGTCACACATTTACTATAAAAATTGCTTTTCCTAACCATAACTATAGATGAGATAGAGTACTACTTTTTCTTCACAGGTGACCCTATTGGTAAAGAACTTGCATGCCGATGCAAGAGTGGCACGGGTTCGATCCCTAAGTTGCAAAGATCTCTTAGAAGAGGGCACTGGCAACCCACTCCAGTAGTCTTGCCTGGAGAATCCCTTGGACAGAGGAGGCCAGCAGGCTACAGTCCATAGGGTTGCACAGAGTCAAACACAATTGAAGCGACTTAGCATGCATGCATGCACTACTTTTTCACAAATATGGCATCTTTTTTCACCTTTCAGTAACAAAAAGATCTTCAAATAGAGAGAGAACATGAAAAAAGAGAATAAAAAAACCCAGAGTCAACTTAGGAAGATTTTGTCTGAGAATAGCAAGTGTAAGCAAATGCTCAGTTTAAAAAAAAAATTTATCCAAGACTGGTCATTCCTGAAGAAAATCCAAGTGAATTAGCATATGTACGGAGTTCAGAAAGGATAAAAGTGGAGTCAAGTATATTATTCTGTGTTAATATTAAATATGTCCAAAAGTATTTTAATGAACTTACGTGAAACAGTGTCAATAGGATATTATTTTCTTCCTAATTCTTAGTTGTTTTCCTAATTCAGTTTCTTTATTGTGAACAAATTCTGTATTCTCTTTGAAGGCTTCAAAACTTCCAATGTCAATAATTATAGTAGGTGTTGGACCAGCAGAATTTGATGGTGAGTAATAAAATTTCAATAACATTAATTGGGAATTTATTAACTCATCATGTACTTACATATCTATCACTCCTTTTTTGCATATAGGGATATGAGTGTGCATGTGGATTTGTATACTATGTCCATGTACGTACAGACATAGATATCACATGATGGAGTCTATTGAAGTGAGCAAATTAAGAGAATGTCTTCTGAGTAGTTCATTATCTCTCTAGTATAGGTTAATTCAACCATGTAGCTTTCTGTTTTATTAGAGATGAATTGTACCTCAAAATATTTCTTAATATTGAGTGATAAATTGAATTTTTGTTCCTAAGGCAAAACACACTCTGGGTTCCCTAAAAATGTTTAAGGATGAGCACTAAATTTGTGAGCAAATAAACCATTAGGTTGTGAAGCATAATAATGGATTTTCAGACCTTGGCTAGGTGATAGACATTATCTTTATAAATATTTATGTTCTGTCATATGAAAGACCAAAGTAAAATGAAAATGGATATGACTATCTGAAACTTAATAAGACTATATAATTATGCTAAATTCACTTATTGGATAGTTTTCTGTTTCTGTTGGCTAAAGCCATCTTCAGATGCCAATTAGTGATGGGTGTTCATGGAACTAGTAATCTGGGTAAACTCTAAAGTTAGTCTGTTCTTGTCACCTGATGGATTCCTTTAAGAGAACTCTATGCTAGATAGCAACTGTATAACCACATAATATTCACCTGATTCGTGTGTTTTTACATCAATAATGAGAGTATTTAGCCTGGAACTTTAGAAATTAGAATAATTTTAAAATATTTGAAACAACTTTTGGTATGTTACAGGTTAATTTAGGCACATAGGTGGCTAATCATACTATGATCATCACTAAGATGATTCTTGCTTAACCACCACTGCCTTCCCAATACAGACAGTATAGATCTGGCAGTCTCAGGTAAAACAACACAGCAGTTATATCGCTGATCTTGGAGATTCTTTCCTTTGGTTCCATACTTGGCTGGTCACACTTTGCATCATTATAGTCTTCCAGTTTCTAAAGCAAAATCAGTTTAGTCCGGCCTGCTGTTGCTCCTGCTAATATTTTCTCTGTCTCTGAATATTTACATCTGTTTTCATTGTTCATCAAGCATGAATCTCAGCTACCATGCTGGAGTCAGGAAAACTAAGACACATCTTTCTTGTTAATACTTTGTGTACTTGATCGTCTGCACTGAGCAGTGACAGGCTACAATTCACAAACTTTACCAATTGCTAGGTTAGAGTAATCCGTGATTTCCTTTTCAGTTACTAATTTGCTTTTGCCTCTCAAGTATCCACTTTTCACTGGGTACATCCTAGCTCTCCCGGAGTCCTGTGGAAGACCATTGTTAGGTGTAAGACCTCAGTCACTTGTTCCTCAACCTCCCACACATAATGTGTGAATACAGAGCAACTGACATTTCCTGGTGAATATTTCTGGTCATATATTTCTATTCAAAGCAGCAGGCACAGCTATTTGTGTACTACCCTCATACAATAGCCACACTTATTTATTTTCTTCAATTCTTTTGTTCCCAAAAGAATTATTTATCAGAGTTTTGAGGTATGAAAATTCATTATTTCCCCCTCTGACTTCTTGAACTAACTAAAAAAAATATGCAAGAGTCATTCAAATAGAAATCAAAATGTTTTATTAATAGGAGTTCAGAATTAGAGAATCTGAGTTACCCTGTGCACAAACTTAGACTTCTTGTTTCTTTTCTGCCCCCAAATTAAATGACCTCACCTTTATGTCAAGGCCTCCTCTGGACAGGAGCAGAGCCTTGCCTGTTTATCATACCACAGGGAGAAATTGCCTTCAACCTGAGGATAGAGACTCCAAAAAGAGATTCGAGGTCAGTTCCATCTCCCAATCTTAGTTATCCTATGAATCACTCTTCTCATGAGGAAGAGTGATTGAAGATTATAGACATTAGGAATTTGCCTTCCCATAGAATTCTGTCTTGGGAATTAAAGTGAAGTTTTCCTCTGGCAAGCCTATAAACAGGGAATTAGGGTCCTGAAACACCTGAGTTTTGTTTTCACCCTGATGGAAGAAAATTTCTGAGTTACATTCAAGTTGGTATTATCTTATCAGAGGAGCCTTTTTCTAGGCACTTCCAAATCTACCATAAGTAAGTTTATATACTATGCATATGAATTAGTAGGAAAAGACTGAAGTAAAACTTGCATATTTTCTCAGTTATCTACATACATCCAACATCTACATGTATTTCAACCAAGAGGTTTACATAGGCAAGAAATACAGCATATTGCCATCTATTCTTTGAAAGTAGAGGAAATATAACTTAACTATTAGATTAATGAGTATTTAAATGTCTTATTTCTAAATTTCAATGAGAATAATTTAAAACTTTCTGTATAATTTTTCAAAGCAGAATTTCTTTGTCCTTAAAATGCAGCAAGTCAATGTAGTATCCATGTAACTGCCTTGATCCAAGTTTAGGAGAGGGGGGGAAAATATAAGGGGTTCTAACATCATTTTGTCTCCCAAGGCTAGAAAGAAATACAGGTCTGTTTCTTATACATCTTTTTTCCAGAGAGGGGATCAGGTGGGTAACTGGGGCTTATGATTTTAGGCCCCTTAAAGACCAGATGATCTGAAAAATTGAAGGATGAACATTTCCCTTCCACCACTTACATGCTATTTCTTTTCTTCTTGCTCTCAAATGTGTAGTTTCCAATTCTGCTACCTGCAGCCTTTTAACCCAAAGGACATACTGAAAAGTGGGTGATATTTCTATAGCATCTCATTCTAATACATTGTTGCCTAAATAACTGCCATTTTCTTTAACTGAAATGAAACACTCACAAAGACTAATGGAGATTGTAGAGGACTGTGGAAAGTGAGGCCCAGAACATCATCTAATTTTTGTTGTCTATTTTTGAGTGAGTAATCATTATGAGGTAATCATTATGAGTTGTTAGCAAATTAGATAATATAGGAGAAAATTCTCTGATTGCTGACATGTCACCATCAGTGTTCATTTATGTCTCAAAGTAATATGAAAATTTTGAAAACAAACCTAGAAGAAAAAAGAAATTAATTATTGAAAATATTTGAGTATATTGAATTTTCCTATTTAGATCCCTAATAAATAGGAGAGAAAAATAGTTCTTTTGTGTTTTGAATAATTTAATTGCCTTGTTAATGGAAATTTATACAATTTACTAAATATTGACATATATATCTAAGCAGATTACTGGATGATGGTTCACTATCAAATTATGTGTACTGGCAATGTTTCACCCCACATATTTATTCCTAAAAATATGTAGAAAAGTAAAACTTAGAAGACATGTTGTTAAAAAAAAAAAAAGAAGGCATTATGATATAAAGAACAGTTTGATGGTTGCCAGAGGCTTGCCAGGGCTGGAGGTGGGTGAAATGGGTGAAGGAAGTCAAAAGGCAAAAACTTCTAGTTATAAAATAAATAAATCATGGGGAAGTAATGTACAGTGTGGTGAGTATAAGTAATACCATGTTGCATATATGAAGGCTGCCAAGAGAATAGACCTTAAAGTTTTTATCAAAAGAAAAAGAATTTATATGGTCAGTTAGACTCACTATGGTGATCATTTCACAGTATACACAAACCGTGAATCATTACATTTTACTGCTAAAAATAATATAATGTTATTTGATTTATACCTCAATCAAAAAAAAAAGGAAAAATAGTAAAATATCTTTAACTGAAATGCATTATCCAAGCACTGAAGAAAACAGTGAAAAGGTGAGGCCTGTATTCTAGTAATTTTTAGAGGGCAAAAAGCAAACAGTTGGCTTGCAAAAGCAAAATGGCTCTCTGGAGTCTGGTGAATATCATGTGTATACAAAATGAGTTACTAATAAAAGAATTATACTTTAAGTACAAATTAGCATTCCTCATGTAGTTATTTACAGAATTCTCACCAGAAAACATTAAACTCTGGAAAATTTTCTCAATTGCAGCATAACACTACTGTATACCAGCAATTCTGTTATATCACAGCATTCCCAAAAAACAGTTGACCTATGTAATGTCAAAATTATTTTTAACCAATGAAAAAAATCATACCTCAGAGAGATATGATTTATCCAGTCAGTAAAAGATGCCTTTTTGTTTTAAAATCTATTCACAAAAAGATTACAGACAATCTGATTGCATAGTTTTTTGTAATTTCAAAGAGAATAAAGTTCAAATTGTTATTGGAAATTCCATAATGATTAGTATCAAGTTTCTTAAGTTAGAAAAAAAAACATTAAAACTGAATGAATCAGCCTCATTTGATGAATCCATCAGCTAAGCATGTAACCCAGAGTTGAGAATTTTTAGGATGGGAGATGTACCTAAAGACTTTTACACTGTATAGGCTCTCCTTACTTTTCAAAGCATCACATGAGGTCTTCGCTTGCTTTCTTCATTTGTAAAACTGACAGTCAGTTAAGTTTTGGAGAAGAAATCACTGTGGAGATGAAAGGATCAGAAAGCTTTCTGCCTTTACATAGGACATTCTGTTACTTCATACATCTTGATTTCCTTATTGCCTACATTGTTAGAGTATAATGGCTAAAATGCTTTGGATAAATTACCCTATTTTATTTTCAAGCAATGGTTGAATTGGATGGAGATGATGTAAGAGTTTCCTCCAGAGGAAAATATGCTGAAAGAGACATTGTGCAGGTAAGAAATTTGATGAAAATTATTTATTTTGTTCATTGTGAAGAGTCCCTGTCAGTTCTGATTTGTAAATGAATGGCTTAAATTGAAATCAAACCTCAGGTTCTGTTTAATTTAGGCAGTGATTATGAGATGCATGTTAAGTAACAGGGCCTAAAATAAGCACCCAATTACTTTCCCCTGTACTTCATGCTCACCACATATAAAACAGAATTGTTAATAAGTATCTTTTCTTACTTTATTATTACCAGAAAATATCATTGGTCTTTAGTAAAATTAAGATTCAGAAACACAACAGACTTTATTTATTTAGTCCTCAATAAAGACTAAAAATATTTTAAAATAGCTGATACATATTAAACATAACTAAACTTAGTAGAAACAAACCAAAAATGTAAAATTTTTTGTCTTTCTCAGATTGTTGCTAGAAAAGTAGAAAAATAGATCTTAAAATTATATATAAATATGAAAATTATATGAAGGGTATGTGTTAATATAGCAATATATGCTGCTAAGCTGCTAAGTCACTTCAGTCGTGTCTGACTCTGTGCGACTTCATAGACAGCAGCCCACCAGGCTCCCCCATCCATGGGATTCTCCAGGCAAGATCACTGGAGTGGGTTGCTANTTTTTTGTCTTTCTCAGATTGTTGCTAGAAAAGTAGAAAAATAGATCTTAAAATTATATATAAATATGAAAATTATATGAAGGGTATGTGTTAATATAGCAATATATGCTGCTAAGCTGCTAAGTCACTTCAGTCGTGTCTGACTCTGTGCGACTTCATAGACAGCAGCCCACCAGGCTCCCCCATCCATGGGATTCTCCAGGCAAGATCACTGGAGTGGGTTGCTATTTCCTTCTCCAATGCATGAAAGTGAAAGTGAAAGTGAAGTCGCTCAGTCGTGTCTGACCCTCAGCGACTCCATGGACTGCAGCCTTCCAGGCTCCTCCATCCACGGGATTTTCCAGGCGAGAGTACTGGAGTGGAGTGCCACTGCCTTCTCCAATAGCAATATATAATAACATAATAATTTATATAATAATAGAATAAAATATAGCATAATAGTAGATTATGTGTTTCTATATATAAATATATATATATACACATGATTTACAGTTCTGTTGAAATCAAGAAAAATACTTAACTGAAGTCTAGTATTCTGGGAGGGAATAGAAAGAAAAGAATCAGTTTAACCAAATTTTAACCAATACAGTAAGTTTATGTTGAAGCAACGGAATTAAATCAATTAAACTTCTGCATACTGGAGAGTGTTTATATCTTTTAGGATGTCAGAAACAAAAAGGACTGCGAAGTACACCTTTTAAATAGGAAATGGAATTCCCTGTTACAATTTGAGCACATGATTTAAAAGTCTTGAAAGTACACATAATGGAATTCAATATTATCTCCTAAATAATAACTTATATATTCACCCATAATATAGTCATTAAGAGAATCTATTTGGAATCTAACAGAATTTGGTTCAAATCCTGGATTGTCTTCTGTGATAACTTGGACAAGCTTTCTAAATTTCAGTGTTCTGGCATTGTTGTAAAGATTTAATCATTAATGTATATAAAATACGTTATTTAAATAACACTCAATAAAATGCAACAAAATAATTTTTTAAATTAAAGAGGGAAAATAATATAAAGTAATCCATAAATATAATAAAAAAGATTAATCTTGACAAGTACAAATGCATTGTGCTTTATCAGTCTGCAAAGTTGTTTTAAGATAGAAACATCTGTATAACAATTTTTTAAGGAGATAATTAAATATGATTTAAACTTTTAACCTAATGTTCACATTAGGTTAAAAAGCACACACACATGAATAATTTGTTTAAAAGCATCTGACAAAGGGAACATGGTGATGTGGTCATCTAAGAATCCCACAATGTTTTGTTTTTATAATTAGACACTTTATTCACCTTAACCTGGTTAGTATAATTATAGATCCAGGTAATTGCACTTTTTTTCTAAAAGTCTCTCCATAATATTTGGTTCACAATTTCCTTAAAACAAATTACTGCAAGGAAGTATAAAATTGAAGTCCCTTAAAATGTGTTATGTTTCTGTTTTAATGCATTTTTACAAAGTTGAAAGAGGCCACTTCATCATTTGTAGTATCATCTAAATGATGCTTAAAGGAAATTGACATTACTCTCTCCCTTAGAAGGTAGCTGCTTCCCAGGTGGCGCTAGTGGTAAAATATCTGCATGCCACACAGGAGACACAAGAGATGTCTGTTTGATCCCTGGGTGGGGACAATCCCCTGGAGGAGGAAATGGAAACCCACTCCAGTATTCTTGCCTGAAAACTCCATGGACAGAGGAGCCCACAGGCTACAGTCCATGGGGTTGCAAAGAGTCAGACACAACTGAGCACACACATACATTGGAGGGTGGTTAAGACTGCTCATCACATTAAGATTTCCTTTAAGATGACTAATATATTACGTTAGTGACAGCCAAGTTTTTTAGTTATTTTATTTATAAAACAAAAGTTCCCTTGATCAGCAAAGTCTTTCATCTCTAATTGGATTTGCTACATTGGACAGAATATTGAGATAGGACTCAGGTCTACGAAATCATAATGTTGTCATTCTGATCTTGAACAAATCAATAAATTTCCCTTGAGCCTTTCTTTCATTATCTCCAGACTCCATCTCCACATATATATATAGAGATAGATAGATAGATAGATAGATATAAATGCATAAATGCATTATAACAGCAACACAATACATTTTTAAAAACTTTAAATATATATATATATTCTCATTAAAAGTCAGAATCTTGAGACTAATATATCATCATAAAGTGACACTGAGGTCACCAAAGATTTTGAAGGCGCCTGATGATATATAGCTAAAGACTCAAGGAATTGACTCAAGCTATTCTACCATATAAAGCTGAACTGAAAAAGTCATGAGATGTTACAGATACTGAACAGGATCTTCCCAGAAAATTAGTAGCCTCCTGAATGACAATGGCATCTTGACTTACATGTCTATATTTATTTAAAGATATTTGCTGAATCCTTTTCTAATCTTGTGGAGAAGTTCCCAAATGCTGATTATCTTTTAAAAATAGTTTGCAGGATAATCATTTACATATCACGTTGTATTCAAGAAGAATTAGCATTTTTTCTCTCACCTTAATTAAAATCTCATAACATTGCACCATTACAGGTTTCCTGGTTCTACCATTCACCAAAACATTTTTAAATGAGTTATTTTTAAGAATAGAAATATTCTTGAATATTTATAATATTGAGGTTGCAAAGACACACCAAGAATAATATTGTCAATCTTCCTACCATCAGAAAATATCTAAGTCATCATAATCAGTGCTGTAAACACACGTGGTTAAAATAATGTCAGAAAATAAGATCTATTTAGGCTGTCTTAACTTTTTGCTACTGTTAATTTCTTACACATTGCTAATCACAATGGAGTTAACACACTCCAAATGATATCCCAAATTTCTTAAGTGGACAAACAAAAGCCTAACTGTAAATGGTAGAAGGTAGCTGAGTTCCACAGAAAGTTGGGAGTGGTCGATGGGATTTTTATTATGATGTCGAATATTAAGTGGCACCCAACTTCTGCACTGCTGTTGCTTTTCAGTCAGTCATGTCAGACTTTTTGTGACTCCATGGACTGCCTGGCTTTACACCAGGCTTCCCTGTTCTTCACTATCTCCCAGAGACTGCTCAAACTCATGTCCATTAAGTAGATGATGACATCCAACATCTCATCCTCTGTCATTGCCTTCTCCTTCTGCCTCCTATCTTCCAGCATCAGGGTCTTTTCCAATCATTCGCTCTTTGATTAAGGTGGCCAATGCATTGGAGCTTCAGCATAAGTCCTTCCAAAGAATATTAAGGGTGGATTTCCTTTAGGATTGACTGGTTTGATCTCCTTGCTATCCAAAGGACTCAAGAGTCTTCTCTAGCACAACAGTTTGAAAGCATCAGTTCTTCAGCACTCCACCTTCTTTATGGTCCAACTCTCACATCCATACATGACTACTGGAAAAACCACAGCTTTGACTATACAGAACTTTGTTGGTAAAGCATGTCTCTGTTTTTTTAATATGGAGTCTTGGTTTGTCATAACTTTTCTTCCAAGGACCAAGCGCCTTTAAATTTCATGGTTATAGTCACCATCCACACTGATTTTGGAGCCCAAGAAAATAAAATCAGTCACTGTCTCCACTTTTTCCCCATCTATTTGCCATGAAGTGATGGGACCAGATGCCATGATCTTAGTTTTCTGAATGTTGAGTTTTAAGCCAGCTTTTTCACTCTCTTTCATCTTCATCAAGAGGCTCTTTTCATTCCTCTTCACTTTCTGCCATAAGGGTGGTGTCATCTGCATATCTGAGGTTATTGGTATTTCTCCCAGCAACCTTGATTCCAGCTTGTGATTCATCCAACCAGGCATTCTGTATGATGTACTCTGCATGTAAGTTAAATAAGCAGGATGACATTATACAACCTTGATGTATTCCTTTCCCAGTTTGGAACCAGTCCATTGTTCCATATCCAGGTCTAACTGTTGCTTCTTGACCTGCATACAGGATTCTCAGGAGGCAGATAAGATGGTCTAGTATTCCCAAATTTAAAAATTTTCCACAGTTTTTTGTGATCCACACAGACAGAAGCTTTAGCATGTCAATGAAGCAGGAGTAGATTTTTTTCTGGAATTCCCTTACTTTCTCTATGATCGAACAGAAGTTGACAAGTCAATCTCTGATTCCTCTGTCTTTTTTAAATCCAGCTTGTACATCTGGAAATTCTCAGTTCACCTACTGTTTGAAGCCTAGTTTGAAGGATTTTGAGCATTACCTTCCTACTATGTGAAATGAAAGCAATAGTGTGATAGTTGGAACATTTTTTTGCATTGCCCTTCTTTGTGATCAGAATGAAAATTGACCTTTTCCTTTATGTCACATCTTAAGTGGCATTCATCTTCTTTATATAATAATAATACTTAATCATTTATTAAGCCCTTAATGTGCTAGGCAGGCTAAGAACTATAACATTACTTCACCTTGACCTTATGAGACAAGTACTTTGGTTACCATATTTTATTAAAAAAAAATATGAAGTTTTTGCTATACTCACATAGCTAGTAAGAAGTAGTGAAATGAAAGTTATAGTCTCTCAGTTGTGTCTGTGTCTGTGTCTTTGTTGCTCATTGTGCAATGCCATTGACTCCAGGCCCCCAGGCTCCTCTGTCCATGGAATTCTCCATGCAGGGATACTGGAGTATCTTTCGTCAGCGGATCTTCCCAACCCAGAGATCAAGCACAGTTCTCCTGCATTGTAGGCAAATTTGTTACCATCTGAGCTACTTGGAAAGCCCAGTAAGAAGTAGAATCACAGTGTAATCTTGAAATTTCTTATTCTAAAATATTTAACAAGTATTTTGTATATCTTTGATTCTAAAACCTAAACATAGCATTTAAGAGAATACATGGCCTGACTCTAATCTTCCTTTTTAGCTATACACAAACACAAGCAAACACACTTTGCCCAGGCCAATAGGACAATTAATTGTCTTTGCATCACCCATTTCTGTAGTCCTACTCTTATTTTCTCTTGTCCTTTTACCTGGAATACTCTTCCCCCTCATTGCGCTGATTAAAACCCTGCATTTTGAAATTTCCCAGTGTACACAGCCTTTTACAAAGGTCTCCCTCTGAACATTTGAATAAATTTCCCCATTCTTTCACTTTACTAATGTATTACTTTATGTCTTCAAAATACTGGCCACTTTGCCTTTTAATGTTTATAAATAAGGACACTGAAGCCCAACATGGAATGTTAAACAACTTGTAAAAAAATTATTTAGGTCACAAGTCTGTAGATCCAAAAAGCCGGCAGAATTCTGATCCCAAAATCTTTTCTGTTATAATGCATCCACTCTCCTAAAAGGCCAAATTATAATTAAAATCAGAAAGATCTATTCCCCTTTTCATATCACTGTAGTAGTTAATGTACAAGAGATCAATTTGAATTTAATTAATATCTCTAATACATACAACTATCTGATCTTGGGGTAAGTTAATTAAACTTAAAGTTTTTATTTTCTTCTTTTTAAGTTCATAATATGCTTATAAGAACTAAATAGATATTGTACTAAATCACTCAGCAGAAAGCCTCCCAACTGCCAGTTGCTCAAAAAATTAATATCAATATCAGTTATTATTGACAGTATATTAGCATAATCCAGTGAGAAGGCACTTTTATATCATTGTTTCCTAGCAGCTGTACCTTGACATATGACATTGTAGTCAGTCTTATGTGTGACTATATTCATTGTCTCAAGATTCACTCTCATAGGGCTATAATATAAACAGCATGTAGGATGAGATTCTATTGTTATTATAAAACTTAAGTGAGTTATTTTCTAAATCAATATATGTAAAGGTTTTCCATTTATTTGTTTACTCGCTTATGCTATGGATTGGCCATTGAATATAATGCAGTATCATTTATCCTGGCTTCATTCAGCTACTATCAAGCCTATCATTCCCTTAAAAAATATATTTAAATCATATCTTCCATTAAAAGGTAAATAATAACCTTGAAGGCTTAGACATGAAAAGCACTAATGGAGCTCTGCAAAGTAGGAACAAATAAATTGAACAGAACTGTAATTAAAAGCTCATTTGCCCAAACTGATTCAAGCTTTTTTCACAAATAGGCAAAGTTAGCTGTTAGAGCAACTCTGTAGAACATTTTACTTATTCTGGATATAAGTATAAAATAAAGATGCAGACTCTCAAGGATATGGTATATTTCCACTGAATAGAATGCATTTATTGATATTCTTCGTATGAATGTGATAAATTGGTTCAAAGTAAAAATTGATTTGTTCCTCTAACCTGAACAGTTTAAGGGTCCAAGTTAATTTTTGGTACTAGTCAGTGACCAACATACATTCACAAATGTGTAGGTATTATTTTGAACAGGTGGTCCCTAGGTACAGTGATCAGAAATAAGTTATTAAAAGGGACAATAAACAGAAGGGTCTGATAAGTTGAGTGGAAAATTGTTACTGTAGAAGTATATGAACAATAGTCGAAGAAGAAAGAGAGTATAATTTTGTCATGAATAGTGTGAGGTTCAACATTGATACAAGGTAAAGGAAACAGAGTCACTTGTCATTTTCATGTCTAACTTAGGGAAGTGCTTCTTGACTTCCTGAAGAGTTGAATGTCCCTTTGGAAAGAATGAAATAATTTAGGCTAGTGAGTAGAACATTCTCAGCCATCTTTTTCTCCGCTCCCAACACACATATGGGATGAGGCATACTCCTGTTGATAATATCACAGGGACTCTTAACTCGGGGCAAGGTCCATACTCAAGGGACATATCAGAATCTGTGCCCACATTTAGTAAACATAAATTAAATGAGATATATACCTCCCTGCTTGGTTGAAAACTAAGATTTCTTTCTTACCCATTATTTATGAACATATTTTAAGGATAAGTAGAACTGTATGTATTGTGCAAACAATGATTTTGAATCTTAGTTTTGACATTCCAGAGTGTCATAACATTGTTAAAAATAAATTTATATTTACTTCAATAAAAATTTAACACATCTTACAGCATTTGCTGAAAAAGTGGAAAAAACAGGATGTTTTAATAACAAATAGATCAGGAATTACATTTTTTAGATTATGGTACTAGTACCTAAATTTGAAAGAGAGAAATACTTGATAAAAAAATATTTCTTGTAAAGTTTGATATGAGTGTAAACAAAAGACTAGACAGAAAATAGTCCAATATATATATTGCATATATAAATGTATAAATTAATGAATAGTAATAATAATGGCTATCATACTTATACATATTATGAGCTTAAAACTGTTTTAAGCACTTATTTGTTGAGTTTTTTTAATATAACAACCAGATGAAGAAGGTATTATTATTATTATTATTATCTTCATTTTATAGAAGAGGAAACTGAATGACAGTAGAAAATAACTTGCCCAAGATCACACAGCTAATAAGCAGCAGGACCAGCCTCTGCGCCTGGGGAGTCTAATCCAGAGTTTGTGAATTGAGGGAATAAAAAGATTACTAAATTTAGCTTCCATGGTCTAGGAAGAGCTTCCCTGGTGGCTCAGATGGTAAAGCATCTGCCTGCAATCTGGGAGACCCAGGTTCAATCCTTAGGTCGGGAAGATCTCCTGGAGAAGTAAATGGCAACCCACTCCAGTATTCTTGTCTGGAAAACCCCATGGATGGAGGAACATGGTAGGCTACAATCTATGGGGTCGCAAAGAGTAAGACAAGACTAAGCGACTTCACACATGGTCTAGGAAAAAAGTCAAAACCAAAATAAAAGTAAATATAAGAGCAAAGTTGAGGTAAAGGAAAGACACAAGCAGGTAAAGTCTCCCTCTGCCCTAGAGAAGAATCAACTATTTGCCAGAGTGTTGCCATTTGCCTGAAATATAGGTGTTAGCTATAGATTGTTAAAAAACTGATCTCCCTTAAAATAGATATAGACATAAATATATGCTTCCCAGGTGCTGCTAGTGGTAAAGAAGCTACCTGCCAGTGCAGGAAACATAAGAGACACAGGTTAGATCCCTAAGTCAAGAAGATGCCCTAGAGGAGGTCATAGAAATCCACTCCAGTATTCTTGCCTGGAAAATCCTATGGGCAGAGAAGCCTGGTGGGCTACAATCCATTGGGCTGCAAAGAGTCAGACACAACTGAAGTGACTTACATGCATACAGGCCACCAAACCATTACTAAACGTTTATTTTTAAAAGAATATGCTTTTTAAAATAAGAATGAAATAAACAATAGCAAAATTTAGACATTTTTTCTCATCAGTCCTTCACTGTGTTCACCTTATAGTGTCAGAGAGTAAATAAACCTAACTTTGCACCTCTTTGCTTTTTTGTTAAAAATGTCATCCTGTCCAAATTAGATAATGACTTTACAAACATTAATATATGCCTCTTTCTTGTCTCAACTGAAGATTATATTTACTCTGTCAGGGTTTTCCTTATCCTTACTTAGCTACCTTTAAGATAAGAGAAAGATTTGTCACCTCCTATCACATTTCTAAAAGTTGTGCTGTTTTCCTCTTGGTATCATAACAGCGTAAAATTATGATCACATAAGTATGCTTAGAAAGAAATACTTTTCTGATCTTCCTTGAAAGATATTGCTTTTACCATATAAATGGTATTACATTTGTTATTTAATTTAACATTTTAACTTACTTTATCTATCACGAATATCTGACTGGTTTAAAGTCTGCTTCCTAATAACAGTTGTTTTCTGAAAACACATCTTGAGTAACTGCTTACATCAAAAGTAAATTTCTCAAAATAAGCTTAAAGTAGTTATGTATGAGCTGAAGGTGTGCTCACTCCTTGATTCTCTGGCAAAAAAATGATTTAATTTAAACTTCAAAACATTATATTTGAAAGTTGTTCAACCTCCTGAAATGTCTTCACTGTGCCTTTTCTCCAAAACCTAAAATTACTGCATGCCCAAACTATCACAACAATACCAGTTCTCAGGTTGCTTTCAAGAATCATCATGTCCCTAAGGCAAAATTGAATTCCTGCTCTCAAACAGCACAGTGTTTTTTTTAAGTAACCTTTATAACAGAGAACAGAATCAATCAATCTATTGTCAGAGTATTCAGGGACACAGATTCTCACCTGATTGTTTGTATAAAGATAGAGCAATCATTTTTATGCATTGTAAAAATAATTTTGATATTTGGTATACATCAATAAGAAGTATACCAAAATCTATGCGGAAGTTTTCCAATTGTTTATTGTTTGTCTTTCCAAATAACATATAAAAATCAAGCATATTTCAGGTTCATACTAATGTGAACTGTATAAATTTTTTATTCATTTTCATGTGATTTGATGGTCTGGTAATATAATTTAATACTTAACATGTGCTCAGGAATCTTTAGTGATGTACACTATTTTTTAACCCTGAACTGAGTAGTATTTCTACACCGAAAGCTGAGTTAAGCATGCATTAACTTCATTTGAGAAGAAACTGAACCCTGAGGAGGATAGTGCTCCATTCAATTGGGAATCAGGTTAGGTGTAGAACTCAGAACTGTATAATGCATGTAGCAACATGATGGGTGTATCAGGATCAAGAGACAAGAGTTATTGTGGGGAAAAAACATAAATAACATCTCATTTTAGAAAGATTATAAGAAAGGTGTGGTCACTGTTAGAGCTATTTATAATGAATCAAATCTCTTTAAAATCATAGTAATTATTATGCATCTTGCCATTACTCCAGCTTCTCTGATTCTCCTACAACCAAAAGTTTATATATGTTGCTTTTGTATCTATTTTTTTATTTATTTAAATAGCATGGTAAGCTCTGTTAAATAACATACTTTCAACTCTGTTTTAGTTTGTGCCATTCAGAGATTATATTGACAGAAGTGGAAACCACATTCTGAGCATGGCTAGATTAGCTAAAGATGTCCTAGCGGAGATCCCTGAGCAGTTTCTCTCCTACATGAGGGCCAGAGGAATCAAGCCATCACCTGCACCTCCCCCATACACCCCATCTACACATGTGTTGCAGACTCAAATATAACTCTGTTCCAAAACGCTAATGTAACTACACTTTGGTTAGAGCTGCTGAGTCCATGCTTTTCTCCTGGTGCTCTATAATGAACCAGGGAATAAAATATTCATCTCAGTTTGGTTTCAGCAGAATTGGTTAGTATGCTATTTTCTATCCAAAATTTATTATCTTCCTAAACCAAAACTGTAAATATGGTTGTTGCATGAGCAACAGAAAAATTGTTTATATGCTTGATGCAAAATATGCTGTCTTGTATGAATCTTAAAGTTTTCGGACAGAAACAGCTAATTTCCAGTGAATTGTTGGGAAAAAGCACAACCTATGTTTTTAACTCAGATATTGTCTTAGACTGCTATGTGTATAGGAAAGCAGTCCCTCTGTATCAATGTTTACATGTTACTACTTTTTAAACTAAAATACTTTTATAACTATTCTAAGAATACAAATTTTGAATATTGAATCTTTTGTCTCCTAAATTGCAATAGCTATAATCACAAGAGCAATATCTTTGAATGACTGTCTGATCAAATGCAATTGCAAAGAAGGTAAAGTAAAAATAAGTTCACATTTCCCAGTGAGTTGTCTTATGAAGCTGCAGCTGTTTAGTAAACAGTTTCTCTATGCTGTTTGTCGAGCATGGAAATTGACACTTAGCAGATGTGTATCCTGAAAGAACATGCACTTTTTCATCAAGTTTGGGTTCTACATTTAAACTGCAGTTTGTTTATGTTTTGTAATGATAAGTAGAAATAATAAAAAGTCAAACATTGTGTACTGTAAATGCACAGAAAATACTTTGTGTAAAAAGTAATGTCTTTATATTGCAATACTATGTAGAAAGACTAAAATTCAGAATATTTAACTGTGTAGCAGATGTTTTAAACACTTTTTCTATTATACCTTGCTTAGATATTATTTTAATTCAAAGGGATACTGGTTCTTTTGATTTGTATTCCTTTCCAAATTGCCACAAAGTATGTACAGGTGAGAAGTTTTTTGTGAAATTCCAAATTGAATATATACAACTGTGTGACTTAATACTAGACACATTTGTGAAAAAAAAAAACCTGCTCCTATGTTCTAATCTGATAGTATACAATTAAAAATTGTAAAGAGCTTTTGCATGTACAGTTTTTACGAGGATTACAGTTTTGTGACAAGAATGACAGTTGGGTCTAAATTGAAGCATTTCTCTAGAACAAATGGCCTTAAATTCCTAAAGAATTCCTGGAAATGATTGTGAATTTCCTTTAAGTAATAGAAAAGTATGTTTATTTTTTTCTTTTGTGTCAAAAGTGTACCTGCTTTATAATATTTTCCTTACTTATATCCTATTACTTGGTTTATTTCTACTACGTGTTGTTCTCTTTGTCCCAAGTTGACTAAGGGTGACTTTTATAAGCATGAAACTATTTTACAGAAAAGAAAAATATATATATATGTTCACATATCTAACAATAGCAATGTTATATAATTATGCAATCTTTAATTGTTCATTTTGGAGTATAAATTAAAATCTTTGAAAGGATAACTGTTTGCTCTCTAAATTTTATGTATAAATGACATAGAATCTGATAATTTCCTTTACTGGTCCTAAATGTTTATGCCAGCATAGATTATTACCCTGCAATTCTATTATTATTTGCCTTCATTCTTCAGTTAAAAAATAAAATTAAATAAAATCAATATTCTTTCCCTCTTGTAAAACATCAGTTGTTTCTTTTTGAATTGATCAGAAAAAAATGAAAGATGTGTGCTTCTTTGTCTAAATATTAGTGTGCCCAAATCTTGAGGGGCACAGGGTTAAGAAACAGGCTTAGTTACAAGCTTCATCCTTTGCATGATTGAGATTAATAATCAGAAATGTATGTGATATTAGTAACAAATGTAAGATTATAAAATACCTAGGGACTTGTCTCTTTGTTGCATAAATGAAGAAACCAGGACTGAAAGGGTTAGGTGATTTATCTAAAACTGTAAAAATAGAATGAGAAAGACTATACATCTCTTCAAGAAAATTAGAGATACCAAGGAAACATTTCATGCAAAGATAGGGAAAATAAAAAATAGAAACAGTATGGACCTAACAGAAGCAGAAGATATTAAGAAAATATGGCAGGAATAACTGAAGAATTACACAAAAATATCTTAATGATCTGGATAACCACTATGGTGTGATCACTAGCCTAGAGCCAGACATCTTGGAGTGCAAAGTCAATTGGGCCTTAGCATCACTACAAACAAAGCTACTGGAGGTGATGGAATTCCAGCTGAGCTATTTCAAATCCTAAAAGATGATGCTGGGAAAGTGCTTCAGTCAGTATGCCAGCAAATATGGAAAACTCAGCAATGGCTACAGGACTGGAAAGGTCAGTTTTCATTCCAATCCCAAAGAAAGGCATGCCAAAGAATGTTCAAACTATTGCACAATTGCATTCATTTCACATGCTAGCAAAGTGGTGCTCAAAATTCTCCAAGCTAGACTTCTACAGTACATGAAATAACAATATTCAAGATGTTCTTAATGTTTAAGCTGGATATAGAAAAGGCAGAGGAACCAAAGATCAAATTGCCAACATCCATTGGACCATAGAAAAAGCAAGAGAATTCAAGAAAGACATCTACATCTGCTTCATTGACTACACAAAAAACCTTTGACTGTGTGGATCATAGCAAACTTGTTTAAAATTCTTAAAGAGATGGGAATACCAGACTACCTTAGCTGACTCCTGAGAAACCTGTATGCAGTTCAAGAAGCAACAGTAGTAATGGACTAGTTCCAAATTGGGAAAGGAGTACATCAAGGCTGTATATTGTCACCTTGCTTATTTAACTTTTATGCAGAGTACATCATGTGAAATGCTGGGCTGGATGAAGCACAAGCTTGAATCAAGATTGCTGGGAGAAATGTCAATAACCTCAGATATGCAGATGACACCACCCTTATGGCAGAAAGTGAAAAGGAACTAAAGAGCCTCTTGATGAAGCTGAAAGAGGAGAGTGAAAAAACTGGCTTAAAACTCAACAGTCAAAAATGAAGATCATGGCATCCAGTCCCATCACTTTACAGCAAACAGATGGGGAAACTGGAAATGGTGACTATTGTGCTCCAAAATCACTGTAGATGGTGACTGAAGTCATGAAATTAAAAGATACTTGCTCCTTGAAAGAAAAACTATGACCAACCTAGACAGTGTATTAAAAAGCAGAGACATTACTTTGCTGACAAAGGTCCATATAATCAAATCTATGGTTTTCCCAGTAGTCATGTATGGATGTGAGAGTTGGACAACAAAGAAGGCTGAGTACCAAAGAACAGATGCTTTTGATCTGTGGTGTTGGAGAAAACTCTAGAGAGTCTTTTGGACTACAAGAAATCAAACCAGTCAATCCTAAAGGTAATCAATCCTGAATGTCATTGGAAGGACTGATACTGAAGCTGAAGCTCCAATACTTTGGTCACCTGATGCATAGAGCTGATTGATTAGAAAAAGACACTGATGAAGGGCAATCCCATAATGGCAAAGGAAGAGGACAGGGAGATACTTTCTCCCCTACAAATTCATCAAAAGATCATTTGAATGCAGAGCAACTTCCATAAAACAACTTCTGAACACTGTTGGAGGACACCAGGCACCCAGAAAGACAGCCCAGTTGCCTCAAAAGGAGGTAGGACAAAATATAAAAGAAGAAAATAGAGACAACGGATTTAGGGATAGAGGGTTTATTCTGGGGAGGGAGTCGTGAAGGAGAAGTTTCCATGCAATAGGAAACCCTCTCACAGGCATGTCAGTGGGGAGATTTGGAATTTCAGAGGGCTATATAACTGCAAAAATAAAATAAAAAAACCACACAGTATGTGCCTAACTGCAACTACCAGTGGAGAAGCAGCTCAGACACTCGCATCCACCAGCAGTGAGTGAGGGCTGGGCAGAGAGGCGTGGGCTGCATCATTGGTCTTTAGGGCAAGGATCAGGCTTGACTGCCCTGAGGACAATTTGATGGGGCTAATGTGAGATGACAACCCAAACCACAGGGTCACCAGAGAGACAAAAAAAAAGAAAGAGGATCTTTCTGGCAAAAGGCTCTAACACCACATGGTGACCCCTGGCATGCTCACAGAACAAAGACTTGTGCCCTAGCAAATGCCAAAGGAGAGCAAGCCAGCTACCAGTTAGGGCCTTCTCTCCCTAGAGGCAGAGAGGCACAAGTGCCACAGCCAGAGCCAGAAGACAAGAGGCTGCTCCAGTCTCAGCCCCAGAGACTGCATTTTCCACCAAACTGTGAGCAGGCTACCAGTTGCTAAGCATGTCTTCCTGTGATCCTGGAAGGTTCACATCTGCCAGGAATATCACAGCCTTAGCAGCTCCTCAGAGGAGATACACACCACACCTGGGGCTATGCCCTTATGACACACCTGGGAAACTGAGCAGCCAAGAATGGGAAGGTGCATAAGACTTCACAGCCCACCTGGGACAGTGTGCTCATCAAGCACCCAGTTGCCTGAGCAGCTTGGACCTGGGAAGGGCGAAAATTGCCCAGCCCATCTGGGCTTCCTTGTGGAATACCTGAGAACCTGAGTGGCTTAGACCTGGGAAATGCACAAAACTCAGTGCTCACTTGGGACAGTACTCTTGCAGAGCACCCTGGAGCCTGAGCAGGGTAGACCTGGGAAGTACACACCACCTTGGGCTGTGGCAAACCCACTGTAGTCCATCCAGTGTGACCATTCCCCACACATCCCACTAGTATTGTTTGCAGAGTACATCTCCACAACACAACTGAACAAGTGAGCTTAAATCAGTGGCCACATTTGCCTTCTCTTGTCAGGGCAGAAATTAGACACTGAAGATACTTGCAAACAGAGGAATCCAAAATGAACAAAGAAGGGTGAACTGCCCTGGAACTGACAGGTGCAACAGATTAAAACCCTGCAGTTAATGCTGGGATTATGCATTTAAGGGGCAACTATAGAACTTTAGAACAAGTACAAGCCAGGACAAGGAACTATCTGCTGCTGAACTGACCCCACACTTCCCACAACAGCTCCAGAGAAATTCCTAGGTATATTTTTACTATTATCACTTTTTAATTTTTTAAAATTTTAATGCTTTATTATGCCTTTAACTTTCATGTTTATAACCTACTATTGTAAAGAGATCCAACCAGTCTGTCCTATAGGAAAGCAGTCCTGAATTCATTAGAAGGACTGATGCTGCAGCTGAAACTCCAATTCTTTGGCCACCTAATGCGAAGAACTGACTCATTGGAAAAGACCCTGATGCTAGGAAATATTGAAGGTGGGAGCAGAAGAGGACAACAGAAGATGAGATGGTTGGATGGCATCACTGACTTCATGGACCTGAGTTTGAGTAAGCTCCAGGAGTTGGTAACAAACAGGAAAGCCTAGCATGCTGCAGTCCCTGAGGTCACAAAGAGTCAGACACAACTGAGTGACTGAATAGAACTGATTACCTTTCTTAAAAAATAATCTTATTTTTTTAATTCCGTATATTTTTATTAATCTTTGTGACCAATGTTGTTTTGTATTTTTATATTGTATTTTTGAGAGTTTAACCTCTATTCTAGGTTTTTAAAGTTTGCTTTTTGATATTTGTTATCAATTTTGTACCTTTAAGAATCTAATCTTCAGTATCCATTTTCACATAGGGATTTGATTACTGACTTGATTGTTCTCTTCCCTTTTGACACTCCGTTTTCTTTTCCTGGTCACCTCTGTCTCCCCTCTCCCTCTTCTCTTCTCTGTGAATCTCTCTGGGTGTTCCTGGCTGTGAAGACTTCTTTCACCATTAACCTAGGGGTTTTATCTTCAGTGCTCTATGGATGGAGAAGTCTCAAGGCTACTGTAAGAGGAGGACCAAAGCCCAGAGGCAAGAGGCTCAACTCTAGAACTTTAGAACATGGGACAACTCCTGTCTCTAGGGAGCATTAATAGACAAGAGCCCACTCAAAAGTCTCCATACCTACACTGAAACCAAGCTCCTCCCAAGAGACAGCAAGTTCCAATGAAAGACACACCATACTAACTCTCCAGTAAAACAGGAACACAACCCTGAACATTAAAAGATGGGCTGCCCAAAGCCATACCAAACCCATATACAACCGAAAGTCACTATTGGACACTTCACTGCACTCCAGGGAGAAGAGATCCGGCTCCACCCACAAGAACATAGACACAAGTTCCCCCAACCAGAAAACCTTGAGAAGCCATTGGTCCAACCCCAACCATAAGAGGCAGACTCCACAATTAAGAGGAACCACAATCTTCTAGCCTGTAGAAAGGACACCCCAAACACAGCAATCTAATCAAAATGAAAAGACAGAGAAATATCCAGCAGCTGAAGGAACATGATAGTTCAATTCAGTTCTGTTCAGCCACTCAGTAGTGTCCAACTCTTTGCAACCCCATGAACCACACCTCCCTGTCCATCACTAGCTCCTGGAGTTTACACAAACTCAGGTCAATTGAGTAGGTTATACCATCTAACCATCTCAACCTCTGTTGTCCCCTTCTCCTCCTGCCTTCAATCTTTCCCAACATCACGGTCTTTTCAAATGAGTCAGCTCTTCACATTAGGTGACCAAAATATTGGAGTTTCAGCCTCAACATCAGTCCTTCCAATGAACACCCAGCACTGATCTCCTTTAAGATGGACTGGTTGAATCTCCTTGCAGTCCAAGGGACTCTCAAGAGTCTTCTCCAACACCATAGTTCAAAAGCATCAGTTCTTTGGCACTCAGCTTTCTTTATAGTCAAACTCTCATACCCATACATGACAACTGGAAAAACCATAGCCTTGACTAGACAGACCTTTTTGAAAAAGTAATGTTTCTGCTTTTTAATATGCTGTTCAGGTTTGTCATAACTTTCCTTCCAAGTAGTAAGCGTCTTTTAATTTCATGGCTGCAGTCACCAACTTCAGTGATTTTGGAACCCCCAAAAATAAAGTCAGCCACTGTTTCCACTGTTTCCCCATCTATTTGCCATGAAGTGATGGGACTAGATGCCATGATCTTAGTTTTATGAATGTTGAGCTTTAAGCCTACTCTTTCACTCTCCTCTTTCACTTTCAATAGACTCTTTAGTTCTTCACTTTGTGCCATAAGAGTGGTATCATCTGCATATCTGAGGTTATTGATATTTCTCCCAGTAGACTTGATTCCAGCTTGTGCTTCTTCCAGCCCAGCATTTCTCATGATGTACTCTGCTGCTAAGTTGCTTCAGTTGTGTCCAACTTCGTGCGACCCCATAGACAGCAGTCTACCAGGTTCCACCATCCCTGGGATTCTCCAGACAAGAACACTAGATTGAGTTGCCATTTCCTTCCCCAATGCAGGAAAGTGAAAAGTAAAAGTGAAGTCTCTCAGTTGTGTCCGACTCTTAGCGACCCCATGGACTGCAGCCTACCAGGCTCCTCTGTCCACGGGATTTTCCAGGCAAGAGTACTGGAGTGGGTTGCCATGATGTACTCTGCGTATAAGTTAAATAAGCAGGGTGACAATATACACCCTTGACGTACTCTTTTCCTATTTGGAACAAGTCTGTTGTTCCATATCCAGTTTTAACTGTTGCTTCCTGACCTGCATACAGGTTTCTCAAGAGGCAGCTCAGGTGGCCTGGTATTCCCATCTCTTTCAGAATTTTCCACAATTCATTGTGATCCATACAGTCAAAGGTTTTGACATAGTCAATAAAGCAGAAATAGATGTTTTTCTGGAACTCTCTTGCTTTTTCGATGATCCAGCGAATGTTGACAATTTGATCTCTGGTTCCTCTGCCTTTTCTAAAACCAGCTTGAACATCTTGAAGTTCATGGTTCAAACCAACCAAACCAAAAAAAATGGGAGGATATAGGGAGTCCACCTGAAAAATAATTCAGAATAATGATAGTAAAGATGACCCAAAGTCCTGAAAATAAAATGGAGTTACAGATAAATAAACTAGAGACCAGAATTGATAAGATGCAAGAAATGGACCTAGAAGAAGGATTGAGAAGATTCAAGGACATAGAAGAAGTAAAGAAGAGTCAGTCAATAATGAACAATGAAATAACTGAGATTAAAAACACTCTGGAGAGAGCCAGCAGTAAAATAACTGAGGCAAAAGAGAGAATAAATGAGGTGGAAGATAGAATGGTGGAAATAAAGGAAGCAGAGAAGAAAAAAAGAGTAAAAAGAAATGAAGACAATCTCACAAACCTCTGGGACAATTTTAAACACCCCAACATTTGAAACATGGGTGTCACAGAAGAAGAAGACAAAAAGAAAGGGCATAAGAAAATACTAGAGGAGATAATAATCAAAAACGTCCCTAAAATGGGGAAGGAAATACCCACCCAAGTCCAATAAACCGAGAGAGTCTCAAACAGGATCAACCCAAGGTGAAACACCCCAAGACACATTTTAATCAATCTAACAAAAATTAAACAAAAAGAGCAATTATTAAAAGCAACAAGGGAAAAGCAACAAACAATACACAAGGGGATCCCCATAAGGATAATAGCTGATCTTTCAATAGAAATTCTTCAAGCCAGAAGGGAATAGCAAGACATACATGAAGTGATGAAAGAGAAAAACCTAAAACCAAGATTACTATGACTAGCAAGGATCTCATTCAGATATGAAGGAGAAATCAAAAGCTTTACAGACAAGCACAAATCAGGTCTTCAACAAATGCTAAAGGATCTTCTCTAGACAGGAAACACAGAAAAGGGTTATAAAAATGAATCCAGAGCAACAAAGTAAATGGTAATGGGTTCATTCACTTCAGTTCAGTTCAGCTGCTCAGTTGTGTCTAACTCTGCGACCCCATGAATCACAGCATGCCAGGCCTCCCTGTCCATCACCAACTCCTGGAGTTCACTCAAACTCACGTCCATCGAGTCAGTGATGCCATCCAACCATCTCATCCTCTGTCATCCCCTTTTCCTCCTGTCCCCAATCCTTCCCAGCATCAGAGTATTTTCCAATGAGTCAACTCCTGGCATGAGGTGGCCAAAGTATTGGAGTTTCAGCTTTCGCATCATTCCTTCCAAAGAACACCAAGGACTGATCTCCTTTAGAATGGACTAGTTGGATCTCCTTGAAGTCCAAAGGACTCTCATCCTTATCAATAATTACCTTAAGTGTAAATGGGTTAAATGCTCCAATCAAAAGACAAATTTTGACCAAATGGATACAAAAAAAAAAGACCCTTATATATGCTCTCTACATGTGACCCACCTTAAACCTAGGGACACATACAGACTGAAAGGGAGGGGCAAAAAAGGGATATTTCATGTAAATAGAGACAAAAAGAAAGCAGGAATAGCAATATTCATATGAGATAAAATAGACTTTGAAATGACCATGACAAGAGCCAAAGTAGGACACCACATAATAATCAAGGAAACAATCAAAGAAGATGTAACAATTAATAACATATATGCACCCAACATAGGAGTGCCTCAATATGTAGTAAAATGAAAGTGGCTCAGTCATGCCTGACTCTTTGTGACCCCATGGACTATATAGTCAATGAATTCTCTAGGCCAGAGTACTGGAGTGGGTAGCCTTTCCCTTCTCCAGGGGATCTTCCAAACCCAAGGATTGAACCCAGGTCTCCCTCATTGCAGGCAGATTCTTTAACAGCTGAGCCACAAGGGAAGCCCAATATGTAATGCAAATGCTAACAAGTATGAAAGGGGAAATTAACAGTAACAATAATAGTGGGGGATTTCAATACCACACCCACACCAATGGGTAGATCAACCGAACAGAAAATTAGCAAAGAAACACAAGCTTTAATTAGTACAGTGGACCAGTTAGACCTAATTAATATCTATATTTGTTTCAACCAAAAACAATGGATTGCACCTTTTTCTCAAATGCACACAGAACATTCTCCAGGATAGATCCCATCCTGGGCCACAACTCTAGCCCTAATAAATTTAAAAAAACAAATGAAATCATTTCAAGCGTCTTTTCTGATCACAATGCAGTAAGATTAGATATCAACTACAGGGGGAAAACTGTAAAAAGCACATACATTTGGAGACTAAGCAACATGCTTTTGAATAACCAACAGATCACAGAAGAAATCAAAATATGCATAGAAACAAGTGAAAATGAAAACACAATAACCCAAAACCTATAGGATTCAGTAAAAGCAATGCTAAGAGAGAGCTTTATAGCAATACAAGCCTACCTCAAGAAATAAGAGAAACATTAAATGACCAACCTAACTTTACACCTAAAGCAACTAGAGAAGGAAGACCAGAAAAACCTCAGGTTAGTAGAAGGAAAGAAATCATAAAAATCAGTGCAGAAATAAGTGAAAAAGAAACAAAGGAGCCTATAGCAAAGATCAACAAAACTAAAAGCTGCTTCTTTGAGAATAGAAATAAAATAGACAAACCGTTAGCCTGACTCATCAAGGAAAAAACAGAGAAGAATCAGATCAATAAAATTAGAAATGAAAATGGAAGAACCACAACAGACAACATAGAAATACAAAAGATCATAAGAGAAAACTATGAGCAACTATATGCCATTAAAATGGACAACTTGGAAGAAATGGACAAATTCTTGGAAAAGTATAACATTCCAAAAATGAACCAGGAATAAATACATAATCTGAACAGACCAATCACAAGCAAGGAAATCAAAACTGTAATCAAAAATCTTCCAACAAGAGAACAAGATGGAGGAGTAGGTGGCCATGGAGTAGATGGATGTGGAGAGACATGTATCTCTCCACAGATACATCAGGAATGCACATTCAGACACAGAAATGCATGCATGGAGAACACCAGTTGAGAGCGAACAGGAGTACCTGATCAGTGGAAAAGAATATATAGAACCAAGCAAAACTCGGTAGGATGAAAGGACTAGGTGGAAAAACAGGAGCGTTGCTAGAACTGAACCTGCCCTCAGAGGACTGGAGAACCGAAGCAAGGGTCAGATCCCTACACTGGGGCAATTGTCTGAGTCAGAGGAGAAACATTTAATGCTGAGTGAAACTGCTGATCTGTGGCAGCCTAAATGGAATGAGAATTAAACAGACCTTGCCACAATCATACATACCCCGGACAGGGATGCAGGTCCCCTAGAAGGTACAGTGGCTGGGAGTTGGAGCTTAGGGATTGTGGAGCAATCTCAGGGTGAGGGATGCTGTTGACTGAAGAGGGCCAGACCAAAGGGACATGAGGAAAGAGATTGTGGTGGGAAATGCCTGTGGAGGAAAGCCAGGCAGCCATGGAAGCAAGGTGATACTGCTGAGTCACATGTATGGGGTGGAGCCATCAGCATAACCTCTCTCTTCCCACATGCCAGCACCCGGAGGCTGACCAATAGAGAGACTGGCACATCAAACACGCTGACACACTGAACTACAGAGTAGGATCCCACCCAGGGAGCCCCTTTAGGTAGCTGAGGCACTGATCTACAGAGTAGGAAGTCAGCCAGAGGGACCCCTCTATGTGCCTGATGTGATGAACAGCAGAGAAGGACCCCATGCAAGAGAGCCCTCTAAGTGCCTGCACAGGCGGAGCTATGGAGGAAGACTAGCCAAAGAGGCCTTCTGATCGCCAGTGACCAGAGACTCAGAAAAAAGACTGTGATAGGGCCATAACTCCTGTAGCTAAGGCAGTCTGTGTCCCTGCATGCTTGGTACTGAGAGGGTAACAGGCAGGAAGGCCAGGGGTCTCCAAACGGAGGAAATAGCCTGCAAGTGTCAAACATTTTTATCTCTCTTAAGTGACAGGCAGAAATAAACTAGTGATATTTTTTCCTTTTCTGTACAAATCTAAAAGGAGGTTTCTCTTAAAATACTGTGTTGCCATAATGACACCTGGTTTCACCTGAAGTTAACTATTCTCAAACCTAGAGATAACCAATACCTTTTTCTTATGGGAATGTTTGTCTTAAGCTATGCTAATGCACTATGCATTTACCCTAAACTCTGTCTTCAAGTTGNGTGAACTCTGGGAGTTGGTGATGGACAGGGAGGCCTGATGTGCTGCGATTCATGGGGTGGCAAAGAGTCAGACATGACTGAGCGAGTGAACTGAACTGAGAGGGGATCAACAGTAGAATAACTAAATCAGAAGAATGGATAAGTAAGCTGGAAGATACAATGGTAGAAACTGAAGCAGAGCAGAATAAAGGAAAAAAACATAAACAGAAATGAGGACTGCCTCAGAGACCTCTGGGACAACAGTAAATGGTGTAACATTTGAATCATAGGTGTCCCAGAAGAAGACAAAAGCAAATGTCATAAGAAAATATTTGAGGAGATGATAATAGAACGTGTCCCTAAAATGAGAGGGAAATAGCAACTCAGGTCCAGGAAGCCCAGAGAGTCTCATAGAGGATAAACCCAAGAAGAAACACACTAAGACACATATTAATTAAATTAACAAAAATTAAACACAGAGAACAAATATTAAAAGCATGAAGGGAAAAGCATAAAAAAAAAATACAAGAGGATACCAATAAGGCTATCTGCTTGTATTTCAACAGAAACTCTGCAACTAGAAGGGAATGGCAGGATATACTTAAAAGTGATGAAAAGGGAAAACTTACAAACAAGAGTACTCTATCCAGCAAGGATCTCATTCAGATTCAAAAGAGAAATCAAAAGCTTTACAGGTAAACAAAAGTTAAGAGAATTCAGCACCACCAAACCAGCTCTTCAACAAATGCTAAAGGAACTTTTATAGACAGGAAACACAAAAAGAAAAGGCTTATTAAAGCAAACCTAAAACAATGAAGTGAATGGTAGTAAGATCATACTTATCAATAATTACCTTAAATGTAAGTGGACTAAATGCTCCAACCAAAAGATACAGATTGGCTGAATGAATACAAAAACAAGACCCTTATATATGCTGTCTACAAGAAACCTACCTCAAGCTTAGGGACACATACTGACTGACATTGAGGGGCTAGAAAATGCTATTCCTTGCAAATGGAAACCATAATAAAGCAGGAGCAGCAATACTCAGATAAAATAAATACCATTACAGAGACAAAGAACAATACATAATGATCAAGGGATCAAGCCAACAAGAAGATATAATTATAAATATATATATACATACATATATATAAACACATGTATACCTAACATAGGAGGAGGAATTCCCTGATAACTCAGTTGGTAAAGAGTCTGCCTGCAATGCAGGAGACCTCTGGTTTGATTCNACAGAGACAAAGAACAATACATAATGATCAAGGGATCAAGCCAACAAGAAGATATAATTATAAATATATATATACATACATATATATAAACACATGTATACCTAACATAGGAGGAGGAATTCCCTGATAACTCAGTTGGTAAAGAGTCTGCCTGCAATGCAGGAGACCTCTGGTTTGATTCCTTGGTTGGAAAGATCCCCTGGAGAAGGGAAAGGCTACCCACTGCAGTATTCTGGCCTGGAGAATTCCATGGACTCTATAGTCCTGGGATCACAAACAGGTGGACACAATTGAGCAACTTTCACAACATAGGAACACCTCAATACATAAGTGGAGAAGGCAATGGCACCCTACTCCAGTACTCTTGCCTGGAAAATCCAATGGACGGAGGAGCCTGGTAGGCTGCAGTCCACGGGGTCGTGAAGAGTCAGACACGACTGAGCGACTTCACTTTGACTTTTCACTTTCATGTATTGGAGAAGGAAATGGCAACACACTCCAGTATTCTTGCCTAGAGAATCCCAGGGATGGGGGGAGCTGGTGGGCTGCCATCTATGGGGTCGCACAGGGTCGGACACGACTGAAGCGACTTAGCAGCAGCAGCAGCAGCAATACATAAGGCAACTGCTAACAAATATTAAAAGGGAAATCAACAGTAGCACAATAAGAGCAGAAGACTTTAATACAGCACTCACACCAATGGACAAATCAACCAGACAGAAAATTAGTTCAGAAACATAAGCTTTAAGTGGTACATTGGACCATTTGGACCTAATTAATAACTACAGGGCATTTCATCCAAAAGCAATAGATTTCACTTTTTTTTCAAGTGCACATGAAGTATACTCCAGGAGAGATTACATCTTGGACCATAAATCAAGCCTTGGTAAGTACTAAAAATTGAAATCTTTTCAAGCATCTTTTCGGACCCCAATGCTATAAGATTAGATATCAACTACAGGAAAAAGAAAACTAAAAAACACAAGCACATGGAGGCTAAGTAATACACTTCTGAATAGCCAATAGAACCTGAGGAAATTAAAAAGGAAATCAAAACATGTCTAGAAACAAATGACAATGAAAACATGACAGCTCAAAACCTATGGGATGCAGTAAAAACAGTGCTAAGAAGAAAGTTTATAGCAATACAAACCTATCTCAAGAAACAAGAAAGACATCAAGTGAACAACCTAAATTTACACTTACAGCAACAATAAAAAGGAACTAAAAGCCCAAAATTTAGTAGCGATAAAGATCAGAACAGAAATAAATGAAAAAGAAGTGAAAGAGACTATAGCAAAGATCAATAAAACTAAAAACTGGTTCTTTCAGTAAATAAAACTGACAAACTGTCAGCCAGATTTATCAAGAAAAAAAGAGATGTTTCAAATCAATAAAATTAGAAATGAAAAAAAGTTACAACAGACAACACAGAAATATGAAAGATCGTAAGAGACTACTATGAGCAATGATATCCAAATAAAATGACAACCTGGAAGAAATGAACAAATTTTTAGAAAAATGTAGCCATCCAAAATTGAACCAAGAAGAAATAGAAAATATGAAAAGACCAATCACAAACACAGAAATCAAAACTGTAATGAAAAATCTTCCAGCAAATAAAAGCCTAGCATTAGATGGCTTTACAGGCGAATTATACCAAAAGTTTAGAGAAGAGCTAACACAACCCCTACTCAAACTCTTCAGAAAATTGCAGAGGAAAGCAAACTCTCAAACTCATTCTATAAGGCCAGAATCACCTTAATATCAAAACCAGACAAAGATGCCACAAAAAAGGAAAACTACATACCAATATAACGATGAATGTAGATGCAAAAATGCTCAACAAAATCCTAGCAAACAGAATCCAACAACACATTAAAAAGATCATACATCATAATTAAGTGGGTTTTATTCCAGAGATGCAAGGATTCTTCAATATACTCAAATTAACCAATGTGATAAATCACATTAATAAACTGAAAGATAAAAACCATATGATCATCTCAACAGATACAGAGAAAGCTTTTGAAAAAATTCAAAAACTCTCCAGAAAGTAGGCATAGAAGGAACATACCTCAACATAATAAAGGCCATATATGACAAACCCACATCAAATATTATCCTCAATGGTGAAAAACTGAAAGCATTTCCTCTAAAATCAGGAAGAAGACAAGGGTGCCCACTCTCACCACTATTATTCAACATCATTTTGATTTTTGTCCAAAGCACAACAACTGGAGAAGAAAAAGAAAAGGAATCCAAATTGGAAAAGAAGAAAAAACTCTATTTCCAGATGACATGAGTCTTTATACAGAAAACCCTAAAAATGCCACCAGAAAATTACTAGCACCTTGTTGTTGTTGTTCAGTCACTCAGTCATGTATGACTCTTTGCAACCCCATGGGCTACAGCACATGAGGCTTTTTTGTCCTTCACATTGTCCATCTCCTGGAGCTTGCTCAAACTCATGTCCATTGAGTCAGTGATGTCATCCAACTGTCTTATCCTTTGTCATCCCTTGCTCCTCCTACCTTTATTATATATTCATTGATTACTAGCACTGATTAATGAATGTAGTAGTCTCAGGGAACAAAATCAATACACAGAATCAATTATACACTAACAATGAAATATCAGAAACTAATTAAGGGTTAGTTTCTATCCACCATTGAAGGAGGAGCTCCCATGCACTACCACTCACCTTCACTTGAGGATCCCATCTGGAACCAATTCACAGACCTCAGCAACAGGTTGTTGACCTTGCCCAACAACAGTCAGTCAGTGAGAAAGTGCCATTCAGCCAGTGAGAGTCACCACCATCCTAAACTCCCACACTTCTCCAATGAACTTTGTTCAAAACAGTCCCCCTCAACTTCCTCCTCTTTCCTCTGTGAAAGAAAGCTCCTCTCCTTTGCCTATGGTTCACCCTAAGTTCCTTGTCCTAAATAGTAATTCATCAGCTATCCCCAAATATATTCATTTTGCTTTCTCTTAAGGAAAAAAAAAACTGACTATTTTAAGTTTGGCACTTTATATTTAGCACATCAAATATCTTAGTGTGTAAGATATTTGTGTATATTTTATATAACTTTTTACTGAAGTATAATATACTTAAAGGTGCAAAATCAGAAGCACATTCCTTGATGAATTTTCACAAGAGGAATATTTATTCAGCCACTATGCAGATAAAAAACATATTACCAGCAGCCCTCTCTTTGCCCCATTATAAATCACAAACATCTCAAATTACTATCTGGACTTTGTGAAATGGAATATCTCCTGCCATATCAACAAGCAAGGATGTAAGAGCCATCAGTGATTTCAGCTTCCAAATGTGAATGAGGGCTCCCAAAAGGGAATAAAATGCCTGTGATCAAGCAGATGCTGCCCCTACCAATGGTGATTGCTGAGGGGCTTGGGGTTGGGGGAAGAATATAAGAAATCAAAAAGACAGGATGCTGGCCCCAGAAAACTGAGATGCATATGAAAGAAATGAATAGTTCCAGACCCTTGCATCTTCCAGTACATAGAAGAGTGCTAAATTCCTTAACTTGATATCTGGTTTTCCTTAGTTAGCATAACTCTTTGGTGTTCAGACTGCCTGCTCACTTTGTTGCAAACTTGTATATAGCCTGACTGCCTCTCCCACTTCCTCACTGCAGTCTCTCCGGGCTACCTGAGATACCTCCCAGGCTTGAAGTCCCTGACACTCTCACCAGTAAAATAAACGTCTACTTTTAGGTTGTGATTATTTTTTCATCAACAACTTTTACTTCTACATGTTATTTCTGTCTTTTTGTCAGATTTTATATAAACAGAATTACACAATGTGTATTCATTTATCTTATTACTCTTCCAAAATCTTGTTTGTAATATTTATCCAAGTACTTGTGCAAGGCAATATTTTTTCTCACTTCTGTATAATATTCCATTGATTTTTGCTGTTGTTTTAGTCGCTAAGTCTTTTGTGATCCCACGGACTATAGCCCATCAGGCTCCTCTGTACTTGGGATTTCCCAGGCAAGAATACTGGAGTGGGTTGTCATTTCCTTCTCCAGGGGATCTTTCAGACCCAGGGATTGAACCCAGATCTCCTGAATTGTAGGCACCCAGGAAGTGCATTCCATTGTATAAGATATCCAGTTTACTGGGGTTTTTTAACCAATGATTATTGGAGTTATTTTAAGCTTTAGAATATAATAAAAACTTTAAGATTAATATTGTATATGACTTTTGATAGAAATATGCATCTATTTCTTTACTTGGGGTCTCCCTGCTGGCTCAAAAAATTCACAAGCTAATGCAGGAGACCCGAGTTCAATCCCTGGGCTGGAAAGATCCCCTAGAGGAAATGGCATTCCATTCCGTTCCAGTATTCTTGCCTAAGAAATCCCATAGTGGGCTACAGTCCATGGAGTCACAGAATTAGACATGACTTAGTTGACTAGACAGCAACAATTTTTATACTTGGCCTAAAATTATAATAAAATAGCTAAGCTACACTTCTTTTTTTGCTAAGTGTTATCATGGTTTACATTGTTTTGCATTTTGTTATTCAATCTTTTGTATCTTTCCTTATATTTAAATTTTCTCTTTTAATATCATATCTACTGCTACTGCTAAGTCACTTCAGTCGTGTCCGACTCTGTGTGACCCCGTAGATGGCAGCCCACCAGGCTTCCCGGTCCCTGGGATTCTCCAGGCAAGAACACCGGAGTGGGTTGCCATTTCCTTCTCCAGTGCATGAAAGTGAAAAGTGTAACTGAAGTCATTCAGTCATGTCCAACTCTTAGCGACCCCATGGACTGCAGCCTACCAGGCTCCTCCATCCATGGGATTCTCCAGGCAAGAGTACAGGAGTGGGGTGCCATTGCCTTCTCTGATATCAGTATCTACTTGGGTTTAAATCTGTGCTTTTCTCAGTACAGGCTTTGAATTTGCAGTGGGGAGCCCTGCCTAGATTACTGTTGTAGATAGGTAATTCTTTCTAATTCTGAGGTTAGGGAGTCCTTCTGCCAGAAGTCACTTTCTCCAGTGGAACTGATAATGTTATCAGTTATAAGGGTGCACCTTGGGTTTCCAGATAAATACGTTATGCTCAGTGAAGTTAAATTTCAGATATAAAACAAATGATGTTTTAATATAAAGATGTTACAAATATTGCATGGGACATACTATACTAAAACATTATTTATTATTTATTTGAAATCCAAATTTACATGAATGCCCTGTATTATACTTGATAAATCTGCCAATCTTAGGTATTTAGCCTGACAAACATATGTCTGTGTTTTGCCCATAATAATTATTGTAATTACTGATATATTTAGATTGATATTTACCATCTTACTACTTTTTAACATTTGTTCCACTCATATATATAATTTTCTGTTTTTCTCCTTACTTGACTTGCTTTGAAGTGAAAGTGGCTCAGATGTATCTGACTCTTAGTGACCCCGTGGATTGCAGTCCATTGGGCTTCTCTGTCCGTGGAATTCTCCAGCCAAGGATACTAGAGTAGGTTGTCATGCCCTCCTCCAGGGTATTTTCCCGACCTAAGGATTGAACACAGGTCTCCTGATCTGTAGGCAGATTCTTTAGCATCTGTCACCAGGATTTGCTTTAATCAAATATCTTTATTATTTCATAATAAAATTACCAATCTAACAGTCTCTTAGTTATATATTTTTTACTATTCTCTTAGTGTACCTAGAGACTATGTTTCCTGATTTATTAGATTCTAGAGAAATTAGTATATATATGATATCCCAGCTAATGTCAGAACATAGACTCTTTTAACTTTGAACTTTTGTGATTTACTTGAAATGTACTGTAAGTCTACATATACACTAAACTCTACAATAAACTGTGTTTATTTTGTAAAATTAACATTATATTTACCCACAAATCTTTTCCATTTTTCTCTATGATTTTATGCATTTCTGTGTTTCCATCTGGGACAATTTTCCTTTTGCCTTAAGAATTCTCTTTATTTTTTCCTTTATTGAGTCTACTGATAAGTGTTTTTGTTAGCTTTTCTCAATTTTTGTTTTTCTGGAAAGGTCTTTTTATAATCACTTGTGGAGGGAGTTTTCTCTGTGCAAAAATGTTTTGGTTAACATTTTGTTGCTATTCTCCTTAAAGTGGTCATTTTATTGTCTTCTTACTTCCATTATTAAGAAAATAATTATCTAGAACTTAAGTTTATTTTGAAAAGTGATATGCCTCCTTTACCACATAGAAACATATTCTTTCCTTTGGTATTCAGCAATTTTACTGTGATGTTTTTAGATGTGGTTTTCTTTGTATTTATTTTGTATGGGTCCATAGCGCTTCTTGAAATTGTGGATCAATATTTTTGATAAATTTGGGGAAATTATTATTTATTGTCCATTTAAATATTGTTTCTGCATCATCCTTTCTCCCATTCTGGGATTTTTATTTACATATCCCTATTGTGGGTCAGCTGGTAAAAGAATCTGCCTGCAATGTGGAGAGCTGGGTTCAATCCCTGGGTTAGGAAGATCGCCTGAAGAAGGGAAAGGTTACCCACTCCAGTATTCTGGCCTGGAGAATTCCATGGACTGTATAGTCCATGGAGTCACAAAGAGTCGGACATGACTGAGTGACTTTCACTTCATTTCATACATTATTATGCAATTTTTAAGTATACTCCATCCATTTTTCTCTATGTACTTCTGCTGAATATTTTCTATTAATCTATTTTCAATTTCATTAATCTTCTCTTGAGTCTAATTTCCTGTTAAATTTATCCATTACATTCACAATTTTGATTACTGTGCTTTGTCTCTCCATTCAATTAGATTTTATAAATTTCAGTTCTTCAGTGAAAGCTTCCAGAATCTTCTCTATTGTTTGAGCATATTAACCACAGTTATTTTAAAGTTATCTGATAACTTTAAAACCTGGCATGTTATATTTTTTGCTTAGTGTCTTGACCTTTCTTTTTATTTAATTGAAATCATAGTTAATTTACAACATTATAATAGTTTCACAACATTGATCTAATTATACATGTATGTATATCTTTTTCATATTCTTTTCTATTATAGGCTTTCCCAATGGCTCAGCAGAAAGAATTTGCTTACAGTGCAAAAGATACAGGAGATGTGAGTTTGATCCCTGGGTCAGGAAGATTCCTCTGAAGGAGGAAATGGCAACCCATTCCAGTATTCTTGCCTGAAAAATCCTGTGGACAGAGGAGCATGGTGGCTTACAGTCCATAGGGTCACAAATAGTCAGACATGACTGAGCACACACACATAAGATACTGATGCTCTACAGAAGGACTTTGTTGGGGTTTTTGAGCTGGGGTTTTTTCCTTGGTTTGCTTGTTAATTTTTATACAATGTTTGAAAAATTATAGAATTTCTAGAAAATGTTGGTTTCTCTATAAGTATTTTTCCTACTTTCCTGTAAGTACTGGGTAGATTACCTCAATCTAATCAGGGGCCTAGCAGTTTCAAGGCATGAGTGCATACTGTTAGGCTGATTCTATCTCTTCATCCTTTCTCCAACAGTGTACTTCTGCAAGGGTTCCAAATAAGTTTCTAGAGTATTGACCAGGTTTTCTTCATCATGTTGACTCTGTGTTCTAAGTTCTGTTTCCCTGGGTCCATAAGGCTGCTTAAATATTGACTGGATTCTCTTTCTTACCAGCACTCTCAGCATTGTGTCTTATGTCTACTTCCTCCTTCCAAGCCAAGAATTGGCAAATGCCACAAATGAAAAAAATTAACGCAACTGTTGAGCTTGACTAAATGAGCATCACTTCTCTCCAAGACCCTGTGCCCAATTTAGTCTTGAGCTTTGGCATCAATTTCTTCCGGATTTTTACCTTGATCTTCCAAGGTGAAATTCCACTGTATGCTCTTCTGGTATCCTGGGCTGAGGGTTCCTATCAAAGTTACATACTTGTCTTCCAGCAAGTTCGTTTCTCCTTCATCCCTTCTCTTCTTTCTTTCTCCTACTCATTCTTCCTGTTTATCTGGTTTTTCTAGCAATTTTGTTTGTTTGGTTGGTTTGTGGATTTATTGGTCTCCTCAGTCCTAGTTAGGATGGAAGCTGCTAGAATTATCAGCATGTCTGTATTCCCTACTAAAATGTAAGCTTTCTAAGGACAAATAATATGCTTTTTAAATGATTACCTATTTTTGTGGCATCACCGACTTAATGGACATGGGTTTGGGTGGACTCTGGGAGTTGGTGATGGACAGGGAGGCCTGGCATGCTACAGTTCTTGGGGTTGCAAAGAGTCAGACACGATGAGCGACTGAACTGAACTGAACTATTTTTAAGATGAGAAAGTATTGATTTTTACCTGAGCACTGTTTGAAAAGAGGAAATAACACCAGTGGTAAGAAAAAGAATTGACTAATAGGCATCTATCTGATTTTAGGGATCAGTAGAGTCAATGTTCAACAACTATTCATTTATTCAAATACTTATTGAATTTTATAGTATCATGTGGCGACCAAACATAGGACAGGAATGTAATCTGAAAATGAATGAGAATCTTTTGCATTTTATAATTCATTAGTTTTAACCAAACATGGAATATTTTATAATATGGCTTCTGTTCATGTTTCCAGCCTAACAATTTTATCTCACCCTGCTTTGATACTTTGATACATGTGCTTCAGCCACACTGAACTTCTCTCTTTTATTTGTAGACCCATCCACATCCTCTACCTCACTTACTTTTAGTTACCTTTTTTCCTTGTTCAGGTCTCATTCAGACAGCATTTCCTTGAGGCTCTTTCTCTGATCTTCCAAGACTGGGAGAGATGCCCTTTGTTCATATTCTTGCAGGGTTCAGGGCTCAGTACTCCTATTCACAACTGTGTCTGTGACATTCATTTTTTTTTTTTTTTCCTCAGTTACCAGTCTGTTTTTCTCACCTTACTGTGAGGTTCCTGAGGACAAGGACTGCAATTACATAATGATTTTTCACAGCCAACAAAGGGCCTGGTATACATTCAGTACCCAATAAATATATGTTAACCAAACTGAATGTCCAGTGGGTTGAAAATATAGACATAGTCCAGAGCCATGTGCAAACAATTTAACACAAAGGAAAAATTTTTATATTTGACCCGTTCTGCAAACTTTTCCAGGGAAAGCATAAATTTCAATGGAGTTTTCATACTGTTCAGATCCCTTTTAGATCATCAATTTTGCAAATAGCTTAACACTGCTTTTTTTCCCTGTCATAAAGTGAAAATCATTCCTCTAGTCTCAATGCAAAGCAGCAAGCCAGTAGAAAGATATTATTTTTGGCACAAAATATCATTATAGGTTAAAGAAAAATAGCCCTGAAAGCTTCAAGTCGTTTTCAGTGTTTGTTTCTTCACCCTCTGGTTAAAATAAACTACAAGATGAAGACTTTATCCTACCAGCCACCCATCAAGCCCATGTTCTTGAGCTTGCAATGGCCTTGCAATGGCTGAAGTCCTTCCCGCCCTTCCCCCATGCCCATGGCAGTAATGTTGAAGACCATCTAAACATTAAGTGACTTCAGTGAGTTCAGAAAACTCTGTCTGATAACATCATTGCTTCAATTATTGTTTCCTATATATTTCAATAAACTATGAACAAACTATCTCCCCAGAACATTACAATGTATTTATTCCTGTTTAGAGATTGAATGTTTAATAACTTTATTTGATCAAATATTGGGAAAAATCTGCAAATATGGTTTGTAGCTATATTTTATGTAGCTCCATAGGGGAAAAGTCAGGATTAGCTGTAAAGTTACAGGAAAGTGTAATTTCTATCAGTACAAGTATCCTTGCCTGTCACACAGGAGACCACAGATGGATTCCCCAATTGAGAACCAGGACTTCCCATGTGGCACAGTGGTAAAGAATCTCTGTATAATGCAGGAGACTCAGGTTCAAACCCTGGGTCAGTAAGATCCCCTGGAGGAGGAAATGGAAAACCAATGTTGGAATATTGGAAATTGGGATATTCCAACATTCTTGCCTGGAGAATTCCATGGACAGAGAAGCCTGATGGGATACAGTCCACAGGGTCCCAAAGAGTCAGATACAACTGAGCAACTAACATGGGAAATTTTCAAAACATTAAAATCTTTCAACTGCAAAATGACTTGAGCCAGGAGATAGAAAAATCTTTCCTTCCTGGACCTGTTTAACAGCGTTCAAAACTGTTGTAAATAAAAAGTATATCAAGATAACAAGTTGGCTGGTTCATTGCCAATGAACACCCTTGAGAGCTATTTTCCTTGTATTGGTATATTAGCTACTCCTCCAGAGAAGGCAATGGCAACCCACGCCAGTACTTTTGCCTGGAAAATCCCATGGACGGAGGAGCCTGGTAGGCTGCAGTCAATGGGGTCGCTAAGAGTTGGACACGACTGAGCGACTTCACTTTCAGTTTTCACCTTCATGCATTGGAGAAGGAAATGGCAACCCAATCTAGTGTTCTTGCCTGGAGAATCCCAAGGACGGTGGAGCCTGGTAGGCTGCAGTCCATGGGGTCGCTAAGAGTCGGACACAATTGAGCGACTTCACTTTTCACTTTTACTTACTTTGGAATGTTATCATAAATTTTTAAATTTCATAACACTTAAGTAAACAACATGTAGTTAATGTCATTTAAATAAACATATGGGCACTCAGTGCAAGCGGCTGAGATGGCCGGGCGGGCCGGCACACTCAGCATGGCCCAGAGGAACTACCCCACCTCGGAGGATAGAGACAGTGGCTGAGAGTATCAAGCTGTGATGGCACAGGAACTGCTAAGAGGAGCCACCCTACTTCTGAGGTCAGGGGCAGTGGCTGAGACTGCCAAACTGCGACGGCACAGGAATAGCCGAGAGGAGCCACCTTATGTCCAAGGTCAGAGATAGCGGCGGAGAGTGCCAGGATGCTACGGCACAGGAATAGCTGAGAGGAGCCACTCCGCATCTGAGGTCAGGGTCGGTGGCCAGGAAGAGCCACCTCGCATCCAAGGTCAGAGGCAGTGGCTGAGAGGAATCACTCCGTGCCCGAGGCCAGGGTCAGGGGCCAGGAAAAGCCACCCCACATCTGAGGCCAGGGTCGGGGGCCGGGAAGAGCCACCCCACATCTGAGGCCAGGGTTGGGGGCCGGGAAGAGCCACCCCATGTCCAAGGCCAGGGTCGGGGGCCGGGAGGAACAACCCTATGTCTGAGGCCAGAGTGGGGGGGTGGGAAGGAAGAGCCACTGATAAATTAACACTCAGCACAAGTGGCTGCGACGGCTGCCGCACTCAGCGCAGCCGAGAGGAGTTACCCCACGTCCAAGGTCAGAGGCAGCAGCCGAGAGTGCCAGGCTGTGACGGCACAGAAACAGCCAAGAGGAGCCACCCTACATCCAAGGCCAGGGTCGGGGGCCGGGAAGATCAACCTGCGTCCAAGGAGTGGTGGCTGTGCCGGCACAGGAGGGCTTAGAGGAGCTATCCCATGTTGAAAGTCAGGAAGGGCGGCAGTGAGGAGGCACCCTTCCTCCAAGGTAAGGAGCAGAGGCTGCACTTTGCTGGAGCAGCCGTGAAGAGATACCCCATGCTCAAGAGAGAAATCCAGCTCCACCCACCAGAACTCCAAAACAAGCCTCCCTAACCAAGAAACCTTGACAAGCCACTGATACAACCCCGCCTACAGGGAGGNCCTGGATCCCTTCCCCAGGCCAGAAGCATCTGTCCATCCACTGCCTCCCTGTCTCACCTTGGGAGCTAACAGGCCCCTCGGAGGACTGTGATCCTGTTGTTCCCCACACCCAGGAGGCAGCCCCACCTTCCCTGGTTGCTGAGCTCAGACACCTAGTGTAACCAAGCAAGAGCCTATGGGGTCTTCCCAGGACAGACCCCATCCTATATCCTCTGCTGTAGCTCCTCTCTGAAGTACAGAGCTAACTATATGATGCACAATCCTTGAGTTGCTTCACAGATGCTAAAACCCCAACCAGATGGAGGAAGTTAACTACTCGATGAGCATGAACACATATCCCTCAGATGAGCATCTCTGCAGGTATGGGATTTGATTCTAAATGCAATTTCACCCCTCCGACCATCTTGTGAGGCTTCTTCTTTGCCCTTGGATGTGGGGTATCTTTTTTGGGGGGGATCTAACATTCTTCTGTTGATGGTTGTTCAACAGCACATTGCAATTTTAGAGTTCTTGAAAGAAAAGATGAGTGCACTCTACCATCTTGTTGTTGTTTGGCCTGTTGTTTGCAAAAAGACTTGTTCTATTCTTCCAAGTTAATAAATTCTTTCTTTTTTTTAATTTGTTTTTTTTTTTTTTTGAAAAAAATCAGTGTTTCTGGTATGGTGAAGGACAGAGAAAGCTGGCACGCTGTAGTCCATGGGTCACAAAGAGTCAGTGAGTGACTAACAGCAACAACAAAGGATTAGCTGCTTCCTTCATTTCTTCCTGCCTGCCTGCTTGCCATATATACATAGATAATCCACAATGTTTATCTCCTTCCTTCCTCATATACTGAGGCTCCAATAGTTTGGCCACCTGATGAGAAAAACCGACTCATTGGAAAAGAGTCTGACGCTGAGAAAGACTGAAGGCAGGAGGAGAAGGGGACGACAGAGGATGAGGTGGTTGGATAGCATCAGTCAGTGATGAACATGAATTTGAGCATGCTCTGGGAGTTGGTAATGGACAGGGAAGCCTGGAATGCTGCAGTCCATGGGATTGCAAGAAGTCGAACATGACTGAGGGATTGAACTGAACTGAANAAGACTGAAGGCAGGAGGAGAAGGGGACGACAGAGGATGAGGTGGTTGGATAGCATCAGTCAGTGATGAACATGAATTTGAGCATGCTCTGGGAGTTGGTAATGGACAGGGAAGCCTGGAATGCTGCAGTCCATGGGATTGCAAGAAGTCGAACATGACTGAGGGATTGAACTGAACTGAACTTCCTAATATACACAGAAAGCAGATGCTCGGCATTCTGATTGAAAATCTATGGCAAAAAAAAAAAAAAGAATAGAGATACGCCATAGACACGTAACACCCCAATTAGGTGGCTGTACACAGACAACAATCATTACATTGTAGTTCAACTATACTGCATGATGTTAAAGAAAAGGAAAGAAAAGCAGTGCCTACTTTATTATGGCTGAAATTTCTGACTTCAGACTCTAATCCCATGCTTGGAAGCTGAGTAGGTTCCCAGTACAGCTGAACTGGGAAGGGGTTGACACAGCCTGGCACAGTGCCTTTCATTGACCCTCTTTAAAGGTTCATGGTCTGCTATGTTCTGGTTGCAACTGGAGTCATGTGTGGCATCAAAGCCTGGAGGAATCTGAAGGCAAGATTCTCTAGCTTCGTCCTCTACTGGTGCTGGGGTTCCCAGCTCAAGCCTCTTACCTGAGAGTGCAGCCTCCTAGCACCTAAGCACACTCATCAGGGTGCAGTGGATCTGGAAGAGATTAGTCTGGACAGGGTGTCTGTGCGACACTTTAGGGGGGAAAACTAGTGAGATTGAAGCCATTAAATGTTTGCTCAAGCACATTCCACTCTATTTCACAGCGATGGGAAGCATACTTTCCTTAAGGCTCTGGTTGCCTTAGGGCAACCTAAGTGACAGACTTTATTTTGGGGGGCTCCAAAATCACAAAGCCATGAAATTAAAAGACGCTTGCTCCTTGGAAGAAGAGTTATGACCAACCTGCTGCTGCTAAGTCGCTTCAGTCGTGTCCGACTCTGTGCGACCCCATAGACAGCAGCTCACCAGGCCCGCCCATCCCTGGGATTCTCCAGGCAAGAACACTGGAGTTGGTTGCCATTTCCTTCTCCAATGCATAAAAGTTAAAAGTGAAAGTGAAGTCGCTCAGTCCTGTCTGACTCCTAGCGACCCCATGGACTGCAGCCTACCAGGCTCCTCCGTCTATGAGATTTTCTAGGCGAAAGTACTGGAGTGGGTTGCCATTGCCTTATCCATATGACCAACCTAGACAGTATATTAAAAAGCAGAGATATTACTTTTCCAACAAACGTTCATCTAGTCAAAGCTATGATCTTTCCAGCAGTCATGTATGGATATGAGAGTTGGACCATAAAGAAAACTGAGTGCTGAAAAATTGATGCTTTTGAACTGTGGTGTTGGAGAACACGTTTGAGGGTCCCTTGGGCTGCAAGGAGATCCAACCAGTCCATCCTAAAGGAAATCAGTCCTGAATATTCATTGGAAGGACTGATGCCAAAGCTGAAACTCCAATCCTTTGGCCACCTGATGAGAACTGACTCATTGGAAAAGACCCTGATGCTGGGAAATATTGAAGGCAGGAGGAGAAGGGAATGACAGAGGATGAGATGGCTGGATGGCATCACCAACTCAATGGACATGAGTTTGAGTAAACCCCAGGAGTTGGTGATGGACAGGAGGCCTGGTGTCCTGCAGTCCATGCAGTTGCAAAGAGTCGGACAGGACTTAGCGACTGAACTGAACTGAACTGGTTGCCTGAGAAAAGAGGTGGGCATAAAAATGTTGCCCCTTGTGGACATTCTCTGTAACTACAACATGGCCACCAAGGCTCATTGCCACCTCTGCTGTGGCTGCTGCTGCTAAGTTGCTTCAGTCGTGTCCAACTCTGTGCGACCCCATAGACAGCAGCCCACCAGGCTCCTCTGTCTCTGGGATTCTCCAGGCAAGAACACTGGAGTGGGTTGCCATTTCCTTCTCCAATGCATGAAAGTGAAAAGTGAAAGTGAAGTCTCTCAGTCATGTCCGACTCTTCGTGACCCAATGGACTGCAGCCCACCAGGCCCCTCCATCCATGGGATTTTCAGAATACTGGAATGGGTTTCCATTTCCTTCTCCTATTGCCACCTCAAGAATTCTGTTAATGACAGCTATTCTCAGGTAATGTCCTGGGGTGGGAACTGCAGAAATATATTCCAAATACAACTGACTTTCAGGAAGCCTATTGCCAAAGGTAAGTTTTCTTCAAACCCTTTAAGGAAAAAAAAATAATAATAACTCAAACATTCACCACAGGACAAGATGCTCGACATTCCTAATTGCTGTAGGAATGTCAGGAAAATGACAATGAGATATCAAAACCCACCAGTCACAATGGACATACTCACAAGTCTACAAACAATATAGGTGAGAGAAGGCCTGGAGGAAAAGAATCCCTACACTGTCTGTGGCAACAGCCAGTGTGATGGACAGTCTCTGAATGCCTGGGGTGGGGGGAATATCAAGGGGAACAAAGCCTAGGATTTGCATTCCCACACTGGGGCCTATATAAAACCATCATTGAAAAGGCACATGAACCCCAAGGAGCACACTACTACAGCACTATATCCAATATAAGACATACAACCAGCAAAATCTCCACTAAGAGATTAAAGCTCAGATGTGGTACCTGTATACAGTGAGGTATTTCTCACTCATAAAAAGCTGCCACTGAAATTAGGGAATTATGACACTGGTAGCCACAGAGATGAACCTTGAAGGATCATACACTAAGCATAGTCAGTCAGGCAGATGAAGACTATAGTATGTGAGATACCTTCCAGGCAAAGTAAAAATAGACATACATGGCAACAAGTTTACAATCCAAAAAGAGATTCTGAAAATTCAAAGTCAAACAAAGGGTTCCCTCCCAAAAAGTGAAGGGCCTAGAATGAATTAGGATCTCCAGACTAACATAAACATAGAAACCTGTATCTGTAACAGATAACCCATAAGAATTATCCTCTTCCTTTCTTCCTTCCTTCTATATATACACAAAAATCTGTATTGCTACCTATACACAGAAATCTGTATCTCTGAGAGATAACCTACAGTAATTATTTTGTTCCTTTCTCCACTGTATACACAGAAAAATGTATCTGAGATAAATAATAACCAAAGACCAGCACTGATTCACCTTCTATGGCAAAAAGTCCAAAAAAAAGCTATCCCATGGATAAATTGAAGAAGGAATTCATAGGCCCTGGACTCCATCTTAGGCCTGTTCATGCTGATCATGCTTGGCCACCTTTCCAATGGACTCTGAACTCTGTGTTTAGTGCCTATGAAAACAGAAACAGAAGGATAAGACCCCCTCCAGATGGGGGAACCTTGAAGATCATATCTAGGTTACTCATTGCCTAAGAGAAAACATACACTAATCACCCCTTCCTCCAGACAAGCCATACATTTTTCTGTATCTATCGGAGTGTAACTTCGGGTTTATTGGTTATTGGCTAATTGTTTGACTGTTTGAGCACATGAGCACACAGCACGTGAATGATGGGATGATTGGGATTGCATTTTCCTTGGTTTATGTGAGTCTCAAGGAATTTGGAGTGGTGGGTTCAGACACGTACACATGGGGTATAAAAGCTTTTCACAAATGAGGGTCGGGGTCCTTGGCTAAGAGGAGACTCTGGCTTGGGCCTGCCAGTGTAATAAACTGCACTCCACTATCTGCATTGTCCTTCTGAGTGAGTTTGTTTCCCGGAATGCATGGCTACAACAAAATGATACCTGAATTGGGTGGCTAGCACAATATTGCAGATCAGTTATACTCTAACATAACATCGGCATAAAGTTAAGGAAGAAAAGCGGTCCCTACTTTATTATCTCCAACCTCCCTGACTTGGACTGTACTCCCATTCCTGGAGTCTGGGCAGGCTTGGGTCCCTTGGCTGCACATGGGTGGTGTCAACACGTCAGGCCAGATGCACCTAGTTGAGCGCCCTCTTAAACCTGTACTATCTGATTACCTCTCTGGGACCAGAGTACCTAATGCACCCAAAGGATGGTGCACCGACTCTCTGGCCTTAAGGACCTTGGGGGAAAGTCACCTACCCTGAGTTCCCAGCTCAAGCCTCCTTCCTGTCAGTGCATTCTCCTAGGCACCTGAGCACCCTCAGCTGGGTGCTGTGGCCCCTGTTGGGATGCGCCTGCAAATAAGGTGTGAAACTTTAGGGGTAAGAAATAGTAAGACACAAGCCCAGGCACATTCCACTCTATTTCGCAGCCAGCTTCGAAGGAAGCTGATTTTCCCTAAGGCTCTGGTTGCCCCAGTAACAAAGCTGGTCATGAAGCATTGCTGCTGACTTGTGGACATTTCCTGCAACTACAATTTAACCCCCACAGCTTACTTCAGCTCAGTTTAGTCACTCAGTCATTCTTTGGGACCTCACGGACTGCAGCATGCCAGGATATCCCCTGCTTGGGTGGCAGTTACTGGGGCACAGTGGGCTGTGGGCCTTTAGAACACACCATGGAGTAACCCTGGCCAGAGTTCCTCAGTTGTTTCTGTCGTGGCAGGGCATGGTTGGAAAAGAACTTCCAGATAGGAGACAGAATGAAAGAAGAATAAAGTTTATTAGAGTGGGAGACGCTATTAGAACAGCAGGCCAGCTCAAGGGAGAACTGACGTTGAATCAGGGGTCCTTGGTCCACTTTTATACCCAGGGTATAAGGAGTGGGATAGGGGTCTTGTGGGTCATTTGCTGATTGGATGAGGCACTATACTGGGCGGGGGGAAGAGTAAGGCAAATACCCCCTCCCTATAGGGTAGGAGGGGAGACAGGTTATACTGCTCAGGAGGACCTGAAATCCATTAGTAGTTACGACACGGGGGAGGGAAGGCTGATAGGGTCTGGTTTTTCTGTTCCTGCATTCCAAGACCCTCCTTGGTTTTATCGGCTCTTTTGTCCCTCTCTTTATTTTTAGGGCCAATTCTTTGCCCCTTTATATACCCTGCTCATGTCTAACTATCTACCTATTTCCCTTCTCAGGCATTTGGAAACCCAGTCTCAGGGGAAAAGGGGCGATGACCACTCTGGCTTCTTCAGGCTTACAGAGGCCTTGGGGCTCTGGGTTCCCTTTGCCTGCTCTCTGTCAGGGTGCATTTACAGAGGGAGATGAGAGTCCATGGCATGATAAGATGGCTTGTTTCAGCACTGTCTGGGTGTTGGCCAGGGAATATTCTTGTTGTACTACCACTTGGAGATTTATTGTATTCTAGAAGAAACAAACCTAACAAGAAAGTTAAAGGTACATGGGCCAAAGGTTAATAGAAGTAGAGAAGCTGCTGAGTAGCTAGTCAGGAGAATCAGAACTAGACATGGGTTTGTGACGTTAGTGTTTCTCTGGGTATGAGAAGTGCAAGAACTGGGGCTCATAAAATTTTTACCTGAAAACATCTGATTATCTGAAGGCCGGTTCTCATGGGTTTTTCCCAGAGCACAGAGTGCCTTATTTCTGATCGCCACCCTGAACTCCTTTCAGGGGATGTTGACGGTCAGCAGCTTGCAGTGGTCAGGATGTAATCCTTGTAGAGGCAGCTGGCAAGTGCCAACTTCTAGTCAGCAAGATCCCATCATAGCCATTTATTTGACCACGCTTTGGGGGGATTTCACAGCCATTGTGTCCCACGGTGCTGGGAAGGCTCATTCCCAGGTTTAACAAAGATTCCATTGACAGGCCACTCAGTGTACGGTTATTGGACCAGGCCTTGTGAGTAACAAAAGTCTCTGGACCATACTTGTCTTACTAGCCTCTTGGTCCAGGAAAATATTCCCTCTTGTTGCTTCTTCCCATATCTAGAGTTACATTATTACAATCATTGACCTCATATGGAAATGCATATCAGCATTTTATCACAGGCTCAGTCACACATTTGATAATGTAAGAAACAATCTTCTGAAACAAGTGACATAGAAAATAATACAGCTAGCAGCTACTAGTAAGGTCACAAGTAAGAATTATAAGTCAAGAACTTTCATTAGGTAGAGCCCCGTATATCCCAGGTCATCTGACTTGGTTTGTTAAATGACTATAGCCTGGTGTTAATCTCCCGGTTGTACATCATGGAGCATCTGATCTTTATCCAAAGACTGGTTACTGAGATAAGCTTTAGAAACAAACTTAGAGTGTCCTTTTTAATAACTTAATTAAATCTTTTAGCAGTATAACATAACAACAAGGAACTAGCTCAGAAGTGAGCCTTAGTAAACACTAGACTTTAACAGTACTAGAAACTCAGTTTAACAAACAAAACTTAGTATTCAGTGAAACATGACATTTTTCATTATGTGAGTGTTAACCCTATAGCCAGGGAAGGCTTTAACTCATCAAATAAAAATGGAGTTTTTCAGAAAGCTGTGAAAAACCAAGCAGTCTTGGATTTCCCAAAGCCCTGATTCTTTGATTTACAGCTACTGTTCACCCATTTTTAATTCCCTGATTTAGTAGTAAAAGACTATTGCCATGTTTTAAGGACATATGGATAGCAAAAGTCTAAGCATGAGGGCTTATTTTTGTAGAAGCAGAATGAACTTTGTCTACATGTACCATAATCTTAAATAATGCTTCTTTACTTTACCAAAGTAACAAAAGGTTTTAAAAACAAATATAAATCACTTAAAGCCAAAGAAATTCATAATCTGTTGTTGAAAGTTTCATTCTAAGAAAGCTTTGTTCTCTTAACAGTGAGTAGACTAAATTACAGTCTGTTACCAGTTTACCAGATAACAAACGAACAAAATGTGTTTATCGCTTAATCTTAGAAAAGTCTTTTCCATAAATCTTGAAGTAGCAGTATTCTTGAAAAGGTATCAGAGTGAAACCATAGAAGGCATGTTTAAAATCTTACTAAACTGCAACTGACAAAGTAACCTGGTCATTGCTGTGACTTGTAATACTTTAACATGATAACTAGAGTTATAACTGACAACATGTTATCAGGGCATATCAGATCTATATGAATTCCACATAATTTTAGGATATCTATATTAGTAACATCAACCATACAGTATAACCTGAGAAGATTTATCACCCCTTCAATAGTACTTTCCATGTAATTTAACAAGTCCAGCGAACCCAGGGAGTTTAATAGCTCCTTGGGATATCTCAGGGGCCCTTTGAGGCATCCCAAAGTTAGCTAGAAGTCAAGTTATTTAGGAAGTTTCGTCGATAAATATCAAAAGGGTTTATAACAGTCAGAAAGAATCCTATAGATCAGTGTGAGACTATATATTCACTTAGCCAAAGCAACAAAGATGATTTCAAAGGTAAACATAGAACAGATTACTTCAGAGGTAAAGAAACTTAAAATCCATTATCAAAGGCAGTTCAATATCTCAAGAAATCTTTATGCACAAAACTCTTCCCTTGGGGTGCGCTTTCCATAGAAACTTCTTATCCCTTTCTGTACCAATTACTTTGTTCTCCCATCCCGAAACAGCCACCTGTAAGGAAGACCTACTTCCTTTTCCCTTTATAAAACGTAATTTCACTCTTCATACCTTCTTTACTGAAAACACACATCGTATTTTCCTTAACCAGCCAAGAACTGAGCTTTATATTAGCATTCTATAGATTGGTGAACATAAATACCAGTGATAATTTCTTAAAAAAAATTTGCTTTCTTATAGAGAACATCTCAGGATGTATCAAACATTATTCTTTAATAGTCCAAAATCTTTAGTTTCTCTGTAAGAGGAAGTTAGTGTTTAGTAATTAATGTTTCAAAATCTTATTTTATTTGGAAATTACCTAGATATTCAATAAACTTCTGTCACTTAGTTTAGCACAACCCTATAAATTCAGGTTATCAAAATCTAGAGAGACTGTTTTAGACAGATATTTCTAAAATATAATTATTCTTAATAGAGTTTATCTAAAAGCTCATATCTCATTTACATTTTTTTTGAAGTTTCTTCACTCAAGGTACTTTCCTTGCTGACAAACTTGTAACAGACATAACAATATAACAATATTTAACATAATAAACCTCAGCACAATGAAAATATGCTTGTGACTCTTAGACATGTCTGTATTCGATTAGCAAACAAACATTAATACTAGATATTTAATATTTAATGTTTCCTAGTTCATGTGAATCTGATATTCATTTGTTTGATATGTAAGCACTAACTTTTCTTTAGGCCAATTAAATTAGCACTGATTTACATCTTCATCAATATTAAAAAAAGAAGAAAAAAAAAAAAAGCCAAAGACACACACTGAGACATACATAAATCCAGACAGATAGAGATCTCATAGTTTTCCACTTGAGATTTAAAATGTTTCTTTGACTGCCCCCGGCATTCCCCCCACTTTTTTTTTAAGTTCTAATTTGCCCAAGGCTGAGGTCTCAGGCAAAGTGAGCTGTGTATTTCCAGGACATGGAAAGGATTAACTTCAAGCTTTTCTTTAGGCAAGCATTTTAGCAAGCTAGTTGTTTTTACTTGCATATGCAAAAAGAGGAGAGTTTTTGATCTTTCAGGCTTTTGAATATAGGAGAAAGACCAGGACCAAAGGGAAGCTCAGAATCCTTTCCTAGAAAGCATGTGGGTATGAAAGGTCTAGTGAGGGTCATCTAGGAAATCTGATGGAGAGAGACAGAGGGGGACAGGAGATAGGGAAGCAACAGAAAGACATATGCAGCCTGAGTCCCTCAAGTCTGGGTTCTGACTGAGAGCCATAAAGGACTGAACGTAAGGCAATGTCCCTGCCTTTGGCAAAAGCTAGTGTGCCATTCAGAGGCCATTTGGTGGATGAGGTGGGGGGAGTCCCCCAATTTGTATTGTGGCCAGGAAATTTTCCAGTTTCTGAAAATATAGAGGCTCCTTAGCCTATATGCCATAGAATGGGGGTACTGAGAATCACTGACTGGCACAAAAGGGCGTCCCTTTTTGTCTCAGTGACATCTACGTGCAACTAACGGCACAAAATGGCCAACCATCCCAACAGTCGCATCTGACAGTGACAGGTGACCCCTGAGAACCATGCAGCTAAGGCACCATGGGCAGAGAAAGACAGATTCCCAGGAGCAACCAGAGAACCTGACTCACCATTTGGCGATTCCCTGAAACATAGAAGGCACTCTTGGGATGACTCAGAGGCAACATCTAGGCTCCTATAAATCAATCCAGACTGAAAGGGAAAGAAATGAAAGTGACAGGGAAGAAGGCTGAGGAATCCGGCTTACAACCCTATTGGGGAGGCGGTGGCCAGGGGCCAATGGTCTCTGTTTTGCTTCAACCACTATATGCATGACATGGTGTGCCAGGGTCCAGCCCCAGCGGGTCCAGGGAATTTGAAGCGGGGACGGCGTCGGCGAGGAAAAACTCATTTATTCAGAAATATAAGATTAGATTAGGAAATAATAGTAGAGTGGGAAAATTAAGCGGAGAAAGAGGCTGAATAACTTGGTTTACGTGGAAAGCCAATAAAGTTCCAGACAAGGAGCTTGCACCATCTACGTTGGNAAAAAATACTGTGAATGTTCAAATGCATCATTCCTTTGAGTTCTTTCAGACTCTCAAGGCTCTCCTCTGTTTTCTCTAATTAAACTTACTTGTGGGGGGCAGCAACATTTAATATAAAATTTAAATAATTTCATGTTTAGTTCTATTTTCAATTATTTTCACTTTGGGTTACTTGTGTGTATAGAAACACACAAGTGTTTCATATTATAGTTCTAAACGCATGATATTATAGCTTTGTTAGGTTTTGTGAGCTTGCCTGGGTAGAAGGCAACAATCAGAGCACTACCGTCACAGATATTAACTTCATCTAAGGCTCGGGATGTGAAGTTCTGTGTCAGGAGCCACTCAGGTTAGGGACACTCAGTCCATCACATTCTCCCCAACACGGTGCCAGTTCTCTGGCAAGCCTCAATAGCAATAGATTCAGTTTTCCTCCTACATCCAAAATCAGACCTTTAATTAGCTTTTAACATTTTTTACCTTTTTGGATTTCACCTAATTGTCCTCAAATTTAATCTGACTGAATTCTTCAACGAGCAGACAACAAAGAATCTATACTCAAAGAGCCCTCCCCACCCCCTACCATTTCTAGCTCCTGGCCCCTAATGGGTCAACTCCAGCCAAGATTTGAAAGCATTTGTGGAAAAGCTATGATTCAGTGTATGCTCACTGTATTGTTTTCCTGTTTCCTTCCTAAGTGAAACTTTGCACAAGACCACTGTGTTGAAGATGATGAATAAAAGGAACACACTAATTTGAGGTGGGGAAACGGTACCACTTTCTAAACTCTGAAACATTTCTTTCCTTTATTTGCACTGCTATTTATTTCTTGTATCACTATTTATTGCTTGTATCACTATTATTTTCACCGAGGACTTGCCAGACACTACAGCAAAGCAAAGCGGATTCCTATTCCATTTCTGCTGAAACTGACCTCCAGTCCACTTCCCTAGTCTGCTCCCTTCTCCCTCCATGAAGCCTCAGTTTCTAGAGCATGGTCCCGCCCTTCTCCCTAATCCACACCTATGGAGTCTCTTCCTTATACAAGGTTCTTCACTGTCCTTCTTGGAGTCCACAAAGTAGAAGTACAGGGCTTGGTGAGTGGAGTTCTTGAACTTCAGCTGCCACAAGTCCCTTGTGTAGTCAACAATCTGCACATCCGTACAGGCCAGACCTGTGCCCTCAGGGCTCCCATCTAACTCCAGACTTAAGTCTTATCTGCTTTGTAGCCCCCACAGCCTGGCGGTTTCTTCTTCCTCTAAACTTCTTGAGTCAGGTTGCTTACTTACATGACACTCATGTGTCATGTCATGTGTCTGTCATGACACATGACATGACAATGTTTAAAAACATTTTAAACTTTGCTTGTATGAGTTTTAAGGCCACTTTTGTTCCTGAGATTCTCATCCTCAGAAATGCTGGCTGTCACTTTAAAATAAGAGATTAAGTCCAGGTATATTCAGTACTGGACTCAGTTGGTATATTCAGTTTCAACTCATTCAGTACTCCTCTGAGGTTGGATTTTAAAAAAAAAGCTGAGCACCAAAGAACTGATGCTTTTGAACTGTGGTGCTGGAGAAGGCTCTTTGAGAGTCCCTTGGACTGCAAGGAGATCCAACCAGTTCATCCTAAAGGAAATCAGTCCTGAATATTCATTGGAAGGACTGATGCTGAAGCTGAAACTCTAATACTTTGGCCACGTTATGCAAAGACCTGACTCATTGGAAAAGACCCTGATGCTGGAAAAGTTTGAAGGCAGAAGAAGAGCATGACAGAGGATGAGATGGTTGGATTGCTTCACCGACTGGATGGACATGAGTTTGAGCAAGCTCTGGGAATTGGTGATGGATAGGGAAGCCTGGCTTGCTATAGTCCATAGCGTCGCAAAGAGTTGGACACTACTGAGGGACTGAACTGCACTGCTCTAAGGCTTTGCTCCGAGTTGCCATAGAAGAAGGCAGGCAAGAGACACAGTCTGTTCCCTCACAGAGCCTGTTAGTAGTGAGGCCAGGTTTCAACCTCACAATCCAAAGTCTCTTGGTGGCTCTAAGCCCTTGATCAATGCCATGTCTAACACCTCCCTGGGGGCTCAGCTGCCTAGTTTGTGGTGAGACGGTTGAGCCTGGATAGGATCACTGACCCTTTAGCTGGGTCTGCACAGACCTGGAGACCTTGTGATGTTTGGAGGCCTGGAGCCTAGTTGCTCCTGCGCACAAGGACCACTAGGCACCTTTTTACAGTCAGGATTCCCGGCCTCCCCTGGCTACCTACACCTCTCAGGTTCCCCACGCCCCCCAAGTTGCCCACGCCCCGAGTCCCCACCCTCATGCCCTGCCTTCCCACATCCATGCTCCCCCACGCCCTGCCATCCCTGGGTCCACATCCCCCCAACTCTGTGTTCCCACATCCACACAGCCTTTGTCAGCTCTCATCCACCTGTTTCCGGTCAGTCCTTGGGCTTCGCTGAGGTGTTTTGGAAGATTGTCATCCTTTCTTGTCGTCCAGTTGTGAATAACCACTTTCCATGCTTCACCTGTTTGTTTGCATCGAACAAAACTAACTTGGTGATTCATCTGGTGATGAATTTAGAAGCGAGCTGAGAAGGAGGGGGTACAGGTGACCTCGGCCGAGGAATTGGCCCCTCACCGGGACCGAAAGGCCTAGCCTGAGCCTTGGGTCTCTCTGCTCTAGGGCTGCCTCCCAGATCCCTACCCGGTACCCTGACCTCCTGTGCTCATTTTCATTTTGTGGAAGAAAAGCAGTTTGGGGGTTCTGGTAGGATGACGTCTTCTGGGTGTGTAGCCTAGTTAAAGAGACGCTTCTGTGCTAAGTCGTCTGATGGTCCTGACAGGGGCAGGGCTGGAGGCCGCCTGGAGGGATTTGGAGACAACTGGGGAAGGTCCGGTGGCTGAGGGGCTTCCCGGTGGCTCAGGGGTAAAGAACCCGTCTGCCAATGCAGAAAAGGCAAGAAACCCAGATTCGATCCCTAGGTCAGGAAGATCCCCTGGAGAAGGAAACAGCAACTCACTCCAGTATCCTTGCCTGGAGAATCCCATGGACAGAGGAGTCTGGCGGACCACCGTTCATGGGGCCACGAACAGCCAGACACAACTGAGCGAGCACACCACTGCTGAGGCGCCAGGGGTGGAGGCCCAGGCACTGGTGTTTGGTCTCCTGTGTTCATGTCTATGTCTGATTGTCTTAACTGTTGAGAATTGGCTGCTGGGTGATTGGAGATAAAAAATGGCCCCAGATACTGGTTCTGTGCAAGAAACAGTTATCCAAAATGGTAATAAACTGAATATATCCCTCAACTATGAAAGAGTTGGACTGCTTAGTCAGGCAGTCCAAGGCCCTTTAAGGCGGAGGTGAACATTCTGGCTCATGCTTTCCTTAAGCCTTGTGCACCAATGGATCTTGCCCGAGAAGTGGCTTTTCTTTAGGAGCTGCTGATCACACAGCTTAATGTCTTAATCATGGAAATGCTTTTCTTAGGCCTCTATTAATAATTATAATTGTAACAGATCTTGCCTGGGAATCTCTTTCTCAAGACTTGTACCCATGATTACACAACACTATATCTTGCCCAGAGACATTGCCCGGAACCCGTTCTCCCTGGCTAATGTTGTGCCAAAGTTATCTCAGGATGTATATCTTGCAAAAGGATCTGGTGGAACTCCTACAATCCTGAAGTATTCTTTTCATCTATTCTTAGTAGCCAGTTGAGAAGTATATAGTGCCCTGCTTAACTAGTGAGGGTGGATATTCTCCTACCCACTTCTGATGTCATAAGCTTTTTCTGTTGCTTTCACTTTAAATAAAAATCTCCACAGTCCTCTGAGTGACTGAGATCCAGCTTTGGTTCCGGAGTTAAATTTTCTCCCTTGGAGATCATGAATCTGGTGGCAGCAAACACCTTAAGCCATCAACTCTAAGAAAATTATACAAATTAAGAAAATACACTTTAATGTGAGTGAGGTTGTCTAGAGTACAGAAGAGTGTGGATGAAAGGGCTGATGTGGAGAACTTCTTTTATTAATCTTTGTATTTGTGGATAACCGTTGAAATTGAACAGTTGAAATAATACAGAGATCCTGTATGCCCTTTACCCAATTTCCTTCGTAATAACACCCGTGAAAATCTGTAGTTGAAAATAGTAACTAGCATATTGACTCTGATACAGTCCCATGCTGTTGCTTCTGTCGTGTCCAACTCTGCAACCCCATGGACTGCAGTCCACCAGGCTCCTCTGTCTGTGGGGTTCTCCAGGCAAGAATACTAGAGTAGGTTGCCATGCACTTCTGTGGATCTTCCTGACACAGGGATCAAATCTGTGTCTTTTATGTCTTCTGCATTGGCAGGCAGGTTCTTTACCACTGGCGCTACCATACAGTCACATACAGAATATTTCAGTGCCGACAAAGATCTTGTTTCTTGCTTGCCTTTTCACAGCTGCACTTGCTTTCCTCCTGTCCCTCCTGCTACCTCATTTGTCCTTATCTCCATTTCTATAATTTCCCCATTTCACAGATGCTATTTATAAGCAATCATATGGTATGTAACCTTTGGCTTTTTTCACTCAGAATAAATCTTTGGAGATTCATACAGATTGAGGGCTTCATTAGTCTTTTCATTTTCATTGCCAAGTAGTGTATCATTGTAAGGATGTATTACAGTTTATTTACCTGATGAATGACATCTCCATTGTTTCCTGTTTTGTGTTATAATAAATAAAGCTTCTGTAAGAAAAACAAAATTTTATATTGGGGACTGAGCTTCTTGGTGACTGTTGCAAGAACCCTTACATTTCATTGCTGTGACCACTGGAAACAAAGCTTTGCAAGGTTCCCCCTTGTGATTCCCTTATACACACACAGAAATACACACACACTCCATCCTTTAAACTCCAACACACACACACACACACACACACCATCCTTTAGACTCCAACAGCCTGGAAATGGATTATTAAGTTATAACTTTTCAACCAGATTTATGTTGTAAACGGGAAGGTGAAATGCTTTTTTACAGTCTCCTATGTTATATCAGAATAAATCTGTTCCAAGATTTAAAGTCCCACAGGGAAGGAAAGAAATCTATTTTGCTTGGTCCTAATGAAAAAGAGAATGACTTGCTCTCAGTCAAACCCACCTGGGCACCCAACTGGGCCAGAAAGCTACCCAAACTCAGGTGGAGCAACATCTGTTAAAGCAAGTTCCTCTTGGGGGTGTGAATGCTAAGTGGATGGGATGGAACTGACTCCACACTTCTGCAACTTTGGATCTATTTGGAAGAACAATATGCCAACTTACAGAGATGACCCCAAGGGGATAGAAAACATTTTTTTAATCTGTTTTTTTCCCTCTTGCAACCTGAAACCTAAACTGGGCAGTTGTTCAAAGTGTATTAAACACCTTTCTCACCTAGGAAGAATGTAGAATAATGCAGGATGAAGCTCAAAAGGAGGCAGATGGGCTTCTTACAGAAACGCCTGGTGACCCAGCTTAGGCTGCAGCAAGCGTAGCTGTGTTAACAGCAGATCCCAGTTGGGATATGAATTCCGGGGACAGCCTGAAACATGGACATGATAGAGATTGCATTCTTGCAGGGCTGTGAAGAGGGGGGCAAAACAAAGAAGCCTTAATGAGCTACAGACGGTGAAAGAGAAACCGAATGAGGAGCCTTCAGCATTTCTGGGCAGGGTCTGTAAAGCCTACTGGCAGTATAGATACAGACGATGAGGACCCAGAGAATTTTAAATGGTCCCTATAATTCTCATTGGTCAGAATAACTCTGACAAACAGAAGTAGCTGCGAAAGATGGGAGGAGCTTTAAGGATGTCAATGTCCCAACTTGTTGGAATGGCCCTAAGTTTGTAATTGCAGGGACCAGTTTCAGGAGGAAAGGAAACCATGGAGCATAAAACAGGCCATTGCGCTGGTGGCTGCCTGAACCCAGGGAAGAGTAGACCAAATCGAGGCCCCAACAAGGGACTTGGCAAAAGGTAGGAAGCCTCAAAGCCCAACTTGAATGGGGCACCCAATAGTGGGACCACACTAACGTGCATACTGCAAGCAGGGGGGACCCTGGAATAGTGTCCCACACTAAGACTCTTAAAGGAAGGAAGCAGGCAGCATATCTGGTGCCCCAGGTAACTGACAATGACAGTGATCAAGGGCGATGCTGCCTCATCATCACTGCTTCCCACATGGAGCCCTGGGTGACTTGGCAGAGGGAAATCACTTCTTGGGAGTCGGGGAACTGATTTTAAATACCCAGCTTTCCAAACTTTCTTTTGAGACTGTTGGTAGCAAGGGCTGTCAGAGGACCCCAGGGAAAAGCTTTTCTCCAGTAGGGGAAGAGCCCTTGATGGCTTTCTCTCTGTGCCTGATGGCCTCACTTCCCCTGTGAGAAGAGACTGACTGAATTAAGTGTCAGGGTAGCCTCTGCACCTGGATGCTGGGTGGACATTAAAGCACCACTCATGCGAGTTGCGGGCTCTACCGCAGCGGTTCTGGGAGAGAAACCCCGGAGTCTGGGGGATGGGCGAATGGGGGTACTGGGAAGACGGAAACGACCGCAGCTGTAAGGGTCAGGCCCTGCAGGGGGCAGGCATCCAGATTTCATGCAGTATCCATGAAAAGGAGGAAGCAAAGCTGGGATGGACTCCTAACAGCCTTCCTTCAGAATGACCCACATGCTCCTGCTGGTCACTTTGTGATTGGCTGGTCCACAGCTGAGTGTTTGTACCTGACTGAAGAACACTCAATAGGTTGTAGGAATCCTTTGCTGTCCCTAATCAGTTCTCTGCTCACGACTTTGTCCAAGGACTCCTGTCCGGTGACCGTTTTGGACTTGAAGGAGGCCTTTTCTGCACACTCCTGAGTTTTGAATCCCAAGTCTGCTTTTGAGTGGGAAAATGGAGATAAAGGAGTTAGACTATATTACTGCTGGACAGCACTTCCTAGGGGACTTACACATTCACAATACTTGAAAAAGTCCTGGCCAGACTCAGGAGGCCTTGAACTAAACAGGGAGGCCCTGCTCCAGGGTGCGGACGATGCTCTGATCACCAGCGAGACAGAGGACACCTGAGAACAGGGTACAGGTTTGACTTCAGACTTCATGGCTGAATGAGGCTGTAAGGTGTCCAGGAAGAAGGCAGACTCTCAGCCCTTATTAAATATTTGGGGTTTTGAACTCAAGGACAGAGAGCCGCCCAATGACCAGGGAGGTGGAGCTCTAACCAGGATTGCAGTTGCCACCAGAAGACACTGCAGGGGGTCCTGGGAGTGACCAGGCTCTACCACATCTGGACCCCCAACTTTGGACTCACAGAAAACCCTTCTAGTGATGCTTTTAAAGGAGGAGATAGGGTACATCTAGGCTGGATTCTTGGAAAATGACCATCCAGAAGCTGGCTCCATTCCTGCTGGGCCCTCAGGAGAACTAGAATGGGAAACAGAAACCACGCTGCCGAAGGAGAACCTCAACCAAGGTCGCCCAGAGCTTGCTTGTTCCAGCCCCGCCCCTGACATTGGCTGCTCCCAGGGCAGGGAAGCTCTAACAGATCTCCGGTTGCTTTTCAGAGGCTACAAGAGGAAAAAAAAAAAAAAAAAAAGCTGCGAGAAAGAAACCAGAGTGAGTGGGTTTGCTGCAGTGGTACTTTGCTCAAGTCAGACCCTTCGGACGGCAGTGTAATGACTTACTAGCTTATGAGGAGGATGTGTTATTTTGGGAGTCCTTTGTTTCTAACCTCCCAGACTTCATCCTGCTTTGGTAGAAATAGGGAATGATGAGGATTTCTGCTACTTTGATAGAAGAGGGAAATCTCTCTGGCAAGGGTTCTGTCTTCTAAAACCTATTTCTGGACCAGATTGTTGTGACCCCTTGGTTGTGCTGGTCAACTTTCTGACCACAGCTAACTTCACTGACTTCATATATAACCTATCAATTGGTCTGATCACTTGTTTCTTCCTTTCCCTGGATAAAACCCCTAAATATCCTGAATATTAGCCAAGGCTGGCATTCTGTGTGCCCCTTGAGGGTATGTCTTTGCAGTTTCAGTTACCAGCTTTGGGCCTGTGGCTTCCTTGACAGCTGGTGCACAGGAAGTATTTGTTTGTTGGGGTCAGTTTTAACATGAAACCAGAAATAAGAAAATATACTCCGAAGAGTGCTGAGTAGTTTGACTCTTAAAGCCCTGTTGGATCTACTCCCCTTACAGCAGAAAGTAGCCAGAACTGTCCTCACCCCTCTCCTCCAGACTGAGGCACGATCACAAGATGAGGGAGGGAGGGAGACTGAACCCATTCTACCTGCTGTTCCTAATCAAGATTTTGAAGGCTTGCATGTCCTCCAAGAAGTTCAGAGTCTAATCAATAAGCTGTTTACCTGAGTTGTCCTGTAGGAACTTGGAGGCAGCTCTGTGAAGTTTGGGCTGAGTTGGTTGACATGGGATAGGATCACCAACCCCTCACCTGATCTGCATGTGTGCTGGTGACCTTGTGAACATGCAGAGGCCTGGAGCCTAGTCATGCCTGTGCACAAGGATGGTTAGAAACCTTTTTAATCACGGTGCCCATGGGGCCCTGTTCACTGTCCCATCAGTACCCTAGCCCCGTGCCTCCTGGGAGGCAGACCTGAGATCTGTTCTCCAATCTCCTCGTTTGTCTGCCTCATGAATAAGCCCTCTCTGCGGGCGACCTTGGCATCTCAGCATCTTGGCTGGCTGTGCACAAGGAAGAACACACCTGGTCTATTAAACAGTAACAGTACTTCACTGTGACGTGTGGTCTAGGAGGGAGTCTGCATGCTCCATCCCCAGAAAGCCTCTGTTGGGCAACCCAGTGCAGCTGGGCTCAGCATCCTCAGACACCAGGCCTTGCCAGTCGGTCCTGAAGACCATGTAACTCATTATCAGAAGTGGCTAGTCTTCCAGTTGTTCAGAACTTGGAGGCAGGTCTGTCTTCCCTCCTGGCTAGAGCACTTCCTGAGTGGGGGTGGAAGCCCAGGGAAGCCCAGGGCAGCAGGAATTCTGTGTCCAGGATCCAGGCGGTGTGGACAAATGTCAGTAGTGCTTTTCCAGACCCAGCTGTACAGAAATGGTGGGATCTGAACTTGAAGGACAAGGGCCGAGTCCTCTGACCACGGTGGGAAATGCCCACAGCATTTGAGGGGCCAACAGGTGAGGGGCTGTCCTGCAGTAAGAGTGGATGCTCCTCAGGGGAACCTGGGTCAGTGAGCAAATGTCTCTCCCAGCCAGCTGCTGCCCACACTGGGGGTTTCCCATGGACGTAGCACCATCTGCTCTGTGCTCTGCAGATGCTGTGTTTCTTACTAATTGAAGGCTCGTGGCAAGCCTGCATTGAGCAAATATGGTGCCAGTTTTCCAACAGCATTTGCTCACTTTGTCATATTTTAGTTACATCTTGGGGTATTTCAGACTTTCATTGTTTGATTTGTGATCAGTGATCTTACTGTTCTGACTTGGAAAGCTCAGATGCTGGTTAGCATTTTTTTAGCAGTGAGGTATTACGGTGTGTGCACTGTTCAGACTTAAATCTATATACATAACGACTGAAATGTAGGGTCAGTTAACTTTATATGCACTGGACACCAATCAGGTCACATGACTCACATTGTGTGACCAAGTCCTGGTGATAGACTTGAACCCAAGTTCTCTCCCATGTTTGCTTGTCACTCGCCTCAGCGGGAGCCTGTGGAGTTCTGCGAGTGGGACTGAGGGTTCAGGCATACTGTGCAGCCCCCTGCACTGTGGAGAATAGACAATCTGGGCCATTGTGATAGTGACAAGTGGGCTGGAGCAGAGGAAGGTCACAGTCTCCCATGGACCAGATGCTAGTTGCACTCCTCTGAGTGGCTCCCAGTAAGGTCCTGACTCCTCAGGCTTCGGGGTCTGTCTCTTTATTGTCCAATTTTAGCAAGATTCCTGTTGAGTCAAATTAGCCAGAGCTCCCCAGCCTCAATATCGACCACACTGCTCATCCACCTTCCCGCACTGATGAGATCTGATCCCCTGCCTGCCCTCAGCATGAATCCTATACATCAGTTTAGTGGGGGTCTTTCTGTTACAGTCTGTGGGTGTATCTCCCCAAAACTCAGGTTGAATCCAAATGCCCAGGGTGATGGTGTTGGCCTTAGGGGCGGTAATGAGGTCATGAGGGTGGAGCCCCCCATGAATGGGATCAGAGTGCCCCCAGCCCTTCAGCCACTTGTGGACACAGAGAGATGGCACCATGTGTGAACTGGGAAGGGGTCTCACCAGACATCAAGTCTGTAGCACCTTGATCCCAGATGTCTGTCTTCCAGACACTGAGGACTCAGCTCATGATTCTGTTGTTACAGGAGCCTGACAGACACCCCCACACCCGCTATTTCCTCTCATTGACTTCCTGTTGGTGGCCCCACCCTGCTCCTGGCCGCTACCCCACAGTGGGAGGTAAGCCTGACCTCACCCCCACGTCAAAGTCCACTGCAAGAGTGAATCCCTCTTGCCTGGATCTTCTACTGTCCTGACAAGCACTGGAGGGTGGACAAGGATGGGATCCAAGGATGGAGGGGCAGCTGCCATGCATCCAGTCCAGCAGCATCCTCACACGTCTGCTGTCAGACCGGTTGCCTCCTGACTTCACAGAGGAGAATGTGGGGATGAGATTTGCTGGGCTCTGTCCATGCTTGTCTCGGTTTCCACTTGTGCTGCTGCTGCTGCTGCGTCGCTTCAGTCATGTCAGACTCTTTGTGCCCCCATAGATGGCAGCCCACCAGGCTCCTCTGTCCCTGGGATTCTCCAGGCAAGAATACTGGAGTGGGTTGCCATTTCCTTCTCCAATGCATGCATGCATGCTAAGTTGCTGTAGTCGTGTCCAACTCTGTGCCACTAGTAACCATTAAAATATGGTAAACTATTATATTTTGGCATAACACTTCCTGTCTTACGAGAACTGCTTTCTAAAACCGACCATTCACTGATCTGTTCCTCTGCTTCAATCTGTTGGTGTCCTCTACTGTACTGATTTCAGTTATATTCTTCACCTCTGGTGGGTTTTTAACATTTTCTGTTTAAAACTTCTGTCTTCTTACTCAGTTAATCCATTCTTCCCCTTAGTTCTTCAGTCAGCCTTATGATCATCATCCTCAGCTAGATTCCCTGTCTTCTATGAAGAAGAACTGATTTCGTCATTTGGAACACATTCCTCTGTCTCCTCATGTTGCCTAAATTGCTGCCCTTTGTGCCTGTGATGTTTGGTTCAATTTTCTGAACTTGGACAAGTGGCCGCTGTAGGAGACACCTTACATGTCCAAGAAGCACACTCCCCTCTTGCGGCCAGAGCTGTCTGCTCTAGGGTTCCCCCTGAGGGCTGCATTGGTCCTGTGAATAGTGTTCACAGGCTGAATACTATGGGTGCTCTGGTAGCCATCCATTTGATAGCCAGGCCCTGCCTTGCACAGAGGTTGCTAGATTCTGATTGGAGGGGGAGGTTCTGAGAAAGTGGCTGTGAATCACAGGGGGTCCCCAGGGCTAGTGCTTGCTCACAGATGAGATGAGTCAGGGTCCACATGATGACACCAGGTCCTGGGTCTAGTGCTGACCCACTGGCAGAAAGGGTCTGGCTGAGGGCCTGTGGGTCCAGTGGCTGGTGTCAGACTGCTGATGGGTTAAGAACAGGCATCCTGAAGCTTGTGTTGGCCTGCTGGTGAATGGACTGGATCCTGTCACAGCTGACTGTGGTTGTCCTGGGGCTGGTGTCTGGTCCACTGTGGGTGAGGATGGATTCAAGGCTAGAGCAGGCTTCCTGATGGGCAGGACTTGGTCTGGGGTCTCTGGATACAGGGCTCTGGGTGTCCATGGTCTAGGGACTGTGCGCTGCATGTGTATGGGGCCAGGTCCTGGGGCCTGTGGTTGGCAGGGCCCAGGGCCATCTGTGGGTAGGGTTCAGGGGGTGGAACCTAAAGCAGCCTGCCTAGTGGGTGGGGCTTGTCCCTGCTCAGTTGGTTGCAGAGCCTGAGGATACCAGTCATGGTGCCCACAGGCTGTTGAATAGGGGCAGGGCTGGGTCCTGAGGCTGACCAGCTAGAGGGCGGATCCCACAGTGGTGCTAGCCAGCTTGCGTCCATGTGGTACAGTGAGATCCCAAATGGCTATTGCCAGTGGCTGTAAATCCAGGGCAACAAGTCTCTTGGAAGTAAGCCCCCGCTGACCTTCAAAACCAAATTGTGTAGGGTCTTGTATTCCTATTACAAGACCCGAATTTTGGGGAGCCTGATGGAGACCCAGACTTCCTGCTCCTTGGGGAGAATCTCTGCAACTGTAACTATTCTCCCATGTGTGGGTGACCCACTCTGGGTTCAGTTCAGTAGCTCAGCAGCTCCTGTCTGGCTCTTTGCAATGCTATAGACTGCACCACACCAGTCACTGTCTCCCAGAGTTTGCTTAAACTCATATCTATTGAATGGGTGATGCCATCCAACCATCTCATTTTCTGTTGCCCTCTTCTCCTCCTGCTTTCAATCTTTCCCAGCATCAGGATCTTTTCTAATGACTCAGCCCTTTGCATCAGGTGGCCACAGCAATTGGAATTTCAACTTCAGCATCAGTCCTTCCAGTGATTAGGACTGATTTCCTTTAGGATTGACTGGTTTGATCTCCTTGCAGTCCAACAGACTCTCAAGAGTCTTTTCCAATACCACAGTTCAAAAGCATAAATTCTTCAATGCTCAGCTTTCTTTACGGTCCAACTCTCACATCCACACATGACTACTGGAAAAACCATAGGTTTGACTAGACAGACCTTTGTTGGTAAAATAATGTCTCTGCTTTTTAATATGCTGTCTAAGTTTGTCATAGCTTTTCTTCTGAGAAGCAAGCGTCTGTTAGTACCGTGGCTGCAGTCACCATCTGCAGTGATTTTGGAGCCCAAGAAAATAAAGTCTCTCACCGTTTCCTTGTTTTCCCATCTATCTGCCATGAAGTGATGGGACCAGATGTCATGATATTCATTTTTTGAATGTAGAATTTTAAGCCAACTTTATCACTCTCCTCTTTCACTTTCATCACAGAGTCTTTAGTTCCCGTTACCTTTCTGCCATAAGGGTAGTGTCATCTGCATATCTGAGGTTTGTGATATTTCTCCTGGCAATCTTGATTTCAGCTTGTGCTTCTTCCAGCCTATCATTTTGCATGATGTACTCTGCATAGAAGTTAAATAAGCAAGGTGAGAAAATGCAGCCTTGACATACTTCTTTCCCAATTTGGAATCAGTCCCTTGTTCCATGTTTGGTTCTAACTGTTGCTTCTTGACCGGCATACAGATTTCTCAAGAGGCAGGTAAGGTGATCTGGTATTCCCACCTCTTTCAGAATTTTCCACAGTTTGTAGTGATCCACACAGTCAAAGGCTTTAGCATAGCCAATGAGGCAAAAGTAGATGCTTTTCTGGAATTTTCTTGCTTTTACTATGATCCAGTGCATGTTTGTAATTTGATCTTTGTTTCCTCTGCCTTTTCTAAATGCAGCTTGAACATCTGTAAGTTCTTGGTTCATGTACTGTTGAAACCTAGCTTGGAGAATTTTGAGGATTATTTTGCTAGCGTCTGAGATGAGTGCAGTTGTATGGTAGTTTGAACATTCTTTGGCATTGCCTTTCTTTGGGACTGGAATGAAAAATGACATTTTCCAGTCTAGTTGGCATTGCTGAGTTTTCCAAATTTGCTCACATACTGAGTGCAGCACTTTAGCGGCAGCATCTTTTAGGATTAGTAATAGCTCAGCTGGAATTCCATCACCTCCACTAGCTTTGTTCCTAGTGATGTTTCCTAAAAGGCCCACTTGACTTCACACTCCAGGATTTCTGGTTGTAGGTGAGTAATCACACCATTGTGGTTATCTGGGTCATGAAGATCTTTTTTATATAGTTCTTCTGTGTTTTCTTGTCACCGCTTCTTAATATCTTCTGCTTCTGTTAGGTCCATACCATTTCTGTCCTTTGTTGTGCCCATCTTTTCAGGAAATGTTTCCGTGGTATCTCTAATTCTCTTGAAGAGATCTCTAGTCTTTCCCATTTTATTGTTTTCCTCTATTCTTTGCATTGATCACTTAGGAAGGCTTTCTTAATCTCCTTGCTGTTCTTTGGGTTAGTGATACCATATAGTATTTGTCTTTCTCTGACTTGTTTCTCTAAGCATAATATTCTCTAGATCCATCCATGTTGCTGCATGGCATTATTCCATTTTATTTTAGTCTTTTTTTCCATTGTGTCTATGTGCCACATCTTCGTTACCCATTCTTATGATAATGGACACTTAGGTGCCTTCCATATCTTGGCTATTGTAAATAGTGCAGCTATGGACAATGTGGTGCACATATATTTTCAGATTAGTGTTTGTGGTTTTTTTTTTTTTTTGAAATGAGCCCAGGAGTAGAAATGCTGAATCATGTGGCAGTTGCATTTTTGGCTTTTTAAGGCACCTCTGTGCTGTTTTACACAGTGGCTACACCATTTTACATTCTCATAAAAAGACTACACTGCTACTGCTAAGTCACTTCAGTCGTGTCCGACTCTGTGCGACCCATAGATGGCAGCCCACCAGGCTCCCCCGTCCCTGGGATTCTCCAGGCAAGAACACTGGAGTGGGTTGCCATTTGCTTCTCCAGTGCATGAAAGTGAAAAGTGAAAGTGAAGTCACTCAGCTGTGTCCGACTCTTCTCGACCCCATGGACTGCAGTCCATCAGGCTCCTCCGTCCATGGGATTTTCCAGGCAAGAGTCCTGGAGTGCGGTGCCATTGCCTTCTCCTAAAAAGAGTACAAGAGTTCCCTATTCTCTACATCTTCCCTAACATTTATTATTTGTACACTTTTTGATGGTGGCCGTTCTGACTGATTTGGGATAATACCTCATTGTTGTTTTGATTTGCATTTCTCTATTACCAGTCCTGAGCCTCTTTGCATGTGCCTCTTTGCCATCTGTGTATCTTCTTTGGAAAAAATGTCTATTGGAGTCTTCTGCCCATTTTTTTAATTGGATTTTTATTTTTTTATGTTTTGATTTTTTGGTATGCATTTGTACCAAAACTGTTGGTTCATTTTAGATTTCAACCTCTTGCTGGTCGTGCCATTTGCAAGTAGTACTTTCCATTCAGCATTTTTTCCTTGTTGTTGATGGCTTTTGTGCAAAAGCTTTTACGTGTAATGTAGTTTCATATTTTTATTAGTTTGTTTTGTTTACTTTAATTTCTTTTGCATTAAGCAAATGAATCAAGAAGTAGTGCCATCATTTATGTCAGAGATTCCTATATTCTCTTATATGGTTCTATGGTTTTATATCTTACATTTAGATGTTAAAATAATTTTGAGTTTAGAATGTTCTGTCACCTCACATAGTAGAATAATCTTTCTTTTACATGTGGCCTTTCACCTTTCCCAGCACCACTTGAAGAGGTGGTCTTTTCTCCATTGTATAGTCTTGCCTCCTTTGTAGATTAATTGACTGTAGGTATGCCCATTTATTCCTGGGCTCTATACTCTGTGACATTGCTATATGTGTGTTTTCCTACCAATACAACATTGGTTTGATTACTGAGCTTCATAGTATAGACAGAAGTCTTGAAGTACCATACTTCCAGCTTTGCTCTCTTTAAAACTGCTTTGGGAATTTGGAGTGTTTTTTAGTTCTCTGTCAGTTTTTGGATTTTTTTCTAGTTCTGTGGATAATATTCTCACAGTTTGATAAGGATTGACTTAAATGTGTAGATTGATTTAGGTATTATGGCCATTTTAATATTCTTCCAATCCAAGAGTGTGGGGTATCTTTCCATTTCTTCTTCTTTCATTTTTTTTTCTTACTTTATTTTACTTTACAATACTGTGTTGGTTTTGCCATACATTGACATGAATCAGCCACAGGTGTACATGAGTTCCCAATCCTGAACCCTCTCCCACCTCCCACCCATATCATCTCTCGGGATCATCCCCGGGCTCCAGCCCCAAGCATCCTGTATCCTGCATCAGACATAGANATTCTTGCCACCTCTTCTTAATATCTTCTGCTTCTATTAGGTCCATACCATTTCTGTACTTTATCGAGCAGAATGTCAGCGATCTATAAAGCTCCTGTATTCTCAATTTTAAGTAGTAAACTAACTTTATAGCCATTTCCAACTCTTTTGCTCTATTTCTTTAGACACACATTTTTAGGTTACAGTGGACTTACTAATGGACTAAATCCCATTTCACCTCATGCCTGCCATGAGCCTGAAACATCAGCCACACAGACAATGGGAGCCATTGACCTTCCCTCCTTTGGCTACACTGTGGTGTACACCTGCCATCTGGGATTCTTCCTCTGAGGTGGATTTGAGCACAGGACTTGTAAAGCGGACATGAAATGGACAGGGAAGTCCCCTGTCTATAAAAGTAAGTCACTGTTGAGAAGTGAGATTGGGTCCCTGCAGAGCAGGATGAGTGTCAGTTGCCCACCAGGCCCATGTCCAAGTGAAAAACCCCCAAGTCGTAACCTCTTAAAGGTGCTCTTGTCTGGCAAACCCGCACCCACTCAAATCAGTGCTTGCTGTGTGTGAACTGTCTGTGAATATGTGTGCAATCTGTGTTGGATGCAGAGGAGGCACAGGCTAACAAGAGGTGCAGATCTCATTAGTTGTAAATCACATTTTAAATCAAAGGAAACCCATTATGAGTTCAAAGGAAAATAAAATACAGTATGTCTTTGGAAAAGGTGTTTTTTAATGAAAATGGGCAAATACAACCAGTTTTGGTGAATATATAACATAGGCCTGTTATTTTTGAGACCATAGCTATTTAGTGGTAGAATATAAGTTTGTGTCCTTGACAGTGGCTCTGATTTTTAAACTTACAAATCTATGAACACCAGAATGATGCACTGACTAATGAAGTTGTGTATTTACAAATAAAAGTAACACCAAGTCAGAGCTGACTGCATCACACCTTCAGCTTCTCCACCAAACCACGCTTATACCTGATAGCTAAGCAGCAGAAACAGATAGGGCAGAGTGTGACACAGCCCAGGCCTTTAGTGTGGTAGCTTCTTAGAGCTTCTTTTAATTCTCACTTCTCAATTCTAAAAGAAAGGATTCTCCTTCTGTGAGTTAGANCAGAGCTGACTGCATCACACCTTCAGCTTCTCCACCAAACCACGCTTATACCTGATAGCTAAGCAGCAGAAACAGATAGGGCAGAGTGTGACACAGCCCAGGCCTTTAGTGTGGTAGCTTCTTAGAGCTTCTTTTAATTCTCACTTCTCAATTCTAAAAGAAAGGATTCTCCTTCTGTGAGTTAGAATGCAAAGATGGGCTCAATAAAGGACAGAAATGGTAGGGACCTAACAGAAGCAGAAGATATTAAGAAGAGGTGGCAAGAATACACAGAAGAACTGTACAAAAAAGATCTTCATGACCCAGATAATCATGATGATGTAATCACTCATCTAGAGCCAGACATCCTGGCATCATGCTTTAGGGTCCCCCAAATTGCCTTGCACCTTGACCCTGTGAATGTGTAAAGGAGACAGACCAGGTGCTCAGATCTAATCCTGTGTCAGAATAAGCTGAGATTTTATAAAATATTCAGATTTCTTAAGCTTACCTCGGTCCTTTGGATAATGTGTCTCTTCATGGAGTTAGGATTTTTTTTCCCCCAAAGGAAATGCTCTCCAGTGTGACTTTGATGCAATTAGGTTTAGATTTGGGAAAGAGGTTGGATTAAGAGTTGTTCAGATTGAGTCTCAGTGGACAGAAGTGCCCCTGCCATGTACAGTCTGGTTGGGAAGGATCTTAGAGGAGGAAGCAGAAGTCCTGCTCATGGAGGACCAGCCAGGACCTGGTGTCCTGTGGGGTGCTATAATTTAATCACCATAAAAATCTTCTGAATACATGTATCTTATCTCTACTGATACACAGCCTGACTCCCTGGACAAAACCATTCAACAGTCATTCTGAGGACCTTTGTCCACCATGCCATCCATTTCATTTTAATAAGTGCAGCTCATCTGTATAAGTAGCTATATTTGGGGCTATTTTTGTGGTCTCTCTTTTTATGTTGAGAAATATTTGTTTAAAATTTTATAAGAATTTTGTACAAACTCTCCACATTTTTGACATAGCTGTCTTTATGAAGACTTTGTTTTAGTTATTCAGTATTTTTATAGATTATTCTCCATTTAATATTATTGTAAAATATTTTCTATATTCCCTGTGCTGTATAATATGTCCTTGTAGCTTGTTTATTTCATACACAGTAGTTTAATCCCCTAGGCTATGTCTCTTTTTCTTTCCTACAATACATACCCCTGTCCCCAGGAGTGAGTACAAACTGAATATAAACATTGGACTTAAAACATTAATAAAACTGAACATATATTACTTTTGTTCCTTCTGTAGAATAACAATGTTTAATTGAGTGAAGTAGATGATACTTACTCGAGACAGATGAGGACATCAGTAAGAGGTGATTTTAGGATAAAAGGACTGCAACTAAACTTTAAAAATAAAAACATTAATCTCTGTTATTGAAAATACTGTCCTCTCTATATCATATTCCACAAAATGGGCCAAGTGCCTACTTTCCTGATCATGAGCGTTCCTATGATGTAAGAATAACCCATGATCCTTTCCTAGGTGTTTACGAGAAGGAGGAGGCCCATTTACTTCTGAAAGCTTTTCAGATTAAAAGCCCAGTGGATACCTTCATCAGCAAATTTGAGGACAACAACTGGGGACTGGAGGGTTATGTGAGTACTTCCTGGAGAGTTATCTAATCATCATGTCTGCACAGAGATGGGGGCACCAACAGTAGGGTTCCTTCTAAGGCAACCTGGGTCCTGTCTGCACCATGAAAACTCAGGGCCCTTGTCCTGGCCTCTCAGCCACATTATCCCTTCATGATCTGATGAAAGAAAGCCGTCTCTGAGATGAGAAACTGTCCAGGAATGACAGTCTTTTCTTCCCGGATACATGAGAGCTTAGCTGCAGACCACACCGCACTGTAAGAGTAGGGCCAGACTCTTCGCAAGGCCATGGTAACCACCCTGCATACACTGAGAAAGAGATTCCAGATGTCCCTTCATAGTCTCTTTGCAAGTTAACCCTTTGCTTCTGTGATAATTCATCATCAAACTTGAACATAAAGGGCCTCATGTGATACACAAGAGACAATAGCTGTGACACAGTGAGTTTTACATAATGTAGGCTCTGAAGTAATTCATATGTGTGTCCCCCCTTTACAAAGGATACTCAACCTATAAATTTAGTGCTAAATTTACTACTGTTTTTCAGATCCAAATGAGACAGAGTTTGTTAGTTGAAGTTCAAGTCTGTATTTTTCAATTTTAATTGTAAATGGGAAACTCCAAAGAATGACAAATTTTTAAAAGAATTAACCATTAATGTCTGGGGCTTCCCAGGTGGTGCTAGTGGTAAAGAACCCACCTGCGACTGCAGGAGACATAAGATATGTGGGTTCGATCCTGGGTCAGGAAGATCCCCTGGAGGAGGGCATGCATGAACACTGGATTCACTCCAGAGTTCTTGCCCAGAGAATCCCCATGGACAGAGGAGCCTAGCAGGCTACAGTCCCTGTGGTCGCAAAGAGTCAGACATAACTGAGGCAAGTTAGCATTACTGTCTAACTAAGAGAAACAATATTTATATTATGATAAAGGAAGAGGTTTGATTAATCTTTGTTTTCTTCCTTTTCATGTTTATCAAGTATCATCTGTACTTGAAAGGGGAGGGTTTACTTTGGGAAATTCAAGCTGAAAAGACATAGTATGCTGTACTTACATGATTTTGCAAAGCAAATATCAGATTGGTCTGCAGATGACTGAGCTGAGCGTGATGGAAAGGACATGACACGAATGAAACAGAAACAAAAATATGAGAGAGACTCATGTATTTTACAACTGGCTGAAGAAAATCCCCTTCACTGGCAAGCAAGATGGAAAATATAAGCTGACATAAATGCATTAAATATGCCAGACACAGAATTAATATACTTAATTTACAAAGAGATATTATGAAAAACAAGATAAAAAGCAAAGTGGAAACTCAAAGAATAAACTATATTACCTTAATCTTATATCATTAATTATAAGTAATTAAAAGTGAGCCAATAAATTATGAAAAGATCTTAACTTGAAAAATATGTATTATGACAACAAAGATCATTTTAAGCTATGAAAATATTGAAGTTTCTTAAAAATGATTTGGGGTAGATTAGAAAAAGGCACCTGAGTGTTCATTTTTGGTGAGTGTGTGAGTAGATATGTACAATTTGACAATATTCTTTTATCAACAAGTGTACCTCTGAAATGTTTCATCAGACAAGCGTGATCATTACTTTTTGCATATTCAGGTAAATGTATAGCAGGACTATTTTCAATAGTTGAAATTAGAAATAACCTGGGTATCTTACACGTCTATCATAAATGAATTGGTTCTTATATCAATCTTATACAATGTGTTACATTAAAAAGAAGACAGTTAATTCAGTATATGTCATTAGAGAACAAAGATTACATAATGATGTAGAAAGGTCTTCATGACTTATATATGAGAAAGAAGTTTGTTCTAGATAGAAGAGACAAATATGTCTGCCTGCCTTCTTTCCATCTTTCTCAAGTGCTAGACAAGAAAAAATGTCTGAAAAAAACCCCCACTAGATGTGATGTTTACATCATCCACTTGCTAGTTTGTGATCCAGGAGGAATTAAAACATTCTTGAGCCTATTTATTCATCTGAAATTTCAGTAGAGTTCCTGGTTGCTGTGAAGATTGAGAGTCAATGTGAGGGTTTGCTTTGTGCTAAAGCTCTTCTCACAGACGTCTTTACTCATGTTGGGACTAACACAGACGGAGATGAGATAATGGGCACCATGTTTTGTAATGAGACGAGCACCACGTTTCTCTTGCATAGTATCGGCTACTCCCTACGTTACTTACAGAATGCTCCTAACATATGAGTTATACACAGAGGAGTGCTGCATGTACAGCTTAACACTGAGCAGCCTCTCATGAGAGCATTACTTGGTGATGGTTGTCACTGATGTCATTTCACAAAACTTTATCAATACCCTGAGCGATTCCAAAAGAAATATATGCCACCCTGTATAATAACCACACTTGAAAAACAGAAGCCTTGACCGAAAAGGATAATTAATCATAAAATATTCTAAACTCACCATTCCAAACTAAGACCTTGTACATAGAAGAGTTTAAATTACGATGTCAGCTGTGGCCGAGACGGTGCTTTCAGTGGGGCTATAGCATTTTGAGATAATGAAAACAGGCCGGATCTAATGTTGGTGAAGTTTTCTCTCGCTCTGAGCCAAATCTTGTGGTTATCTGCTCTCCTTTCTCTGACGCACACACTCTAGTAATTCCGTCTAAGGACACCCCAACCAGCCTTGCACTGTACCCTGTGGATGTAGGAGTTTACTGATCCAGTCTCAGACTGACTGGAACCGTCACTTTGCTGTTGAGAATTTTCTTTGCACTGCCCCATTTCTTTTTAATCTAACAAAATAACAGCTTGCTTTAACAAGTAGTCTTTCTTCTCATGTGATAATGAGCTTACTGTCAGGGAAAACAATCTGCCTCACAAAATAATTTGAATCACAAGCAAGTCTCCCATTCAACTAAGGAGAAAAGGCTATGTGTAAGCAATGCTTCAACAACAGGCATTCATTTCTGAGTCATGGCTACACTTTGTTTTTATGGATATAAATGAACAACCTCTTAATTGTCTCCAGTCAGTAAATAAACTGTAAAAAACAAACAAACAAAAACAATCAGTAGATACACAGAAACTTTGTGCTCCAGGTTTTCAGGCTGAAAGAGGGAAAATTTTCTATTTCAGGGCAGCAACTCTGCGAGCTGAAAGGTGAACACTGGTTCATTTCACATTATACTATTCCTGAAAACTGTACTTCTTCCAGGAAAATTTATTTCACATAAATATTCACATCTAAGTCAAAGTTTTCAGAAACATAGAGAAAACTGCCATAGAAAATCACATTTAAGTTCCATCTAAAATAAGGCACAGATGGATTTCTCTATGAAACAGGAAGAGGCTCACAAATCCAGAAACTAACAGATGCCTGTGGGGATTTGGTTGTGGGTCTTGCCAGGTTGAAGTAGAAATGAAGAAATGAAAATAGCCAGGACATGTAAGCAACCTAGATGTCCATCAGCAGGTGAATGGATAAGAAAGCTGTGGCACATATACACAATGGAGTATTACTCAGCCATTAAAAATAATACATTTGAATCAGTTCTAATGAGGTGGATAAAACTGGAGCCTATTATACAGTGAAGTGAGCCAGAAAGAAAAACACCAATATAGTATACTAACATATATATATGGAATTTAGAAAGATGGTAATGATAACCCTGTACGTGAGAGAGCAAAAGAGACACAGATGTATAGAACAGTCTTTTATACTCTGTGGGAGAGGGAGAGGGTGGGATGATTTGGGAGAATGGCATTGAAACATGTATAATATCATATATGAAACAAATCGCCAGTCCAGGTTCAATGCATGATACTTGATGCTTGGGGCCGGTGCACTGGGATGACCTGGAAGGGTGGTACGGGGAGGGAGGAGGGAGGGTGGTTCAGGATGGGGAACACGTGTATACCTGTGGCAGATTCATGTTGATGTATGGCAGAACCAATACAGTACTGTGAAGTAATTAACCTCCAATTAAAAAAAAATAATAAAAAAGAAAATCATTGTGTATAATGTAAGAAAAATAATAGGATATTGTATGCAGCAGAGAGAAATATAGCCATGCTTTTTCAATATCTTTAAATGGCATATATCCCATGAAAATACTGAATCACTCTGTTGTATCCCAAAGCAAATAAAGTAATGTGAATCAATTGTAGCTCAACTGAAAAAGAAAGAGTGGATGGATGGCTACAAACACAAAAAATAATCAAGAATGAAGGTTTGCAAAATAAAAATGGGAAAAGTTTAGGAATAAAAGCTCCCATCAAGAAATTAATTTGGATGGGATTACTTAAAATCTCCATTGGTTCATCCACTAGAAAGCACAGTATGGAGGATCATCAGAAAACGAAACATGGAAGAGCCAGAGGAAGCAGCAATCACATACCTGGGCATACAGTAGGGAAAAGAAACATTTTTTAAGAAAAGGGTACCCATGCCATCCCTGCCAGACCAGTTTCCAAAGGAAGGACACTGCTGCAACCCAAGTGCACAAGAACACAGAAATGAGTAAAGAAAATGGGTTCTGTATACACAATGGTAAATGAATCAGCCATAAGGAAGAACGAAACAGTGCCAGGTTCAGGCACAGGCAAGAAGGTAGAGATGATCAGAGCCAGTGACGTAAGAGAGACAGGGAGCGACAAATAGAGTATCATGTCACTTGTAGTGGCATCTAATAATGGTTACATAGGCATTCTTTGAGCCAAGATAAACAGTTCACAGACTTAGAAGAAACTTGTCTCCCTTACTGTTAGCAGAGAAGAAAGGTGTTGGGCACATAGAAATAAGGTACTTGTGTGACATGTGCACACTGCTATTTAGAAAATAAGTCCCAAGGACCTACTGGGTAACACTAGGAATGATGCTCCACTTTCTGTCTTAATCTGTACAGGAACAGCTCCTGAAATACAGCAGATACACATCAATGTGTGAGGGAATCAAGTGACTATGAATTTAAAAAAAAAATCCACTGCCTTGTAATTCACCTATATACTCAAGTTCAAATAACTGGGTAAACACAGTAAGTATAGAAACATATGCTGACTCTATTCCCCTCATCCCATGGTTAATTTGGCTGCTATCATATCTCTGGAGACTGGGCAGGCTTGGGTCCCAAGGCTGGATTGTTTTGGGGGCTCTGGGTCCGGGAAGGATGTGGCAGGCAGTGTGACCCCACGATGTTCCTGGAGTGCCTCTTGCCCTCTTCAGGAGCCTTCAATCTCTATGTACAGGCAAAGTATATGAGGAAATGTTAATTAACGTAGACACACATACGGGTATGCAATAGATGATCCAAAATGGCCTACTGAATAGTAGGTGGAAGTTTATTGAACAGTGTAATCACCTAGAAGGGAACAAGAACTTGAAAGAGAATAGATAGATGTTCATCCATGAATGTATTAACTTCCTGTACACCTGAAGCACACGTAAGATCAGAAATCACTTCTATTCCAATATAAAATCACACTGAAATGACAGGGCCGGGGGCGGGGAAACTTGTGGGGCTGGGTAATATTGCCGCCCTGTGGCCATTTTCTGTAACAACAGCTTGAAAACGTGTGCTGATGAGCATGGAGTATTCTCAAGGCCAAAGGGTCTGGAAGTCAAAAACTGCTTATCTGAACAAATGAAGTGAAGGAGTCCTTGGGCCTAGAAAAGAAAACAAAGGGTCTCAAAAGCCCTTGCTGAATCATCTAATTTCGGAGAAAACAAACCGAACTTTAAGTCCCGCTCTGATGCTCCGGGCCTGTTACATCTACCTGGGACTTACCACTCCCTGCCCAAAACCTCCCACCCCCTGTTCAACTACAAATGCCATCTCAACTAAAGATTACCCAAAACGTCCCACTTAATTAACATTTCCCTTATCGCTTCCACAAACGTCCCTTTAAATATGAAGCTTCCCTGGTCCCTCTTGCGCTCAGTCTGGTCGTTATGCCGACTGTCACCCCTCCTTACCTGAATAAAGGTAACCTCCCTCCATTTAGGTCGTCTCTCCTTCTTTTCTGCCTCGGTCGGAACTATATCTTACAGAGGTGGTTATCAGAAAAGAATTTAAAACAGGGCTAAGTTACAGGAAGCTGCATTAAGAGGTAACGTGAACTCACCCTTGAAAGAAAGCACATGAAAAGAGATCAGTTTCGCTAAATTAGAGAAATGCAAATCGAAAGAAACCACAGGAAGGAATCATATCACAGCCCTCAGAATGGCCATTGTCAGAAACTTGACAAACACTAAAGAATGGAGAAGGTGTGGACAAAACGGAATGTTCTTCCCCTGATGCTGGCAATAGACACTGGTAAGAGACACTAAAGGATCGTGGGAGGCTAATTAAAACAGAAATGAGGTTAGAACACTCTCTAACATCATACACAAACTTCAAATCATAAATATCTAAAGGTTAGGAGAGATTCTATGAAACTCTTAAGGAAAACATAGACAGGACACATGAAGATATAAACTACAAGATCTTTTTGGGGTTTGGTTGATTTCATTGCAAGGTCTTTTGGAATCCATCTCCTAAAGCAATGAGAAATAAAACAAAACCAGGAAAACGAGACCTACTTCGGTTTCAAAGCAGGTGTCCAAAGATGGAAACCTTCAGCAATGAAGAAGGTAACCCAGAATGCAAAGAAACATTTGCCAACCAAGATACTCACAAGCATTTCATCTCCAAAACCAACAGAAAGCTCACAATGTCATAATATTTCAATATAGTGGGTTCCGTAAAGTATTGCACCCTTCTGTTATTTAGTTCAGTTCAGCTGCTTGGTCTTCTCTGACCCTTTGCATCCTCACAGACATAGCACGCAGCACTTCCCTGTCCATCACCATCTTCCAGAGCTTGCTTAATCTCGTATCCATTGAGTCAGTGATGCCATCCAACCATCTCATTCTCTGTCGTCCACTTCTCCTCCTGCTTTCAATCTTTCCCAGTATCAGGGTCTTTTCAAATGTGTCAGCTCTTTGCATCAGGTGGTCTAAGTATTAGAGATTCAGCATCAGTCCTTCCAATGAATATTCAGGGTTGATTGCCTTTAGGATTGACTGGTTTGGTCTCCTTGCAGTCCAGGAATTCTCAAGAATCTTCTCCAACACCATACACAGTTCAAAAGCATCAGTTCTTCAGTATTCAGCTCTCTTGATGGTCCAACTCTCACATCCATACATGACTGCTGGAAAAACCACAGCTTTGACCAGACAGGCCACTATCCGCAAAGTAATGTCTCTTTATAATATGCTGACTAGGTTGGTCATAGCTTTTCTTCCAAGAATCAAACATCTTTTAATTTCATGGCTGCAGTCACCATCTGCAATGATTTTGGAGCCCAAGAAAATAAACTCTCTCACTGTTTCCATTGTTTCCCCATGTATTTGCCATGAAGTGATGGGACTGGATGCAATGATCTTAGCGTTTTGAATGTTGAATTTTAAGCCAGTTTTTTCACTCTCCTCTTTCACTTTCATTACGAGACTCTTTAGTTCCTGTTTGCTTTTTGCAATAAGANAGACAGATCCAGCCAGTAACCAGTTCCCTAAATGTTCTCCACCGTCTGGAACACACAGAGATTCACAGAGTTGGGTAGAGAAGAGAAGTGAGAGGGAAGAGACAGAGGCCACCTGGTGGAGAAAAAGGAGAGTCCAAAGGAGGAGAGAGTGGTTATGCCAGCAATCCTGATCTCCAGTAAAATTGGGTACTGAAGATTGGGTTTTTAAATGTAAAAAATTGAAAACAAATACCAAAAAGCAAAGATTAAAAATCTAGAGTAGAGGTTGGATTTTCAAAAATACTAAATTAAAGATAAGAAGAAAAACAAAGCCACAAGAATTATTAATAAACAGCAACAACCACAAAAAATGTATATATACGGCATTTGCTTTAAAAATAGGGTCTTTTTTTTTTGAAAAGTAATAGTAGGTTATAAAAATAAAAATTAAAGGAGAAATAGTGGACTTAAAAATTTTTTAAAGTTAAAAAAAAGAAAAAGAAAAGAAGAAAAAACAATCACACAACAACAACAACAAAGAATGATCATAAGAATAGTAAAGATATATCTGGGACTTTCTCTGGTGTTGTGGGCGGTGTGGGGTCACTTCCAAGGCAGTTCCCTCTCTTTAGCTTCTTCTGTTTGCTGGTCTCTTCAGTGTCTGATTTCCACCCTGACACAAGGGGGGCGGTGGTGGACACTTTTTTTTTTTTTTAGGCACACTTGTTCAGTCGCACTGTGGGGAGGGAGGGATGCTGCAAACAAATAACACTGGTGTGTGCTCTCAGTGTCTCAACCATGCTGGGCCTGCCCCTGCTTACGGCGCACACCGCTCAGGCTCTACATTGCTCCACTGGGAACTGTCTGAGGCCAGCCCTAGGCTGCATGCACCTCCTGGTCCAAGCCGCTCAGGCTCGGCACTCAGGTAGCCCTCAGAGGCGCAGATTTGGTTGGGCCTGCGTTTTGTGCCCTTCCCAGGCCCGAGTAGCTCAGGTGTTTGGCGAGCGCGGTCACTGCAACTTATTGCCTTCCCTGTCCCTGCTGCTCAGTTTTCTGGGTGTACTGCTGGCGTCCCTTCTCAGGAGGATGGTGACTGTCCAGAACCCCAAGAAGTCTTAGTTAGCAAAGAAGCCTGCTTGCAGTTTGATAGGTAATGTCTCTCCAGGGCTGTGATTGCCCCCTTCCAGCCCTTACGGCTCTGGCTGCCTGTCACCAGAGGGGGATGGTCTGCAGCCAGCTATTTCTGTTCTGTCCTTTGTTCTGTGCTTGGTCCTGGCAGTGTCTTATGTTAGAGATTTTCACGTGGTAGCTATCCCACAGTCTGGTTTGCTAGCCCAAGTTAGTTTGCTCTGGTTACGCTCGGGGTGTTCTGGCCCGACTCTTAAAAAGCCCTGCAGCCTGCGCCTCCCTGCCCAGCCCCCACTTGCTAGTGACGGATGCAGGCGTCTGCGTTGCTTCTCCGCTGGGGGAGTTACAGTCGGGCTCCTAATCTGTTGGTTTTAATTATTTATTTATTTTTCCTCCCTGTTATGTTGCCTTCTGTGCCTCTAAGGCTCACCACAGACTTGGCAGCAAGAGTGTTTCCTGGTGTTTGGAAACTTCTCTCTTCTTAAGACTCCCTTCCTGGGACGGGACTCCCTTCCCAGGACGGAGCTCCCTCCCTACTTCCTTTGTCTCTTTTTTTGTCTTTTATATTTTTTCCTACCTGTTTTTGAAGACGATGATCTGCTTTTCTGGGTGCCTGATATCCTCTGCCAGCATTCAGAAGTTGTTTTGTGGAATTTACTCAGCATTGAAATGTTCTTTTGATGAATTTTTGAGGGAGAAAGTGGTCTCCCCATCCTATTCCTCCGCCATCTTAAGACCGCCCCGATTGAATCCTCTCTCTTTCTTTTTTTATGATCCAGCAAATGTTGGTTATTTGATCTCAGGTTCCTCTGCCTTTTCTCAGTCCAGCTTGAACATCTGGAAGTTCTTGATTCACGTACTATTTGATGCCTTGCTTGGAGAATTTTGAGTATTACTTTGCTAGCATGTGAGAGGAGTGCAATTGTGTGATAGTTTGAACATTCTTTTGTGTTGCCTTTCCTTGGGATTGAAATGGAAACTGACCTTTTCCAGTCCTGTGGCCACTGCTGAGTTTTCCAAATTTGTTGGCATATTGAGTGCAGCACTTTCACAGCATCATCTTTAGGACTTTAAATAGCTCAGCTGGAATTTCATCATCTCCACTAGCTTTGTTCATGGTGTTGCTTCTTAAGGCCCACCTAACTTCAGACTCCAGGGTGTCTGACTCTAGGTGACTGATCACATCATCATGGTTATCTGGGTCATTAGGAATTTTTTGTACAGTTCTTCTGTGTATTCTTGCCACCTCTTCTTAATATCTAATGCTTCTGTTAGGTCCATAACTTTTCTGACCTTTATTATGCCCATCTTTGCATGAAATGCTCCCTTGGTATCTCTAATTTTCTTGATGAATTTTCTTTCCCATTCTTTTGTTTTCTTCTATTTCTTTGCATTGCAAGAAAGTCTCTACTTTCCTTTTCTCCTTTGCATTTTGCTTCTCTTCTTTTCCCAGCTGTTTGTAAGCCCCCCTCAGACAATAATTTTGCCTTTTCGCATTTCTTTTTCTTGGGGATGGTCTTGATCACTGCCTTCTGTACAGTGTCACAAACTTCCATCCATATTTCTTTAGGCACTCTATCAGATCTAGCCTCTTGGATCTGTTTGTCACTTCCACCATATAATCATTAGGGATTTGATTTAGGTCATAACTGAATGGTCTAGTGGCGTTCCCTACTTTCTTCAATTTATGTCTGAAATTGGCAATAAGGAATTTAAGTCTGAATTTGGCAATAAGGAGTTCATGATCTGAGCCACAGTCAGCTCCCAGTCTTGTTTTTGTTCTCTGTATAGAATTTCTCCATCTTTGGCTGCAAAGAATATAATCAGTCTGATTTCACTGTTGACCATCTGGTGACGTCCATGGTAGAATCATCTCTTGTGTTGTTGGAAGAGGGTGTTTGCTATGACCATTGTGTTCTCTTGGCAAAGCTCTGTCAGCCTTTGCCCTGCTTCATTTTGTACTCCAAGGCCAAACTTGCCTGTTACTCCAAGTATCTTCCCTTCCTACTTTTGCATTCCAGGCCCCTATGATGAAAATGGAATTGTTTTATGGTGTTAGTTCTAGAAGGTCTTGTAGGTCGTCATAGAACAGTTCAAGTTCAGCTTCTTCAGCATTAGTAGTTGGGGCATAGACTTGGATTACTGTGATATTGAATGGTTTGCCTTGGAAATGAACAGAGATCATTCTGCCGTTTTTGAGATTGCACCCAGGTACTGCATTTGGCTCTCTTGCTGATTATGAGAACTACTCCATTTATCTTAAGGGATTCTTGCCCACAGAGGTAGATATAATGGTCATATGAATTAATTCACTCATTCCAGTCCATTTTAGTTCAGTGATTCCTATAATGTTGATGTTCACTCTTGCCTTCTCCTGTTTGACCATTTCCAATTTATCTTGATTCATGGACCTAACATTCAAGTTCCTATGAAATATTGTTTTTTACAGATAGGACTTTACTTCCATCACCAGTCACATCCACAACTGCATGTTATTTTCTCCATGATCTTAGTTTTTCTTAATAATTAGTTTTAAGCCAACTGTTTCACTTTCCTCCTTCACCCTCATCAAGAGGTTCTTTAGTTTCTCTTCACTTTCTGTCATTAGAGTGGTGTCATCTGCATATCTGAGGTTGTTGATGTTTCTCCCGTCTATCTTGATTCTAGCTTGTAACTCATCCACCCTGACATTTTTCATGATATGCTCAGAGTATAGATTAAACCAACAGAGTGACAGCAGACAGCCCTCTTGTACTCCTTTCTCAATCTTGAACCAATCAGTTGTTCCGTACAGGGTTCTAACTATTGCTTCTGGATCCACATACAGGTTTCTCAGGAGACAGTTAAGATGGTCTGGTATTCCCATCTCTTTAAGAGATTTCCTCAGTTTATTAGGATCCACACAGTCAAAGACTTTGATATAGTTAATGAAACAGGTGTAAATGTTTTTCTAGAATTCCCTAGCTCTCTCTATAATCCAGTGAATGTTGGCAATTTGATCTCTGGTTCCTCTTTCTTTTCTATATCCAGCTTGGACATCTGGAAGTTCTTGGTTCACATAATTCTGAAGCCTAGCATGCAAGTTTTTAAGCATGATCATACTAGCATGAGAGATGAGTGCAACTGTCTGACGGTTAGCACATTCCTTAGTATTACCCTTCTTGGCAATTGGGATGAGGATTGATCTTTTCCAGTGCTGTGGCCATTGCTGGGTCTTCCAGATTTGCTGACATATTGAATGCAACACCATGATGGCATCCTTCCTTAGGGTTTTTAATAGTTCTACTGGAATTCCATTACATCCACTAGGTTTATTAGCAGCATGTGTTTCCTAAGGCCCACTTGACTTCACTCTCCAGAATGTCCAGCTCTGTATGGCTGACCACAACATGCGGTTCATTTGGATCTTTTTAATGCAGTTCTTCTGTGTATTCTTTCCATCTATTCTTAATCTCTTCTGCATCTACTAGGTTTCTACCATTTATGTCCTTTATTGTGCCCATCTTTGGGCAAAATGTTCCCTTGATATCTCTAATTTTCCTGAAGAGATCTCTGGTCTTTCCCCTTCTGTTGTTTTCTTCTAGTTTTATGCACTGTTCATTGAAGAAGGTCTTCTTGTCTCTCTGTGCTGTTCTTTGGAACTCTGTGTTTAGTTGAATATGCCTTTCTCTTTCTCCCTTGCTTTTCATTTCTCTTCCATCTTTAGCTATTTGTAAGTCCTCCTCAGATAACTACTTTGCCTTCTTGCTTTTCTTTTTCTTTGGGATGGTTTTCTTTGCTGTCCCCCGTACAATGTTGTGGACCTCCAGCCATAGTTCTTCAGGCACACTGTTAACTGGATCTCATCCTCTGACTCTAGTTGGTACCTCCACTGCATATTCATAGGAGATTTGATTTAAGTCAGACATGGATGGCCTAGTGGGTTTCTCCACTTTCTTTAGTTTAAGCCTGAATTTTGGTATGAGAAGCTGATGATTTGAGCCACAGTCAACTCCAGGTCTTGTTTTTCCTGACTGTGTGCTGATTCTCCATCTTCAGCTACAAAGAATGCAATCAGTTTGATTTGGGTATTGGCCATTTGGTGTTGTTGCATGTGTCTGGTGTTAGAAGTAAAGTATGGATTGGGGGAAGGAGGAGAAGGGGACGACAGATGATGAGATGCCTGGATGGCATCACCAACTTGATGGACATGGGTTTGGGTAAACTCCAGGAGTTGGTGATGGACAGGGAGGCCTGGCATGCTGCAATTTATGGGGTCGCAAAGAGTCAGACACGACTGAGTGACTGAACGGAACTGATGATTCTGTAAAGAACAATATTGCATATGGACCTGGAATGTTAGGTCCATGAATCAAGGTAAACTGTGTCAATACAAACTGGCATTTACCAAGAGCATTGTCAATGAGTGAAAAACAAAGGCATTTGCCATCTGCCTCTATGGAGATTGAACACCATGCTGCTGTAGCTGTTGCCCTTCAACAACCCAAGAGGGTGTTCAGGGTGGAGTGAGGCACTCTGTGCTCCAGGGAATCTGGTGGGACAGGTCTTTAGATAGTTGGATATTTTTAGGAACAGATTTTATGATCTCCATCCCTGCACCTTCTCATATCTAGAGAAGCACTAAATCTCAACATCATGTCCTCATCACTAACAGAATAACTTTTGTAAAATGAATGCTTCAGGATATTGAACTTACCCTTCACCAAAGTCTTATATATTGACCTTCCCCCACTGCCGCCTTGGAGCTCTCAAAGCTATCTGAAATACTGCCTCCTGGTCTGAAGTCCTCATTTTGCCCCAAATAAAACTCAAGTCACAACTCTCAAGTCGTACATCTTTTTTAGTCAACAACTAGAAGTGGTCAAACAGGAGATGGCAAGAGTGAAAATTGTCATTTTAGGAATCAGTTAACTAAAATGGACCAGAATGGGTGAATTTAATTCAGCAGACGATTATGTCTAATACTGTAGGCAAGAACCCCTTAGAAGAAATGGAGTTGCCCTCATAGTTAACAAGAGTCTGAAATGCCACATTACTTGCCTCCTGAGAAACCTGCAGGCAGGTCAAGAAGCAACAGTTATAACTGGACATGGAAAAACAGACTGGTTCCAAATTGGGGAAGGAGAACATCAAGGCTGTATATTGTCACCCTGCTTACTTAACTTATTTGCAGAGTACATCATGTGAAATATCAGACTGGATGAAGCACAAGCTGGAATCAAGATTGCTGGAAGAAATATCTATAACCTCAGATATGCAGATGACACCACCCTCACGGCAGAAAGCAAAGAGGAACTAAAGAGTCTCTTGATGAAAGTGAAAGAGGAGAGTGAAAAAGTTGGCTTAAAACTCAACATTCAGAACACTAATATCATGGCATCCGGTCCCATCACCTCATGGCAAATACATGGGGAAACAATGGAAACAGTGAAAGAGTTTATTTTCTTGGGTTCTCAAATCACTGCAGATGGTTACTACAGCCATGAAATTAAAAGATGCTTGCTTCTTGGAAGAAAAGTTATGACCAATCTAGACAGCATATTAAAAAGCAGAGACATTACTTTGCCAAAAAAGGTCTGTGTAGTCAAAGCTACGGTTTTTCCACCAGTCATGTATGGATGTGGGAGTTGGACTATAAAGAAAGCTGAGTGCCAAAGAATTAATGCTTGTGAACTGTGTGTGGTGTTAGAGAAGATTCTTGAGAGTTCCTTGGACTGCAAGGAAATCAAACCAGTCAATCCTAAAGATAAGTAGTCCTGAATATTCATTGGAAGGACAGATGCTGAAGCTGAATCTCCAGTACTTAGGCCACCTGATGAGAAGAATGGACTCATTGGAAAAGACTCTGATGCTGGGAGAGATTGAAGGCAGGAGGAGAAGGGGACGACAGAGGACGAGATGGTTGGGTGGTACCACCGACTAGGTGGACAAGAATTTGACCAAGCTCCAGGAGTTGGTGATGGACAGGAAAGCCTGTTGTGTTGCAGTCCATGGGGTCACAAAGAGTCAGACCCGACTGAGCAACTGAGCAACTGAACTGAAATGAATTGAACTGAGGGTGGGCTTGCTCCATGAGAACTCATTCCCAATGAATCAGTTCAGGATGGAGTCCAAGAACACCTCCCCTCTGCAAATTGGTACCCAACAAAATTGACTTGTCCTGTAAAGGAAAAACCCAAATTGAGGAGGAAAAAATGTTCCTTGTGTGCACACTGGAGCAACTCATCCTCCGGAATCGAGCCCATAGGCTCTTAACAGAGAAGGACACACAAAACAAATGAACTGTGTATCGAATTGGGTAGACTTACCTTACAAACCGAGTCTGACTCTAGAAGTCTATCTGTTCCTTGTCTCAACTGCCAAGTGCTGGGGGCAGCTGGCGCTTCTTCAGGGAATCTTGAAGGAAAGAACAGCAGGACAACAAATGGTCCCAGCAGCTTCTAGGGTCTTGCCCCAATATTCCCTGATCCGGGCCAGCTAGCCACAAGTAACAAGGCTTCTGGCAGGCTAAGCCAAATTTTTACCGAGTCCAAGCTCACTCTGATCACTGCATGACAGGCCAATGAATTCCTTGAGAGATGAGGTGTTGAGGCAGGAAGAGACTTTAATTAGGGAGCCAGCTGACTGAGAAGAAGGCAGACTACTGCCCCAAAATAACCATCTTGTCAGGGCCTGGTTGCCAGGTCCTTTAAAGCAACAGAGATGGCAGGGAGGTGAGGTAATAAAGAAAAAAGACTATTCAGTCTTTGCAAATGTCCCCTAGAATGGTAAGCCTCAGGCAGGGGGATGTGTTAGTTTCACTTCCTCCAGTCCTTCACAGGAGGGCGGCTCAGGTTGCAGGCCATTTTGTTTGCTTACAGTAACAAAAAGGGTTAAAGTCACAGAAGCAGATGCAGTGCAAATTTAAAATTAACCCTTCCGGGTTACACTCCCAATAGCAAAGACGCACAACCAGAAAAATCTCCAATGAGAGGTTAAAGCTGAAACAAGACATGGTACATTTATACAATAGACTATTCTTCATTCATTAGAAACAACTACTGAAATTAGGGAATTAAGACACTGTTAGCACAGGGACAGATCTTGAAGGATCATAGGCAAAGGGAAGTCAGTCAGGCAGAGGAAGACTATGGTATAGGATGTACCTTCCCAGCAGAATAAAATTAGACATACAAGGCCAAAATTTTGCAATCCAAAAAGAGACTCAGAGAATTCAAAGATAAACAAAGATTCCAGGGGAAAAAAAATATGTGAATGGCCTTGAATGAATTAGGAAGTCCTTACCTTTATAGACAACAAATGTGAATCTGTGATAGATTATCCACAAGGAATATTCTTTTCTCTCCTTCCATCTGTTAGGTAGGTAAAATAGAGAAAAAGAGTCCAAAATGGCGGTGGCTAAAAGATAAGGAAGGGAAAAGCCTGCAAAAATAGAACAAAGGAAGGTCCGAGGACCGGAGTGAGGACCCCAGGTAAAACAAACAACACTCCTGGCTGGCTCAGTTTACATAGGACAGGTGCAGGGAGAGAAAAACATATAAAATGAGGAGCCAAAGCTAGCTCACTTGTTCTCTCTCCCGTGCATTCTTCGCATCTTTGGATCAATGTGCCCTCGTGCCTCAAAGATGGATTTTCCTACTATCTTCTAAATAAAATAGAGCTGTAACACTGATTTGTCTAAGAGCTATAACATAGTCCGTTCGAGACCTGAGAGCTATAACGCAGTCTGTCCAAGACCTGGAAGCTGTGACACGCCGAGGGGGCTTTAATGTCCATCACTCCAAATCTTTGTTGTGACGAGACAAAAACTGAGGAGCTACACTCGCATGACACATTCTGTGGCACAGATACACAGAAATCTGTAACTCTAAGATATAATCCACAATAATTATCTCCTGAGTTTTTTTCTGTCAGTTCAGTTCAGTCTCTCAGTTGTGTCTGACTCTTTATGACCCCATGGAATGCAGCATGCCAGGCCTCCCTGTCCATCACCAACTCCCAGAGTTTACTCAAACTCATGTCCGTTGAGTCAGTGATGCCATCCAATCATCTCATTCTTTGTTGTCCCCTTCTCCTCCCACCTTCAATCTTTCCCAGCATCAGGATCTTTTCAAATGAGTGCTCAAACTACTGCACAATTGCACTCATCCCACATGGTAGTAAAGTAATGCTCAAAATTCTCCAAGCCGGGCTTTAACAGTACATGAACTGTGAAATTTCAATAGTTCAAGCTGGATTTAGAAAAGGGAGAGGAACCAGAGATCAAATTGCCAACATCTGTTGGATCATCGGAAAAGCAAGAGAGTTCAAGAAAAGCATCTATTTCTGCTTTATCAGCTATGCCAAAGCCTTTGACTGTGTGGATCACAAGAAACTATGGAAAATTCTGAAAGAGATGGAAATACCAGACCACCTGACCTGCCTCTTGAGAAACCTAAATGCAGGTCAGGAAGCAACAGTTAGAACTGGACATGGAACAACGAACTGTTCCAAATAGGAAAAGGAGTACGTCAAGGCTGTATATTGTCACCCTGCTTATTTAACTTCTATGCAGAGTACATCATAAGAAACGCTGGACTGGAGGAAGCACAGGCTGGAATCAAGATTTCTGGGAGAAATATCAATAATCTCAGATATTCAGATGACATCACCTCTATGGCAGAAAGTGAAGAAGAACTAAAGAGCCTCTTGATGAAAGTGAAAGAGGAGAGTTAAAAAGTTGGTTAAGCTCAACATTCAGAAAACTAACATCATGGCATCCAGTCCCATTACTTCATGGTAAATAGATGGTGAAACAGTGGAAATAGTGTCAGAGTTTATTTTTCTGGGCTCCAAAATCACTGCAGATTGTGACTGCAGCCATGAAATTAAAAGATGCTTACTCTTTGGAAGAAAAGTTATGACCAACCTAGACAGCATATTAAAAACCAGAGACATTACTTTGCCAACAAAGTTCCATTTAGTCAAGGCTATGGTTTTTCCAGTGGTCATGTATGGATGTGAGAGTTGGACTCTAAAGAAGGCTGAGAGCTGAAGAAGTGCTTTTGAAGAGTGGTGTTGGAGAAGACTCTTGAGAGTCCCTTGGACTGCAAGGAGATCCAACCAGTCCATCCAAAAGGAAATCAGTCCTGAATATTCACTGGAAGGACTGATGTTGAAGCTGAAACTCCAATACTTTAGCTACCTGATTAGAAGAACTGACTCATTTGAAAAGTTTTTCTATGTATACACAGAAAAGTATAACTGAGATAGATAATTCAGGACCTGATTTTCAGCATCCTTCTTATCCTTCTACAGCAAAAAAAAAAAAAAAAAGAGAGAGAGAGAGAGAGAGATACACCACACCATAAATACTTATGCCTGCTTCAGGAGGCTGTATGCTAACAACCGCAAGATTTCAAATTCAGTGTATTGCACTGCAGCATCAACAAGATGGTAAGAAAAGGAGAGAAAAGCAGTGCCTACTCTCTTATCTCTGACCTCTGGCTTAGGATGCTATCACATCCCTGGAGTCTGGACAGGCTTGGGCTGCTAAACTGGAGGTGATTGACACAACCCGGCAGGGTGCTCTCTTGGTTGACCCTTTTAAAGGTCTACTGTCTCCTACATTCTGGCTGGGACCAGAGTCCCGCATGGCATCAAGGCCTCAAGCAATTTGAAGGCACATTTCAGCTAGCTTCAACCTCTCCTAATGCTGGGGATCCCAGCTCAAGCTTCGTTCCTAAGAGTGCAGCCTCCCAGCACTAGCACCTAAGCGCCGTCAGCAGCATACTGTGGTCCTGGAAAGACTAGCCAGGGCAGGCCGTTTGTGTGATGCTTTAGGGGGAAGATTACTGAGACTCAAGTTTTTTCAGGTTAGCTCATGAACACTCATCCCTATCTCATTGCCAAGAAGCAAACTTTCCCTAAGGTTTTGGTTATCCCAGGAACCAAAGGTAGGCCTGAATAATGCTGCTACCTTATAGACATTTTCTGTAACTACATTTTTTCCAGCGTTCACTGGCAACTCAAATCACGAGGGCTAGATTTCTGTGGATGACAGAAATTAACATTACCCACCTCAGGAAATGTCCTGGGGCGGGTAATGGAGAAATTCCAAACACAGCTGACTTTCAGTAACCCAACTGTCAAAAGCAAATTCTCCTGACAACATTTTAGGGGAAAAAAAAAAAAAAGCCAAAACAAAATCAAACCTCCACAACAGGACAAGATACTAAGGATCCCTAATTGCTGGAGGAATGCCATTCAAAATGACAATGGGAAGTCAAATCCCACCAGTCACAGTGGCATCATCACCAGTCTACAACCAATAAACGTGGCAGAGAGCCTGGAGGAAAAAGAATCCCCCTAAGATGTCTCTGGGAATATACATTGGCAACAGTCAGTATAATGGATGGTTTCTGAATACCTGAAAAAAGACTCTCAGATTAAAACTAGCGTCTGACATGCCCACACCTTGGCCTATATCCCAAGAAAACTATTGATCAAAAGACTTGGACACCCCAACAAAGCTTCAGCACTGCTTCTGATAGCCGAGACACACTACCAGCAAAATCTCCAATGAGGGATTAAAGCTGAAACAAGGTCTGGTACCTATATATAGTAGACTATTTCTAACTCATAAAAAAACATCATTGAAATTAGGTAATTATGACAGTAGTAGCCACAGGGATGGCCCTTGAAGGATCACACACTAAGGGAAGTCTGTCAGGCAGAGGAAGACCATGGTATGTGAGGTACCTTCCAGGCAAAATAAAAGAAGACATACAAGGTAACAAATTTACAACCCGAAATGAGACTGAAAATTCAAAGTCAAAGGACGGGTTCCAGAGAAACATAAGTTATGGCCAAGGAACTAATTAGGACGTCCATGCCTACATACACAAGAAATCTGTACTGTAATACATAATCTACAGTGATTATCCCCTTCCATCCTTTCTATCTTCCATATATAGACAGCAATCTGTATCTCTAAGAGATAATCCACAAAAATTCTCTCCTAAATTCCTTTCTTTATGTACATAAAAGTGTATATAAAGTGTATCTGAGATGTATAATTCACAAGGACCGGATGCTTGGCACTCTTCTCAACCTTCTAAGGTAAAAAGTTCAAAAAATCAGTAGAGATACACTGAATATGTTACACCTAAATCGGGCAGCTGTACACTGAGGACAAGCAGAAAGCTGCGAATCTACTGTCCTCCAACATAGCATCGGCATGATGGTAAAGGGAAAGAAAAGCAGTGCCTGCTTTATTCCCTCCCATCTCCCTGACTTGGAGTGTGATACATCCTGGAGCCTGTGCAGGCTTGGGTCTCCAGGCTAGACTGTTATGTTTTTGAGACAGCCTGGCAGGGTGTTCGTTGAGGTGTTTTTAAGCCTATNTCCAACATAGCATCGGCATGATGGTAAAGGGAAAGAAAAGCAGTGCCTGCTTTATTCCCTCCCATCTCCCTGACTTGGAGTGTGATACATCCTGGAGCCTGTGCAGGCTTGGGTCTCCAGGCTAGACTGTTATGTTTTTGAGACAGCCTGGCAGGGTGTTCGTTGAGGTGTTTTTAAGCCTATATAGTCCACTGTGCTCTGGTCGGGACCAGAGACCCGCGTGGGATCAAGTCTTCGGAGACCTTGGGGGCAATAGTTACCTAACCTCCACGTCTCCTGATGCTGGAGTTCCCAGCTCAAGCCTCCTTTCTGAGAGTGCAGACTCCTAGGCACTGAAGCAGAGTCAGCAAGGTGCTGTGGCTCCGGCTGGGATTAGTCTGGAAGCTGCATGTGTGTGTGTGATACTTTAGGGAAAATAAGTAGTTCGACACAAGCCCTTAAATGTTCGCTCAGGTACGTTCCACTTTATTTCACAGCCCTGGAAGCCGACTTCGCTAATGCTCTCTGTTCGCCTCAGGAACCAGAGTAAGCATCAAAAGTGCTGCCACCGTGTGGACATTTTCTGTAACTACAACTTGACCAAGTTCAGTTCAGTCGCTCAGTTGCGTCCAACTCTTTGCGACCCAATGAATCGCAGCACGCCAGGCCTCCCTGTCCATCACCAACTCCTGGAGTTCACTCAGACTCACATCCATTG